>CM028335.1:11776904-12376904 GCA_016647705.1 Eucommia ulmoides | reverse complement strand
TGCATGTTGATGATTTTGATTTTGGTAATGTGTTCAATGCATGGGAGAAAGCAGCGTTTGACAAGTTCTTTAGGCATAATGGGTTTTTGTTTAGAGAAAATAAATTGTGTGTGCCTAAATGTTCATTGTGTGACTTGCTAGTTAGAAAGGCTCACGAGGGTGGTTTAATGGGGCATTTTGACATTTGTAAGACTTTTGATGTTTTCCATGAACACTTCTTCTGGCCTCATATGAAACGAGAAATGGAGAGAATTTGTGAGAATTGTATTGTTTGTAGGCAAGCTAAGTGTAAGGTTAAGCCTTATGGTTTGTACACTCCTTTGCCTATACCTAGTGAACCTTGGATTGATATTTCTATGGATTTTGTGTTAGGTTTACGTAGGTCAAAAAGAGGTCGAGATTTTATATATGTGGTTGTAGATAGGTTTTCTAAGATGACTCATTTTATTCCATGTCATAAAACCGATGATGCATCACATATTGTTGATTTGTTCTTCAAGGAAATAGTTAGGTTGCATGGCATGCCCAAGACTATTGTTTCGAACAAAGATGGTAAATTCTTAAGCTATTTTTGGAAGACTTTGTGGGGTAAACTCGGAACTAAACTTTTGTTTTCTACTACTTGTCATCCACAAACTAATGGTCAAACTGAAGTAGTTAATAAGACTTTATCTACTTTATTGTGTGATATAATACAAAAGAATTTGAAAACATGGAAGATTATTTGTTGCATGTAAAGTTTGCATATAATAGGAGTGCGCATTCTGCAACTAAGTTTTCACCGTTTGAAATTGTTTATTGTTTTAATCCATTGACTCATTTGGATTTAACTTCTATACCTATGCATGAGCGCGTGAACTTAGATGGGAAAAATAAGGTTGATTTTTTTAAGCATATCTATGAAAAGGCTTGACAAAACATTAAGAGGATGACTGAACAATATATCAACGAAGCTAGTAAGGGGCGGAAGAAGGTTGTGTTTGAGCCTGGTGATTAGGTTTGGTTGTATATGAGGAAGGAACAGTTTTCCCAACAAAGGCGTTCCAAGTTACTTCTATGGGGTGATGACTATTTTTCAAGTGATGGAACGAATCAATGACAACGCCTATAAATTAGACCTTCCAGGTGAGTTTAATGTAAGTGTTACTTTTAATGTAACTGACTTGTCTCCGTTTGGTGTAGGTAAAGATTTGAGGACAAATCCTTTTCAAGATGGAGGGAATGATGAGAATACATCAACTGCACCTAGAGATCCGTTACATATTTTAGTTGGCCAAATAACAAGGGTAAGGGCTAAAAGATTCAAATAAGCACTTAATGGGCTTATTCGAGAGGTTTGGGCCGAGTCTAAAATGGTCAAGCCCAAATTAAGCCCATCGGACAATCAAGGCCTAGTCCACTTCATCAAGGCAAGCAAATGGGCTTAAAGCGTGAACTTGAACGGGCCTAGGATGAGACCTACAAATTTAGTATTAGATATTTGGGTTTCTTTTTTCTTTCATGTAGGCCTGCAAATTTTTCAAGACATATTTGGTTTTCTTTCTTATTCTCTTGGCTACCTATTTAAGGGGCTTTATAGACCTGCGAATTATACATTTTTTTTATTAATATAATTGTGAGAGTTTTCTCTTAAGTTCTTCAGAGAACTTTTCCTGAACTTATCAAGAATTTCTTGTGGTATTCAAATTTTATATCTGTGGTTTATGATTCGTTAGAATCATTGAGTCAAGATCATTACTTATACCATTGATTCGCGTTTCGTTCATAAACATTAGATCAAGGTAAATCAATTCAAAATTCTGTATTTTCGTGTTCTGGTCTTTTCGTTTATAAATCTGATTTAGTTCGATCCTCGCGAAGAAACCCTAAGTTGCTTTCGGGTCTCACTAATCCTTAGTGAGGTTCGAATCACCTGGAATCGATCAACTGACTGTTTCAGTTGAGATTTAGAGGATCTTGGTCTTTTGTTCAAAAACTAGTCATTTTTTATGATTCCAAGGGAGAAATTCGGGAGATCTGATCTTGTTGAAGATATTGTCCATATGTTTTAAACTTGTACTGATTTGATTCACATATTAAATGATTCTCTCAATTTGGTTAGTTAAATACTTTCTATCTTTTTAATTGATAATTGAGAAATATTTTATGGACTTATTTGAGATTTTTGAAAATTATTTTTAAGTGAAATATCCCAGAATTGAAAGAGATTATTACACGAGGTCTAAGAGTGCCTTTTAGAGGCATATCTTTTGAAAAGTAGTCGTTGGAGGGCTTGATACTGGTTTATATAATTAGACATGCGAGGTTGTGATAAAACACATAAAAAACATCAATTCCTAAGATTCATTCGAGAGAGATATCATGTTACATTCTTGATCTAAAGCGCTGATTATTTTGACGTCACTGATTTGTGTTGTCTTGTAATTCTATTTACATTCTTCGGTGTTATACCTGTGAGATATTTCTCAGCTATTATTCCTTATTGTGATTTCATATTGTTATATTTGCTTAATTGTTAAGATCGTTGAAAATCGTTTTCAAATTTAAAAGCATAAAAATCTTTTTAAAACGATTTTGTGTGTTTATCTGATTACGTGCTTTATTTTGTGTTGCTCACACTTATTTATAATCAGATATTAATTTGCCTCACATTGTATCTATCATGTAGTAAATTTCAGGGCATTAATCGAGTATATATGTTTTGAGATGGTAGAAACTCCTTATGAGAATAAACTCAAATTTTTATGTATTTGTGAGTTTGAGCGAATTAGACACGGTTAGGCCAGTATCTGGTCAGGGTAACTAGGTTTCAATCTTTTCCGATAAAAAGATTAGAGTTTGATATTTGTCATAAGTATAAAAATGTTAGGTTATTCTTTTCTCTTGAAAAGAATTAGATTTTGATTCTTCCTTAATTGAATTAAGTAAATTGTGAAAAGGATACTTGTGAGAGTCGTGAGGTTTAATCTTTAGCATGTTAAAATGATTAGGTTTGATCTTTAGCCTATAAAAGGATTAGGTGTTGACTTTTCCTGTAATAGAATTAGGTTTGATCTTTAGCTTGGTAAAAAGATAAGGTTCTACCTTAGTCTGAGAAAAGAAAAATTATAAAGGTTGATTCTGAGCCTGGTAAAATAATCATTGTAAGGATTTGGTTCCTACCTGATAAAGGAATCAGGGTTAGTGGTTGTGAATCTCCATGGAGCTTAGAGAACTGGATTAGGTAAGGTTAGCTTGTTGAACCAATATATATCTTGATATGTTACTTTGTTATTACTTTTATCATATTTTGTTTGGGTGTGTACTTAGAATATAAACATTTATCCACTGCGTAACAAATATAATAATTTATTTATAATAAATTGATTATTTAATAAATTAAGTGTTGAAGGATTTAATTGTTTAAATTTTTATAACTACTCAATTCCCCCTCCCCCCTCTCTTGGGTAGCTCACTGAATCAACAATAACAATACAGTACACAACGATATATCCTGATTTGGTAAACTACTCATACCTAAATTCAGTCCCCATAGCTCCACGGAGATTCACAATCTACTAAACTCCAATTCCTTTCATAGGTAGGAATCAAACTCTTACAATTTTTTTCATAGGCTGAAGACCAGTCTAATTCTTTTCCCAAGCTCAAAATCAAACCCTAACCATCCTGGTTCTTTTTGCAGGTTCAGAATCAAACTTGATTCTTTTCACATGCTCAGAATCAACCTATCACTCTCTCACTCTATTACACTTATCATTTTCATAGACTTAGGAAAAATATTTTCTCTTTCTAATTATAGAAAGAATCATAACCTAATCTTTTTAAAGGATAAAAACTACCCTAATCTTTTTTCAGGTTAAAGATCAAACCCTAATCATTTTCTCAGGCTAAAGATCGAAACCTAGCTATCCTGATTAGACACCAACTCAAACATGTCTAATTCGCTCAAACTCGCAAATACAAAAAATAGCAAGTTTCTTTCCACGAGAAACTTCTACCGCCTCAATACAGATATACTCAATTAATGTCCTGGATAATACTACGTAATAGATACAATGTGAGATAAACAAATCTAATTTTATAAAATAGGTAGCACATAAGTTGCACGTAATCAGATTTTTCAATGAAAATCTTTTAAAATATTTTCAAGAATTATGTTCAAAAACGATTTTTTTAAAAGTGTCTTAATCAAGTAATAAATCAGTAATAATCTAAGTAATAAAGAAAGCATGGAAGGATCTCACTGAGATTCGCCGAAAGTAATAACGATTTCATAATAAAGAACATATATCAGTGACACAACACTGAGTGCCTTAGATCAAAAATTTCGAATATAATCTCACCTTAGAATAATAGAAGGCTAATGTTCTTGATGTATTAAATCCCAATCCTACAAATCTCTATTAATTGACCAAATTAGATCTCTAATGGTTAGTCTTCAAATGTCATTGCTAAAAATGACATTCCAAGACCCCATATATCATATATATTCAAAATAGATATTTTTTATTAAAAAAAAACATACTTGGAAAAATTTATTTTGGTCCGTAAATTTTTTCAAATTGAAATTCATAAAAATAGGAAGTATTTAATCACTTTAATTAAAAAAATATTTAATTAAATGGATCAATTAAATAAGAATGATATATTTCTTGATGTACAATGAAAATATTTTAAATCCCATTAAAAACCTTTGTATGAATCATCAAAACCAAATTGGATTGACTAGAAACATATCAATCAACTTTTTAATTAAACCTGTCAGTCGACCGGCACATTGTCATTGGTTGACGAACCTCTCACAACGTTCAATTAATTGACCATTGTGCTGATCCGGTCAGTTGACCGATTGGACCACAAGGTGGTCCTTACTTCTTCCAAATTCGGCTACTGTTCTCATCAATCAACCGACCCATATTGTCGGTCAACCAGTAGGTCATCTATTCTACTTCCAAAACACATTGTTTCGGTTAGTCGACTTACCTCTTTCGTCGGTTGATCAAATTGACCCAAAAGCTTATCATTTTAAGCATCAAAAATCAATTTTTCAATTAGGTCCTTAACCGTAACCATTTCGCATACTAGAACATTATAAAACACACTTTAGACCCCTAAAATAATCACAACACACATAAGATTAATTCATTTCAAAGTGTCGTGTGTAATCCTAATTCAAGTTATATTAAAAGTATGTAAGTAAAGAGTTGTTTTCACCTATTTGCTTTTAATGTCTTCAAAACTCTTCATGTATTCATTATATCCATTTTGCACCCGTTATATTTTTTTCAACGATTCCTCTTCTTAATCAAATTACATGAAACAATAAATTTGAAATCACTTAGTAAAAATATTAATTTCATAAAATATTAACGTTTAATTGTTCATAAAAATATTAGTTTCAACAGTATTATTGGCATATCAAAATGAACAATAAAGTTCTTGCAAAAAAATAAAATAAATGAATAAATGTGCTTTCATAAACTAAGTTTATTGGAACATGGGATCTGTTTATAAAATGGAATTAACCCTAAATAATCCTTTCAACAATGACATAAAGTCGTCATTTATTAACAAATAGAAATATTAACAATTAAAGATAATCGTTAAAAGACAAAACATATCCATTGTTGCATACTCGGTTTCATCCCAAGAAGATTGAGATTTTTTTTTTTTCAATTTGATGGCCGCCATGAATCCGAACAGTAAGGATATGGGATTAATTACGCTTTACTCCTTATAGTTAGATCGTTTTGCATTCTGTCCCCTGTAGTATACGCGTCACCATTTTGCCCCCTGTAATTAGGCATTTGTTGTATTTTACCCCTCTTGTTAGCACTTTATCTTCCTATAGTTTGACCTACATTACGGAATAAAGTACAACAAAGCCTAATTACAAGGGATAAAATGGTGACGAAAAATACCATAGAAAAGCAAAGTGCAAAACGGTCTAACTATAGAAAAAGTAATGAAAAGTTCCGATCATATGTTGTTTCATGTTTTTTCTGTTTGAAATCCCATTCATTCACTCACCTGAAGCTATTGAATATGAGACATATAAATCCAACCTTTTCCACTATCCATTTTATAAGCATATCCTCAATCCTTAATCATGCTTTTTAATTAACTTTTTTCATTTTTCAATTGTTTTTTCAAAATTCCTCAAATCTATGTCCCCTTCCCCTCTCTCTCTCTCCTCATTTTCAAGAGCACTAACGCACTTATTTTATCATGGGTATTTTATTATAGAGTAGATTTTACGTATTAAAAAAAAATATGAATCAGTGAACATTAATTTTTAATCCTCAAAGAATGTTTACTAAATAGTAATTAAATTTTCTTAAACCGTTGCCCCTAGATACCATGTAATTTATAAATAATGTCATTATGTCCACTACAATCGTCAAGCGTCACTTATTCCAATATATCAAAATAAAAGTGAATGTTCGCTTAAGATAGTGAACCTTCACTATCTTTTAAATTGAAATTATCCTTTAATAAAATAGGGCATTTGGTGATTAAAAATGTTTAGCTAGTCATAGAATTTGTTTCATGTATTGTTATATACCCTCAAAAATTCACATAGAATGCCATAAATATATGCATCTCCAACAAAAACAAATTCATCACACTCTATTTGTTTGACATTCAAATAATATTTTCTACTGAAAATTTGATCAAATTGAAACGATCACATGTTGATGATAGTGAACATTCAAACTATATTTCTCTAGTGAACATTCACTTGCCATTAGTGAATGCTCATTTTCATTAACGAAACAGATTGTAGATGGTCAAATGGCCAATGAATATTCACAACACTAAAATTGAAAAAGACACCAGAATCTTCAATATGAACTAAATATACAAATATGAACATTCTAAATGAGCATATCGAAAAATCTCGCTCAACCAAAATGAGATATATCGATGACCATATAAGAACAACAATATATTGAAGACGAAACGGAATAAACCAAACCGAACATTCTAAATTAGCATATCGACGAAATAAAATATATATATATATATATATATATATATATAGCCTAACCTGCTATAGATTGCCAAAGGATGAAAGAGTGAAAACAATTTGAGAATTTGATTGATTTTGAAATGAGGGAGCGAATACTGACATTCAAATCTAAAATGCACAAATGGAAATTACACATATCATGACCAAACATTTCATTGTTAACTTCCTGATAAATCTTGAGGGCAGTATAATTCGACAGTTGGTCGATCGTGGATGAGGAGGACTATAAATTAAACACAAATTGCGAAATATTATTATTAAAACTAAAAAATAAGGAAGGTTAGGTGGCGTTTGGTTAGTTCCCACTTTTTTGAACCCAACTGGAATGGGTTGGGTTGAGTTGAATTGGGTTGGGTTGAGAATTTTGGGAATAGAATTACATTTGGTAACGACAATTTTTATTTTGTGTTGAGAACAAAATGTGTTTGGTAACGATTTTATCCTAAAACTAATTTTTTTATTTTTTTTTATTTTTTTTTCTGTTTGGTGGTGGCCAGACGACGGCGGCGGCGGCAAGGTGGCCGGACGGCCGCCGCCAGCGGCGGAGGTGGCCGGCGGCAGTGGAAGGTCGCCGGAGATGGCGGACGATCGCCGGACGGCGGAGGGCGGCGGCCGGCGATGGTCGCCAGAGGTAACCGCCAGCAGCGGAAGACCGTCGAAGGTTGCCGGAGACAGCGGTCAGTCGCCGGACGGTCGCCAGACGGCAGCGGCGGCGGCCGGCGATGGTCGCCGAACGGTGGCCGGCGGCGGCAGGCGGCGGCGGGTGGTGGTGGTCAGCCGGCAGATGAAGTCGGAAGTTGAGAACTTTGGGTTGAGTTTTTTGGGCACAAAAAGAAACATTTTTTTTTTGTTTCTGGTTTCTTTATGATTTTGAGAATTGATTCCTATTTTTTGGGTTGGGTTGGGTTTTGTGCGTTGCCAAACGTGTTCCCAACAATCAATCCCTGAATTTTTGGGTTGGATTGGGTTGGGTTTGGTTGGAACCCTAACCAAACGGGCCCTTAGATTCCTAGTTGTCTATAGGTAATAAAACAATACAAAAAAGCAATTCATAGATGTATCCCACTTTCTGTAATTTGTATAATTTTTAATGGTATCAAAATCAAAATATAATTTCAAGTCCTGTAACTTACTTTATAATTCTACACTTTTATAATACCCAAAATATATAATTAAAATATAATATCTAATCAAAACGAACTAATAACTTCAACTCAATTTTTTTTTAAAAAAAATCTCGACGGTATGAGCGGAACTTTATTAAAATGGAATGTAAAATTAATTCAAGAAATGTAATGTTTTATTGTCCAGGAAAATAGAGGATTTTTTATCCCCATTTTTATTTTATATTTTTTTACCCATTTTCAAAAATAAATTATATTTTACTCATCTCTCTATTTTCGGTTTTAACATAGTTTACCAGGGTATATGCCATTGACCTCACCTGTCATTTTACACTATACTAGATATCTCCACTGTCATTTTATAAATACCAGAGACCTTACCTGTCTTTTTGTTCAAACACCATTTAACTCCCTTATTAATTAAAAAATAATAAAAATTTATTATAATACTAATTTTACCCTTGACTATTTAAAAAATAATTAAATAATAAAAAAGTAAAATACATAAATAACCTTTTAATTTATATATATCCATCGTCATCTCCTACCACTGCCCCCACCGCCACCACCACCTTTTACAGCCACCGCCACCCACCACCTGCCGCCACCTCTCACTGCCGCCTCCCACCCCCTCCCACCGCCACCACCCACCCAATATCACCTCCCGCTGTTGGCGCCCACTACCCGCCACCACTTTCCACCATCGCCACCTACCACCCTCCGCCACTACATACTCCCATTTTCAAAAATATATATTTTTTTAACCATTTCATTAAAAAAATAAAATAAAATAAATAAAAATTAACTCTTTCATTAACCCTTTTCTCTCTCTTTCTCTGGTGGTGGGGGGGTTGGTGGTGGCGGCGATGGGCGGTGGGTAGTGGTGGCGACAATGGGTGGTGGCGGGAGAGTTGGGCGGTGGGTGGTGGGAGGTGGTGTTAGGTGGCGGCAGTGGGAAGTGGGTGGCGACGGCGGCGATGGCGGTTGGTGGTGGGAGTTGGGTGGTGGTAAGAGGTAAATATAATTATTTAAAAAGTTAAGGGTAAAAAATATAATTTTAAAAATATAGAGGTACTAATGAATTGTTTTTAAAAATAACCTAAGGGATATTTTGTCCAAAGGGAGGTACATGGTGTTTGAGTAAAAAGATAGGGGAGGTCTCTAATATTTGTAAAATGACATAGGTGGTATTTGGTATAGAACAAAATGATAGGGAAGGTCAATGGCATATACCGTAGTTTACCATTATAACCTTCTTATGCATTATTTGTGTTTAATTTCCTTTCTTGTTTTGGTTTTTGAATTATTTGTGTTTAAAAGTTATTGGAGTTACAAAATAATAATAAACACAATAAATGACAATAAACACAAAAATAAAAATTGAAAATTAATAATAATAATTATCAAAAAACGGAAAATTTAATAACTTAAAATGGAGGTTTTGAAACTTTTAATTAAGAAAAAAAAAATAGAGAAGAAGAGACCCTTACAAGGTTTATAACAATCCCCCACAAATTTCAAAACCCTTATTTAACGTATATAGAAAATATAGACAACTTTATACTATCCATTAGGCAAAGGTGTTTTTCAGGACTTGAACCTCACTTAGTGTTAACAGTTTTTCCTCTGAAGAATCATAGAGAATTATGTCTTAAACTAAACCCTTTAAGTTAAAGTTCAACCATTACACACACAACATCGAAATTTAGACATACTTCGTGGGTTAGTGCTATTAATGGCCATGCACTTTAATCTTGATTCTCATGAAAGTTATTAGGGAACAACCCTATCCTCATAGTCGCAGCCTCACGACAACTCTCATTTAGGTGAGTCCTCCAAGGGTATATGTGACATATATCCTGTAGGAGTTTTTCTGCTTTGGTTTTATTCAGTGTTAAAACCCTTCGTTAACATCACACTTCATCAACATTATTTCCATAGGGATGAGTAGAAGAATATCTCTTGAGAATATCCTTCTAATATTAGGTATTGGTCAATACATCACACAATATTAATTGTTTCTACCCATTGAACCTCCTTATGGGGTTCCTAATCACAGAGGTTGGGTTACTTCCCTAGGTGGATTCCTTGTGGGCTTAGACCCATCCCCCTCGACAAATCTTGGACTGCATTCCTAGATAGACCTTTGGTCAAATAATCAGTAATGTTACTTTCTGATCTCACAAAATTTAGTGATATTATATCTCTTTTCAACATACTTTTAACAAACTTGTATCTTACTTATATATGTCTATTCATTTTCTTACTTGTATATGTCTATTCATTTTCTTATTTGTATAGAAGAAATAGGTTTACTAACTAAAGACAAATCTGAAAGTAAGTTTTTAATCCATTTTGCTTCCGCACATAAGGTATCAAGTGCTATAAATTTTGTCTCCATTGTATTCCTTGAAATAATAGTTAGTTTCTTAAAGCCCCAAGATATAGCAACTCCTCCTAATAAAAATACAAACTCAGTGGTGGATTGCCCATTAAAACTATTAGAAATCGAATTTGAACCACTAAAACATTCAACTACACTTGGATAACTTTGTAGCATAATGTGAAATCTAAAGTTCCTCTAAGACACTTACAAATACTTTCTAATACTATCCAATGTTCCTTACTAGGGTTGTGAGTGTATCTACTCAGTCTTCCAACAACATAACAAATATCAGGTCTAGACTTGTTAGATAGATATAAAAGTGATACGATCATCTGGGAATACTTCAATTGAGATATCGGCTGACCTTTGTTCTTTTTCAGATGTACACTAGAATCATGAGGTGCTAACAGGTTTTACATCCCAATACTCAAACTTCTTCAACATTTTCTCTACAGTACTTGACTGATCGAGGGTTATACAACTAGAGATTTTCTCTAATTTCATTCCTAAAATCACATACGTTTCTCCCCAATCATTCATGTCAAAATTCTTAGATAAGTATCACTTAATATCCTCTACAATCTTAAGATTGGTTCCAAAAATAAGTATATCATCTACATAAAGACACAAAATAACACTACCCCCAGTATTTTCTTTGTAATATAGACATTTGTCTTAACCATTAATTTTGAAACCATATTCGAAAATCACGTTATCAAATTGTTCATGTGATAGGTGTGATCTACCTACGTATTTTCAAACCGAATTAAGTTGGTTTTCAAGCGTTTATATAGTATTTTATTATCTTTTAATTAGTTTTCTTACTTTTTGTATAAATCAGGTATGTGGGGCAAAAAGATAGGAAACTGTAGCGAAAACGATGTGATCGAACCAAGGCAGACGAAGTTACAGTAGATAAATGAGCAAAGAGGAAACATTGTGAAAGAATCCCACTGCTTAGGCATCCAAACCTCCACCTAGGTGGTGAAGATGCTGAGAAAAAAACAAAGGTTATTGATGGACCACCGCCTAGGCGGAAAATTCCTTCGCCTAGGCGGAAATCCATCAAAGGAAACAAAGATAGGCTGCTGACAGCCCACCGCCTAGGAAGAAATTCCTCCGCCTAGGCAAAACTCTAGTAGAAACAATTCCCAATCCACCGCCTACTTCTTCACCTAGGCGAATAGCCAAAACGACCTACCTCCGCCTAGGCGGAAATTTTTTCGCCTAGGCGGAAACCCTCTGCACAGCCTAGATATTTTTAGGATATTTATTTAGATATTTTTCTTATAAAAACCATCCCCTCTCCCCCTATCTTGAACCCCCCGGCCATTTGGGCACCTTAGGCTATATTTAGGCTATAGTTTAAGAGTTTTAGAGGTAGAGCTCACATCCCGAATTAAGTTGGTTTTCGAGCGTTTATATAGTATTTTATTATGTTTTAATTAGTTTTCTTACTTTTTGTATAAATCATGTGTGTGGGGGCAAAAAGATAGGAAACTGGAGAGAAAACGATGTCATCGAAACAAAGCGGATGAAGTTACGGTGGATAAATGAGCAAGGAGGCAACATTGTGAAAGAATCCCACCGCCTAGGCATCCAGACCTCCGCCTAGGCGGTGAAAATGCTGAGAAAATAACAAAGGTTACTGATGGACCACCGCCTAGGTGAAAAATTCCTTTGCCAAGGTAAAAATCCATCAGAGGAAACAAAGATAGGCTACCGATAGCCCACCGCTTAGGCGTAAATTCCTCCACCTAGGCGAAAATCCAGCATAAACAATTCCCAGTCCACCGCCCACTTCTTCGCCTAGACGAACAGCCAAACCGACCTACCTCCGCCTAGGCGAAAACCTCCTGCACAACCTAGATATTTTTAGGATATTTATTTAGATATTTTGCTTATAAATACCATCCCCTCTCCCCTTATCTTGAACCCCCTGGCCATTGGGCACCTTAGGCCAGATTTAGGCTATGGTTTAGGAGTTTTAGAGGTGGATCTCATATCCCGAAATGGAGAAGAACTTAGCCTCGTCAGAAGATAAACCGCTAAGAACGCTCAACGATCGATTCGTCGTCTTCTCCACTTTGGGATGTGAGCTCCACTTCTAAAACTCCTAAACTATAGCCTAAATATGGCCTAAGGTGCCCAAATGGCCGGGAGGTTCAAGATAGGGGGAGAGGGGATGGTATTTATAAGAAAAATATCTAAATAAATATCCTAAAAATATCTAGGCTATGCAGGAGTTTTTCACCTAGGCGAAGGAATTTCCGCCTAGGCGGAGGTAGGTCGGTTTGGCTGTTCGCCTAGGCGAAGAAGTGGGCGGTGGACTAAGAATTGTTTTTGTTGGATTTCTGCCAAGGCGGAGGAATTTCTGCCTAGGCGATGGGTTGTCAGTAGCCTATCTTTGTTTCCTCTGATGGATTTTTGCCTAGGCAAAGGAATTTTCCGCCTAGGCGGTGGTCCATCAATAACCTTTGTTATTTTCTCAGCATCTTCACCGCCTAGGCGGAGGTCTGGACGCCTAGGCGGTGGGATTCTTTCACAATGTTGCCTTCTTGCTCATTTATCCACCTTAACTTCATCCGCTTTGGTTCGATCACATCATTTTCGCTCCAGTTTCCTATCTTTTTGCCCCACACACCTGATTTATACAAAAAGTAAGAAAACTAATTAAAACATAATAAAATATTATATAAACGCTCAAAAATTAACTTAATTTGGTTTGGAAATACGTAGGTAGATCACACCTATCATCATGTCATTGCTTAGGGGCTTGCTTAAGACCATATAAAGATTTTACTAACTTAGAAAATCTTCTGATCAAGCTGAAAATGTCGTCTTTAGTCTTCAAAAGATAAATATAACAAAATCTCGTACAATCATCAATGAATGTAAGAAAATATTTATTCCCAACTCTAGTCGGTGGTCTATTTGAATCAAAAACATCACTATGTATAAGCTTTGCAAGTCGTGTATTCCTATTAACACTTCTAAAAGGCTTTCTAAGTTGTTTTCCTTGAATACATATCTCACATTTGTGTTTATACTCCACATAAGATTTAAGAATAAGTTCAAGATCCATCAGTTTCTTAACTTTTGTTAAACTTATATGGCCTAATTTGCTATGCCATATATTAGAAATCTCAACATTCAAAACTTAACAAATTTTATTATCCTCTACAAATACATTTAATTTAAATAAACATTCAGACACATAACCTTTCGCAACAAAAATATTATTCTTAGTTATAACAAACTTATTGGACTCCATAACAATTTTATAACCTTGCTTGACTAAGGTTGACACACTGATTAAATTTCTTCTCACTTAAGGAACATGTCGCACTTTGGTTAGATTTAGAGTCTTTCCAGATGTTATCATCAAATCAATATCTTATATACCACACACTTGTACGATAACAACATTTTCTAGAGGTACATTTCCTCCAGTTGATTTCTAATAATTTTTTAAAATGCCATTATCAAAACAAGCATGTATATTAGCTCCAGAATTTAACCATCAATATTTATTTTCACAAGTAAAATTGATTCTAGAAATATCATACCTAAAGCAAGGTTCGCCGAGTTTTTCATAATCTATAAGCATATTGACTTCAGCTCTTAGACCACATTGATTATTATTTTGATTTACTAATATCTTGCCTTGTGGTTTACCCGACTGCAAACAAAACAGTGCATCTTCTCTTTTTCTAAGCCTTTTGATCTAGTAGCAGGATTAAGGTGGTTTGTTCGTTGACTTAAGCAATTGAATGATCTATTAGGTTTAAAATTGTTACGCCTAGGATGAAAATTCTTCTTATTGTTGAAATTTTGACATTTGTTATTCTTGTCATTTTCTACCAAGTTGATATGAGGAGGTCTCTCATGTTGATGTTTAAAAGTTGAGAAACGAAGTTTTTCCTCAACCTTGTTAGATTGATGGTTAGAGACAGAGTCATTTCACCTTACTTATGCCTACGAATTTTAGCAAAGTCAGACCAAGAAGGTGACAATTTATCTATAAGGCATGAAACCTTAAACTCTTCACTAAAAATAGTACTACTCTTTTTCACTCCTCTTAAATATTCTTTAAATATGTGAATTTGGTCTCCTATTGACTTTTGTCCAATATTTTATAATTATTGAATGTAGAGATATCTAATCTCTTAATTCCAGCATCATCAACGTCATACTCAGCTTCTAAAATATTCCAAAATTCTTTAGCAGAATATGTTGAATTTAGATAAACATCATAAAGATGATCAAATAAAGCACTAAGGATTCTATGAAAAGAATAATAATTAATTTTTTTCTAGTGTAACCAAGAAGAAGAAGATACTTCTTGAGCAGAAGATAAATCATCTATGTTGATATTAAACCTAATATGGTAAGCTAATAACAAAGTTGTCTTTGCCATCTATAAAAATATTGGCTACTAAATTTTTCAGGTTTAACACTATTAACTTCATCTGAAAGAGCCATGACAATGATATCGATACAAAAGGCTATAGAGAAATTGAATTATTACTCTATGATAATTAAGCATTATTGATGTTAAATTTTGGTTGATTCCAACGGTATGGTCCAATCAATCTTGTATGGAGTTGGAGAAGTCTGAAATGGAGATCTTCGATATGTGGAGCTTCTAGTCCATGGAGAGGTCTCTGGCCGGGAAGGGAATGGTCTGTATTGGAAAGAACCCCAAAGCCTTCTAGGCTAAGAAGGAGAGGACCAAAATGCCTTATGATCCTTGGAAAGATGAATCAGAGCTTGAAGTGAAGTAGTTCCGGGAAGAGGAGCACCTACAAACCTGCACAAAGAACTTGCCCAGATGGTCCCAACGTATTCTTTCTGGTATGAGATTCAGAGTACAGGGGGAAAATTTATAGAAAAATTATCGAGAAGAGTGAGCAAAGTTCATCTACTTTTATGCAATTGTATACCCTCCTTTTTATAGATAATGAGTGGATTTATTAAGGGTCTTAAGCATGGATTAGTGTCTCCTCAAAATCACATCAATTTGTCAACTTGGCATGTAGCCAATGTGAGGATGCCAATAGGCTCTTGTCTTGACCATATTGGAGGATATTTAGTGATATTTTAGGTTGGGAAAGAGAGTCATGATGATATTTATAGATATTTTGGGATATTTAGGAGATATTTATGGATACTTTGGGATATTTGTGGAGGTATTTTAAGGATGGGGAAATGAGCCAGCCAATAACTAGAGAGACACTTTCTTGCTATGGCCTATATGAGGAGTTCAATTCCTATCCCTTCCCGAATTTTCGGAGACAGAAAAAGAAAGTTGTGCGAAGCTCCTTACCCCGCCCTTCTGAAATAGTCGGAGATGAGAAGGAGGACCCTGCTTGAGAAGTTATGTGGAGCTAGTTACCGAGATGAGCGAGGCTACAGTGGAGAATCCAGAGATTGGAAGGGTTTACCATCCCGGATGTGGCTTGTCTGCTATTTTTGGAGAGTATCGAGGCCTTCAAGATAGCTGGCATGGTAGGAAGCATTCCTCTACTCGGTTCAATCTTCATACTTAGTCTTCGACTTACGAGGAGTTGTGGAAATGTAGCGGTCCTCAATTGGTTGCGTTGAGGTGACCATTTTTACACTCATCCGTAGCCCCCCAGTCCCTAGTATTAAAAAGAAATTCTAAAGACTGGGGACTTCATTGTTAGCCTTCTCTTGGGGTTTCGCTGCTTCTATTGGAGCTTTCCGTGGTGTTAGTGATCTTTAAGGAGTGTTGCATAGGGGATCAGGCCTCTTTTCTGAGAAGGAAGTGGACTGTTCTAGGATGGGAACTGTAAGACCCGTTTTTCTGCATATATATATATATATATATATATATATATATATATATATATTATAAAATTTAAAAACTTTTGGGGTCTAATGTGTTATTTAAAATTTTAATTTAAAGTGTTGGGAATTAATATGTAAATTTTGAATTAATTTTAAAAAATTTGGGATTAATTAATATTCTTTTTATTTTAGTAGGGATAGTTAGTATAAATAAATAAGTTAAAAAAAATATGGTCCATGTTTGTTTCCTTCCAAATGAAGGAAACAAACATAAATAGTATATATATATACTTTCGGCTCTTCCTGTAGCTATTTTCCTTCATTCTTTTAATTATATGTCTTTATATATTATTAAATAAAATATGTATGTTACGTTTAATTTATGAGACTAACTATACAGACATGTATATATGTATAATTATATGTAAATATATATATATATATATATATATATATATATATATATATATATATATATATATATATATATATATATATATATATATATATATATATACGAAGATTCGATTAATATAGTGGGTTTAGGAAATATAGCGGGTATATTTGTATACACAGATATATCAAACTTGCGAAGAATACAATTTAAAATAAAAATTATAAATTGTATCAAAACGACAATTTTTAGTATTTTATTGATGAATAATATTTTTAACAGTTAATTAATATTTTTCTATAGCCTAAATTATTAATGGGAAAAAATTTGTAATCGTTACTATAGTAATTTTTGTACAGTTAAAATCAACTTAAGAAAACTAGGCATTTAATAATTTTGTATGATCGAGAAAATTTAGGAATGGGAGAGATTTCATTTTACGATCACGAATTGCATATTAGACTTATTTAAATAAATTCTTAATTTAGGCTCTATCGTTGTTAGGTTCACAGGCGACGCCGACCACGTAACATTTTGACGATAGTGCTTTCAGTAGCGCAAAAATCGAAGTGAGTATACTGTCTTCTATGTAAATTAACAAATTATATTTTTGTATAAATTATGAAAAGAAAATATTTATTAAAATGGACAGTTTTATAACTTATGTGGATAGAGTAAGTTTTTAAAGGTGGAAAGTGATTTTTATTATCTGACTATGTCATAGTTGTCTTCTCGTCAAGAGGGCATGTCCTACGAGATGTGAATATATATTGTTACCTGCCAGATAAGTCATGTAGGGTGGATATATGTTGTAACCTGTCAGGTAAATCCTGCAGAGTAGATAGATGTTGTTACCTAACAGGCAAGTCCTGCAGGGTGGATATATGTTGTTACCTATTAGACAAGTCTTGTAGGGTGGTTGCTCCTACCATTGGAGATATTGAATGGCCCTTGCATTGATAGCCACCTTAGATTGAACAGTGGCATAGGTTATAGTACCATCGTAACTCCCGATCGTAAGGTAAAACAATCCTATAGTTAGTAGGAAAATATGCGTGTGGTATTTTATTATATATCAAATTATTTGACTGGTTTATTTATATGCATAATTTTATTGTGATAGTAGCAGTAGAATTTTATTCCAGCTTGGTATGCGGTTATATTATAATATATTTTGAAAAATGGTATTTGATAATTATATTTGATTCATAAATTACTTTTATATTATGAAGACAGTATACGGATAAAATATTGGGTCTCAGGTACCTCAGCTAAAGATGGGTCAACTACTAGTGCTAGATAAGGTCAGGGAGTTTGCTTTTGAGGCAGTCAGGATAGGTGTTAATATCAAAATGTTGAATTTTATAGTTTTGCTAAGAAATAGTTGATTTTATACAATCATTAAATTTTGTGTTAGAAAGATATATTATTATTAAATTTATTACAGTAGTGCAGCAGAAGCATGATGGTGGAATAATTTCTCTTTTAGCTCTATTTCTCCTTGGGAGAAACCTAGTGACGGCCTTGGGAAATCAGGTTGTTACAGGAATGGTCAGCCCAAGAATGGAAAGGAAGACGTGAGAGTACAGATGGGCGGCCCAGGAACAATAATGAATAGCCCACCCCTGATTGACGAGAACGCTACAAACGTCATGCACGCATCCCATCGTGTCTGTGCCCCTACAATGGTGCCTCTTCAATGCGCCCAAACATGTCGCCTACTAAACTGTTGGGAAGAAGACACGTGGCTGCACGACCCTTGAACGGCGCACATTCCCCAGGCGCCTTCAAGGCGTTATCAAGCATGACGGTTGGAGTGGACGAGTTCCCTCCTATATAAAAGAGGTACCCTGAGTTCTTTTTCCACATTTTCGTGATCTTTGGAGCACTAACCTTTTTGGTAGGTAACTCATCTCTTCTCCAAAATGTCTTCTTATTCTACTGCTTCTAAGTCTGCGTCGGGGTCTACCACCCCTGGGCAAGCCCTAAACCTTTCACCTCTTCCACAAATTGACCCTCTATTAGCTTTTCCCGCTGCTCAAAGGAATGAACAGGGTCTTTGGGCGGCGCTGAACCTTCCAGCCACCACAACAACGGCAATGGTGTTAAGCCCACCGGTGGCCCCATCATGGAGGTGAACCCAGGCCTAAAGGACGAGACCTAATAATGGGAGGAGATTGTTCTGGGGAAGAGTCCCATTTAGCGGATTGAATCAACAATAACGGAAAAGAAAATTCAGGAGGCCCGGAGTAAGTACGCCATCCAAAAAGGCATGGAGACTCGTCTCTCTCTCCCTGATGATGGGGCTTGTGCCCCTCCAAAGGGTTTTATTATGGTGTACATGGAACATTTGCATGGCGATCTTTGATTTTCAATCCATCCATGGATTCAAACCCTTTGTGCAGAGTACAAGCTGTGTCTGTTATAGCTTGCTCCAAAATGCATCTAGGCCTTCAGGGCTTCATTTATCATTTTCAAGGCCAACGGACTTGAGTCGTCCCTAGACTTCTTTAAGTCTCTCTTTTTTCCCAAAGTCATGCCCTCCGGGAAGGGGTAGTGATATGTTGCTTTTCGGAGGCAATTTCTTTCTAATCTTGAGGAATCAGTGAAGAACTAGAAGCCCCAGTATTTCTTTTTGGGAGGAATAGGATGGGATTTCTGTCCCAATGACGAAGGAGTCAACCCCATTCCCAGGGAATGGGGTGCTGTAGGTGAGAATGTATTCATTTGTGAGTGATTCATCGATTACATAGTTTTTTGTCATTTCTTTGACCGTTTTTTCCGTTTCTCTATTTTATTTCCTTGAATAGTCCCAAAAAATGCTAATAGGAGGAGAGTTCAGCCAAGTGCTTTGATCAAACAACAGAGAAAAATTGTGTGGGAGACGGAGTACAAGAATGTCAACGAACTACTAGATTCGACGTTGTATTGCCATTATTTCTACCGAGCTCCAGGTCTACCAGTGCCATATAATGAAGAAAATACCAAGAACGATAAGGTTTTTCCTTCTCGGAAGTTGTAATTTTTTTGAATCTTTTATCATTTTCTTTGTATTTTTCTTATCCATATCTATGGACAATGTGGCACTAAATAAGTTGTTGAAGGAGAGGGCTACCAAGGCCAAGGCCGAGAAGAGGAAAGTCTTATTTCCTCAGGCGGAGGTTCCCTAGGAGGAACTGCCGAAGAGGGAGGAGAGACCAACAAAATGAATTTCGCTGGCAAGGCCCCTATTGGGGTGGAGGACGTGTCGAGGAGGATAACTAGGAGAGAGCAACAACGGCGGGAGGTCAAAGCTGCCACTGAGAAAGAGACTTTAATGCAAGCTGATCAGGCCCCTACCTCTTTCTCCGGGAAAGAAAGTATTGGGGCGAGCCAAAAAAAAAAAGAAGAGAAAAGTTGGGAGGTCAGGGGCTGAGAAAACGAAGAAGGCCAGAGTCGAGGGAGCTCCTGCAACCCCCTAACCAAGCAAAGCCCCCACCCCTAAACCATCTTCGGCCGGAGAACAAATCTTCTTCTTGAGCAAGGGGCCCTAGAGCACCCAGAGATGTTGTCTGCCTATATTAGCCACATCATTTCCCCAAAAAACCAAGAACAAATAAATGTTGAGTCGGATACACAAACCCTTGCCATGCTGCAGAGAGACGCAATATTGGTAAGACTAATACTGAGGTTTACTTTAACTCTTCATTACACTCTATTTTTGGATAACGGTATGACATGTTTCTTCTTTTTTATGTTCTGTAGGTGTTATCTAGGATTTTTTCATTGTCTGGATGCCTTAATGCTGCCATTTAGAGGGAGCAGAAACTGAACGAAGAGTGCATACAACATGTGGCGCAGGTAAAAATGTGGCATGAGATGAGCAAAATACCGATGGCGAATGAGAAAAATGTCAAGGAGAAGCTGAAAAGGTAACTGGGGAGAAGGCACAACTGACCGATGAGAAGGCAAAGCTGATCGAAGAGAAAACGGCCATTGAATCCCGCTATGACAGGCTTGAGGCCGACCTCACCGCTGTTAGCTAGAAAGTGGAGGGAATGCAGAAGGAGCACGATGACGCCGTTATAAAAGCTAAAGAAGGTGTTGTAGAATAATAGAAGAAATCCCCTGCCTTTACCGACATGAAGATGCTTATTGCTGCCGAGATAGTAGAGAGCGGACATAGATATATGATTCATAACCTGCATCGCCAACACCCAAGCTTTCCAGCAGACGACATCGGTATGGACTACTTGCATGTTGAAGAAGGTACCAACCCCGAGACGGGGAATGTCGCAGCTCAAAAAGAAAATGGAGATGCCGTGATGGCTGAAGTCAACACCGAGATGGGGGGACACCGAAGCTGACCCAGGAAATGCTGAAACCGTGATGGGAGAAGTAAATGATGGCTTGGATGAAACATATACCATTCTAGGGGACCTTAAGTTCGGGTAGGATGAACCCCCCACAGGCGAAGGCGACGTCGACCCGTCCCCCATCGGCTAGTAACCAATTTTAACCCAACCCCTCAGTCCTGGACCAATCAACAATTTGAACTTTTTTTATATATATACCTTTTTGGAACCCCAGCCCCTTGGTGAAAATGGCCTTTTGTGGGGGGGGCTTTGGGGCCTTAGGCTTGTAATAAATGTTGGATGAATGAACAAATGTTTCCTCTTTGTTTCTTCTAGGAGTATTTTAAATATTTTGTGATTTATTTTCTGCATGATTTTCTTTACTGCCTTTGAGTCTGTATTTGCATGCCTTCGAATTTTCCTGTTCATCCTTGGAGAGTTTGTACCCTTTGGGGTAGGAACAGTTCCCCTCCCCGATGGATGAGTTTTATTCCCATCCTTATCTCAGAAACCCCGAGATGGGGAGAGGCCTTAGAAATTTGGTAGAACATAGGGTTGTGGTCTTGCTTGGTGAATTACTTGAACTCATCTCAAAGATAGACCTAAGCCCTGCTAGGTTATTTTTTAGGACTTGGCCCTTTATTTTAGTTAATTGGACATCTTTTTGTCATTCTTCCTGATCTCGGCAATACTCTACTCTGGGCGAACAATCCACAATACTTGTGTAATTTTTTCTTGAAAAAATTCAAGTTTTTGCCACTTGGTTTTACACCTCTTCTTAGACCAATGCCCGAGAAGAAATCACGCTTTCCTTTTCGGACTTATATGCCAAGAAGAGATCATGTTACCTCTTCTCAGGAAAGGCATCATTTCATACTATTTCACCATATCCATAACCTCTCTGCCCCCCATCCTAGCATTTGAGCGAAGCTCGAGTGGTAGGTTATAATCCTAGGGGTAGTACCTGTATGAAATCTGGCCCTCGCGATCCCCAGGTGGATAACCTTAGATCGGTCCCCTGTGGCTGATCACATGTGGGTTCTCCTTATTGGGGCTCATCCTTGAGTTTTTTCAAGTTATCCCAAATTGTCCTTCTTGAGTCATCCTCCATTTGTGTCGCCTGAGATTAGCTCGGCTATCAGGGGTGAGATGCTTACCTGTAGGTCTTCAGACTCGATCGGTGCAACGCCATTGGAGAATGATTGCTATTAGTCCTCGAGCCAACACTACTGACCTGTGGAGAGAGTATGGTTACACCCCTGACGTAGTGCATCGGGATGGGTTTTTTTTTATGGAGATTACCCATGACGCAGAGTGTCAGGATACCATGTATTTTTAACAAAGAGCTAGGGGCAGCACATCTTCATCTGAGAAGGGATGGAGGACTACTTATCCCGTCATATACATAGTTTAGAGATTTGTAGGGAGGGCTACTCATCCCAATCCGAAATGGGATAGAGGCTACACTTCACCGCCACCGACAAAATTTGGAGAATGGAGTGATGGTTAAACAAAACATTGCTTCCATTCATAAGTAAGTTCTTTATATGCTACAAAAATTAAAAAATTTTACAAGTCCACCAGAGCATTTTCTCCGGGCTAGTAGTGTTTCAATTGTTTTGCATTCTAAGGGTGCCTTAGGGGGACACATTTTTCTGTTTCCAATTCATAAGTGTCTGGATGGGAAATACGAGTAACATGACATTTCCCTTCCTAATATAGGGAAAGCTTTCCTGCGTTTGAATCCTTGGTAGCCAGGGTTAATTTTCAGAGGATGAGGTCTCTAACGTCGAATGACCAAGGACAGACCCTTCTATTGTAATACCTGACCGCTGTTTGTCGATAACCTGCTTGCTGAACACGGGCACATTCGTTTTTTTCTTTAAGAAGATCAAGGTTAAGGGCCAAGGATGAGTCATTTTCATTTGGGCTAAAGATCATTGTCGTCCGAGAAGAGGGCATGCCGATCTCAGCAAGGATCACTGCTTTTGATCCAAAAGTCATTGTGAAATGAGTTTTCCCTATGGTGGCCCTTATGGTAGTATGGTATGCCTAGAGAACGGGGAATACATCTTCAACCCATCTTTCTTTTGATTTATCTAATTTGCTCTTGAGTCCATGGAGAATTGTGTTGTTGGTAACTTTTACTTGGCCGTTGGTTTGGAGATACCCTAGAGATGCAAAGTGGGTCTGAATCCCCAGCCCGGTGTAGAATTACACTAAGATATCATTGTTAAATTCCTTCCCGTTGTTGGAGACGATGGCCCTGGGTATTCCTAAGCGGCACACAACATTTTCCCATATGAAATCTCTAATTCTTTCCTTGGTGATTCGCGCAAGTGGATTAGCTTCTACCCATTTCGTGAAATAGTTAATTGTGACAACGAGGAATTTTCTTTACCCGGTCCCTTGAGGAAATGGTCTGAGAAGATCAATGGCCCACTGGGCAAAGGGCCAAGGACTTGTTATGGGGACAAGGACAATTGAAGGCAGTTGGGGATGGACGGTAAACCTTTAATATTTATCACATCTTTTGACGATTGCATGTAATCCTTGCACATTTCTGGCCAGAAGTATCCATGTCTAATAAGCTTGTAAACCATGGACCTTTCTCCTGAATGGTTGCCACACATCCCTTCATGGATTTCGCTCATCACATAGTTAGACTCTTCCAGTCTCAAGCAACGGGAGTACAGGCCCGAGAATGATCGTTGATATAGCACCCCATCAATGATGGTATACCTTGATGCCCTATACCACATTCCCTTGGCCTCTGCTCGGCCAGAGGGGAGTGTGTCGTTCAATAGGTATTCTTTTATTGGATCCATCCAAGTTGGCGTATCGAAGAAAGCTCATATGGTGGTTACTTGATCAGATATTGTTGTGCTTAACTCCTCAAAATATTTAATGGGAACGCTCCTCTTTAAGGTGAATTCCACAGCGGAGGACAAGTTGGCCAAAGTATCGACGTGTTGATTTTTATCTCGGGGGATTTGGCGTATTTGTATTTTTTCGACGTTTTCCATAAGTGCCTTTACTCTTCCAAGGTAAGCGGTCATACTTAGGTCCTTAGCCACGTATTCACCGCTTACTTGGTTTACAACAAGTTGCAAATCACAAAGTACTTGTAGACTTTTGACATTAAATTCCCTTGCCAACCTGAGGCGGGCAAAGAGGGCTTCGTATTTTGTTTCGTTGTTGGTGGCCCTGAATCCTAATCGGAGTGCGTATTCAATTTCTTCTTGATTCAGGGCTACCAGGACCATCCCAGCCCCACATTCTCCCATATTAGAGGAACCATCCGTGAACAACTGCCATTTGTCTAGACCGAGATCGTCACTTGCTTTGAGATGGGAAGGGGCCCCTTCCGAGATTGGCTCATCTGTTGGACCAAAATAGGTCTCTTGCGATGCAGGGTCATGGTATTTTGGGATGGGCTCTTCTAGGAATGTCATCTCGGTAATAAAGTCAGCCAGGACCTGCCCTTTGATGGTTGTCCTAGGCCGGTACTCAATGTGGAACTGGCCAAGCTCAGGGCTGTACTTCATAAGCCGGCCAGAAACATCAAGTAAGTGAAACATTTACCATAAAGGTTGATCAATGAGTACAATGATCACGTAGTCTTGGAATTGATGCGATGAGAAAGGGATAAACCAACTTCTCAAATCGTTAATATCTCATCTCGGCATCAGTCAACACACGACTCGCATAGTATACGAGTATTTGTATCCTATCCTCTTCTTGGATTAGCACCGCGCTGATTGCAGTATTTGAGGCAGCAATGTACATAAATAATTCTTTTCCGTTCTTGGGGGTACTCAGCAACGACGCCGAGGAGAAGTATGTCTTAAGCCCTTGGAAGGCGGTCTCACACTCCTCTGTCCACTTGAATGTCTTGTTACCTCTCAAAACCATAAAGAAAAGAAGGCATTTCTTTCGAAGATCATGAGATGAAGCGATTCAAGGCGGCCAATCTCCGTGTAAGCAATTGAACTTTCTTTTTCGTCTGTGGAAAGACCATTTCGAGAATGGTACTGAGTTGATCCGGATTGGCATCAATGTCCCGTTAGGACACCATGTAGCCTAAAAACTTTCCTGCTGAAACACCAAAAATACACTTGGTAGGGTTCAGCTTCATACGATAAGTTCGGAGTTTGTCGAAATAATTTTGGAGATGGCCGATGTGATCACGTGCTTTGGCACTCTTTACGAGAATATCATCAATGTAAACTTCCATTGTCGAGCTAATCTCTTCCTTAAATATTTTGTTGACGAGCCTTTAGTAGGTAGCCCCAGCGTTGCGAAAGCCGAAGAGCATAACCTTATAACAGTAGGTGCCTCTGTCCGTGATGAATGAAGTCTTTCCCTTGTTGGGAAAAAATATGGGAATTTGGTTATATCTGACGTAAGCATCCAAGAAACTCAAGAGTTCGTGCCCAATCGTAGCATTTATAACCAAGTCTATTCTCAGTAAAGGAAAAACAATCTTTGGGGCATGTCTTATTAAGGTCTTTAAAGTCCACATAAAGATGCCATTTGTTTCCTGTTTTAGTCACGAGAATGACGTTGGAGAGCCAATCAGGGAATTCCACCTCTTCCACAACGACAGATTTCACTAACTTATCTATTTCTTGTTCAATGAGCTTTTGATGCTCCGGGTGGAATTTCCTTATTTTTTGCCTCACAGAGGGATGGTGAGGATTAGCATGGAGACGGTGCATGGAAACGCTCGGATTAATCCCAGGAAGTTCGTTGTGGGACCAACCAAACACATCATAATTTCTTCTAAGGAGATTGGTAAACTCTTCTTGTTGTGATGTGCTGAGTTTGGCACCAATTCAGACAATTCTCCCCTCAATAGTGGGGTGAATAGGTACTTCTATCAGGTCTTTATGAGGCTGTGGATAGGGTTCCTTTTTTCAAGAATCGTCGATAGGCACGGTTCTAGGATCAGATAGGGTTATGAGCTTTACTTCACTATTCCCAGTCTTGGCCGTTAACTACTATTTATTTTTCTCGAGTGCCCTTCTGGCACAAGACCTAGCGGATTCCTTATCTCCCATCACTTCTCCTACCCTATTTCTATAGGAAACTTCATATATTGATAGTAAGGAGAGGAAATGGCTTTTAACGCTGTCAAGGTAGGTCGCCCAAGGATTGCGTTGTAAGAAGAAGCTCGGCCCACAATGAAGAATTTAACCTAAACCGTGGCCGAGGTGGGCACAGTACCAACAGTGAAGGGAAAGAAGGCCCAACCCATGGATTTTACCACCTCTCTGCCAAATCTGATAATGGCGAAAGTAGTGGGTCTCACAGAGCTTGAACTCACAATCATTTTGTCGAAAGCATATTTGAAAATGATATCCGAGAAGCTTCCTTAATCGATCAGAATTCGTCCAACTTTATAGTTGTTGATTAGGGCTGAGATCACCAAGGCATTATCATGAGGGGTATACACCCCTCGGAGGTCAGCTTCACTAAAAGAGAAGACGTTGTGTGAGGCAGCATCAATTGTACTCACCTTGTACACGTCCTCGTTGATTTTTTTCTTTGTTTTACCTTTGTGCCTCTTTCGGGAAGAGGTGGTCTCTCTTCCAAGGCTGAGGCTGCCATCGATCACATTCATTTCACCATCTATACGTATCTCATCATCATATTCTGAAGTTTCTCTTCTCAGTAAGGGTCGGCCACAATTTTTCCTTCTCGGATGTCCCTTACGTTAATCTCGGCGACTGCTCTCTCCAAAGCATGCATTCTTTTTACAAACATAATGACCATGGTACTCCCTTTTTATGAGGGCCTCGATATCTTCTCGGAGTTGGAAGCTTTCGTCTGTTGAGTGACCATGATCACAGTGGAACTCGCAATATTTAGAAATGGTTTTCCCCATGGGTCTTCATTTAAGGGAATGAGCTAGCGGGAAGAAAACTCTTCCTAAATTTTTGGCAAAAATTGTCGCTATGGATGCAGTGAGGGGCGTCAGCCCTAGGCGATTCCCTGGGGGTGGAGGATGTCTCCGATCTCCGAGAAGAGGTCCTAAGCACCCTTCTGCCTACAGCCTTCGTGATCCTTGTGCCCTGCTTGGTCCTTTCTCTACTCAGCCTTTTCATTTGTGATTCCCTTCGTGTTTTCACTTCACAGCGTCTCTGAGGTCGGCTTCATAGAAGATTGTTCCCTGAGCAAGGGCAGTATCTAGATTTGGCGCGGGATAATAGCATAAATCATAAGATAATCTCTAATGCCTCAATCCATCAATAAAGACATTCAAAGATACAGTATCCAAAATATTTCCACAGCTCGAACTTTCCCTATGGAATCGAGCAATGAAATCACCAAAAGTTTTAGTGATATATTATTGGAGAGCGAGAAGGTGAGTTGCTGTTTTGGGCCTCCTTCGAGAACAATCGAATCAAGCCAAGAAGAGCTGTTCTAATTGTGTAAATGTGGAGATTGAAGCTGATTGAAACTCTCGAAACCAAGTATTGGCCATCCCAGTGAGAGTGAGAGGAAATGATTTTCACCTTACCGCCATGGATGCCGTGTGCATATCCATAAATATAATGAAAATAGAGAGGTGATCGCTGGGGTCGGTAGTCCCGTCATAAGGGGTTATTTGTGGACTAGGGAATCTGTAGAGGACCATTTCAAATACTATATCATCAACAAAACGTGACCTTACACCTGAAGGGAGTCTAGTAGCCCCCCAGGGCCCCGTATTTGCACAAGCATTGCCTCCATCTCGACGACACACCGCTTTAGTGCTGTTTCTCCCCTGGCCAGTGCTGCCACATGACTTGCAGTTGCTCTTGACTCTTGTCTTTCAGCAAGATGGGAGTGAGAGTCAGCCTCTCAAGCACGGTGAACTCTACATAAGCACGGGTAATGTGGCTATGAGTTCTTTCCAGTTGGTGATCGCGGTGACCCTCTGTCTGGTAAGCCCGTGAAAGCAAATATGTAGAATCAAAAACAAATGGTAGGGTCTAATTCTATTATCTAACTGGTTGATCACGCGGGTGAGGTTGTTCCCTCAAGACGTGTTCTTCGGAATAGATAACACAGTCCAATCCTTGATAATTATCTTCACCCCCTGCATACTGGAGAACCAGTCCTCTCAAATCCGGGGCCGGTGACAGGCGAGCAAGAATGGTGTCGAGACAGGTTTGAAACTAAAATAACTGGCTTTCAAAGTTATCAAGCCGCACCATATCTGTAACTCCGATAGCTGGTCCAACGTGTGCTCCTGCAGGTGGAGTTGATGGTCCGACTTGGTTAATGGGGGTGTATTTTCTTCTTTTTCTGGGATGGGGATGATAGTCCTCACATCCAGCCTAGGGATTCTTGACATTTCTCTATCCAGGTCGTTATCCACCATGCTATTAGGGTCTCATGGTCGCAAAGATTGACCAGACCTTGTAATCATCTAACTCTTAGCCAAGACACGAACAGATGATCGAAAAGAGGCTTTTAGTAGTGCTTCCCAGAGACGGCGCCAAACTGTTGAAGTCAATTTTTGGTCGATTCCAACGGTATGGTCCGATCAGCCTTGGATGGAGTTGGAGAGATCTGGAATGGAGATCTTCGAACCGTGGAGCTTTTAGTCCATGGAGAGGTCTTTGGTCGAGAAGGAGAGGGTTTATATTGGCAAAAACCCAAAAGCCTTCTGGGCCAAGAAGGGGAGGATCAAAATGCCTTGTGATCCTTGTAAAAACGAATCATAACTTGAAGTGAAACAGTTCCGGGAAGAGGAGCACCTGGAAACCTGCACAAATAACTTACCTGGATGGTCCCGGTGGTCCCCTCCGGCGTGAGAATCAACGTACGGGAGGAAACGTTTTTAGAGAAATTGCCGAGAAGAGTAAGCAAAGTTCATATACCTTTGGCCAATTGTATGCCCTCCTTTTTATAGGCAAGGAGTGGATTTGTTTAGGGTCTTAAGCATGGATCAGTGTCTCCGCAAAATCACATCAATGTGTCAACTTGGCATGTAGCGAATGGGAGGATGCCAAGAGGCTCTTGTCTTGACCATATTAGAGGATATTTAATGATATTTTCGGTTGGGGAAGAGAGCCATGATGATATTTGTAGATATTTTGGGATATTTAAGGGATATTTAGGAGATATTTATGGATACTTTGGGATATTTGTGGAGGTATTTTATGGATGGGGAAATAAGTCGACCAATAATTAGAGAGACACTTTCTTGCTATAGCCGATATGAGGAGTTCAATTCATGTCCTTTCCCAGATTTTCGGAGACGGGAAAGGGGAGTTGCGCAGAGCTTCTTACCTCGCCCTTCTCAAATAGCCGGAGACAAGAAGGAGGGCCCTGCTTGAGGAACTATGTGGAGCTGGTTACCGAGATAAATGAGGCTGCAGCGGAGAATCCCGAGATGGAAAGGGTTTACCGTCCCGAAGGTGGCTTGTCTGCTGTTTTTGGAGAGTGTCAAGGCCTTTGAGATAGCTGGCATGGTTGGAGGTGTTCCTCTACTCAGTACAATCTTCATACTTAGTCTTCGGCTTACGAGGAGTTGTGGACATGTAGCGGTCCTCAATTGGTTGCGTTGGGGTGACTATTTTTACACTCATCAAGCACTAAGATATATGTAAGAAATATGAGCAATGATAATAAATAAACAATTTAAACAAATTACAAAGTATTAAACCAAATGCATATTTTTTTTTTAATAAATAATTTAGTCAAAACACATAATTGTTTTGCAATATTAATATAGATAGTAACTCAATTTACACATTCAATGAATAATAAATTATTTTATTCTTAATTTATATAATTATAAATATTATCAATTTTGTCATTTAAGATTGAAAGATAAAGTTTTGAAAGATAACGGGAAAAAATCTTGCAATATAAATAAATAAATAAATAAAAATATAAACAACACTTTTAATTTTTTTAACAGATTTTGAAACCGTTTTATATCAAAATGGTCCAGTTTCTGAAATATAATACGTTATTGTTACTTTAGATTGTTAGAAAAATTATATGATTTTGACAATAATTTAAATAAATATAAAAATTATCATTAGAATATAAACAATAAACTTCTCCAAAATATAATTAATAAACTAAGAAAAATTAATTGGTCTGTGAGTTCAATGAGGCATAAATGATCGTTATCCTAAAGTAACAATTACCTCCCTACGTGAAGGTTCTGAAGGCAATGGCTACTCCAAAATACAACTGTTGCTCATAAGCACGTCCTCTTGGGGTTTACGTCCACCGGAAGACTAATGAGCTGTCTTTATCGAATTGCCCTTGAATATATTTTATAAAGATATACTAGTAAGAGAAAGAACTCTTAAGATATTTTTTTATATCTTTCAAAGAGTAGTCAACCCCCTTTAAATACTATAAAAAATATAGGTGTTACAAAATAATAATAATAATAATAATAATAATAATAATAATAATAATAATAATAATAATAATAATAATAATAATAATAATAATAATAATAATAATAATAATAATAAACACAATAATTAACAATAAACACAAAAATTAAAATTAAAATTAATAATAATAATAATAATTAAAAAAAAAAACTGAAATCTATATATAAAACCTAAAATTGAAAGCCTAAACTTGAGAATAAATGAGAGTCCATAAAAGCATTTTTCTTGATTCTCCTTGATTTCTCTATTTATTATTTTTTTTAAATGAGTTTAAATATTATGCTTATTCTTAAATATAGGAATTTGAGTGAATTTAATTGTTATTTATAATTAATATAGCGGGTTTAATGAAATTAAAATAATTTTTATATTTGAAATAATGAGATTTGCCTTTTAAATAAAAGAAAATTTTTAGAAAAATTAATAAAAAAATCATACTTGAGTTTTTTTAATGTAAAAGAATTATTTTTCTTTTTTTAACTTTTTATATTTTTTATTTTTCATATAAGTGTTTATAAAAATGAAGGGGAAAAAAAAATCGATTTCCATTTTTTTAGTGTAAAAAAAATATTTTTCTTTTTTGAACTTTTTATATTTTTTATTTCTCATATAAGGGTTTATAAAAATAATGAAAAAAAATAGATTTTATTTTTATCTAATATTTCATATACATGAGTTAAAATAACATTTATAAGTAAAACCTAAAATTGAAAGCCTAAAAAAATGGATTTCCTTTCTAACAACATTTCATATACATGAGTTAAAAAATGACATTTATATATCATATCATATATAATACCTAATACCTAAACTTGGAAGAAAAGGCTTGGGAATGAATAATAACTCATTATCATCCATCTTTCTTATCCCCTTACTTCTATCATAACAGACGTCCCACAATCAATTGAAACTCCCACTCTAGTCTTCTATCACACTGAACGTCATCATTAAATTCACCCACTATCATAACATTAAACTAATTCACCCACTGCCACCCATTATCATAACAATAAACGTTAAATTAATTCACGCATAACTCCCACTCTACCGACCTCCTTTCCTATTTTATCTCTTTCTCTCATCTATTTATCTCTCTCGCTCGCTCGTTCATCAACATGCAGCTAGATCCAACGATGCACCTGTCACCTTTGTCCAGCTCCGTCGTTCCGTCTCCGTTCATCACCATAACCGTGATTCCATTTCAATCGCTACTAATTGTCACTAGATTTATGGGAGGAGCATCGCCAACGGAGAATGAATGCAAAGGTGCCGTTGGCGAGCGAACGCAGATCTTAGTCGTCGTTTATCACCATAACTGCAATTCCATTCAACCACTGCTCATCGCCACTAGATCTGAGTAGATCTTTGGGAGAAGCAGCGTCGGCGGCGAGTGAACGCATAGGTGCCTGTGACGAACAACGCATAGGCGATGATGACAAAATGGAAGTGTGAGGCATCGATAGAGCCTATGACGGCGACAGTTACTGTGCCGACGGTGGTGCCTATAATGCCGACAGTGACTATGGGTTTGGAAGAAGTGGCTGAAACAGAGAAAGGAACCGCTGTGAGTTTGGAATTAGGTGGAATAGGAAATTATTTTTTGGGTTTTGAAGTGTTGGGTAGTTTTGTAATTAGATTGTTTTTTAATTTTGTTATGTAGAATTTTTTTTACACACATTTGTGTATTTTATATTATAAGACCAAAATGTTGGTGGGTTGTATTATAGAAAAAGAAACACTTGCATATACAAGAAAATTGTAAAATGAATGAAATAATGTCTCCTTACTCCCTTTACTCGGTCAACATCTTTTTATTTGTTTACCATTATTAATATTTTAATCCTAAATTCTAATTGAGTCATCCTCTCAATAAAGATAAATTATTAAAAAATACAATAGAATGATAGATGAATAATTGAATATATATATATATGTGGGGGGGGGGGGGGGGGGGGTTATAGAGGCATACATAATTACATTTTTTCTTTGTGGATGTATAAATATTTATATAATTGTTAATTTTTTGGATATTTAAAGGTTTATATAATTAATTTTTGTTTGTTTGTTGATTTATAAAGTTTTCATAATTATTTTTTTGTTTGTCAAGGAGTGATTGTTTATATAATCATTTTTTCCTTTGTAGGTGTGTGAATGTTTATATAATTATATTTTGGTTTTAAATTTTTCGAATGACAAGAATAACTTAAACTTATCTATATTCAGGTTGACGAATGTTTTTATTATAATTAAGAAAAATGAACAAATCCAAATTAGGGCATTCTAAATCAATTTCAATTCATTAGTGAAAATTGTTGAACCTAATATTTTGATGGACAATTGAACGTTAATATTTTATGGAACTAATAGGATGAGTTGTTTACGTAATAAATATTTAAAAAAAAAATTACTGAAAGAATTCATATTTTAACTTATTTACCGAATAGATACATTTCGCTGTTCGTAACAGCGGGATCGCTTTTTTTTTTTTTTTTTTTTATCCCGCCCTTTTGAAGGCCGGGATCAAAAAAGCTATTTTTTTTCCCACTTCATGTGATCCCGGCCTTCACAAGGCTGGGATCATAATTTTTATTTTTTATGTGATCCCGCCCTTCACAAGGGCGGGATCACACTACAAACGGCGATCACCGTTACCGGCTGGTCGCCGTTTGCTTTGGCTGGTCAAACGACCGGCCAAAGGCTACAAAAGAAGGCAGCCTTTTAGGCTGCCTTCTTTTGCAACACCATTTGATAAAAAAAAATTGACAGCTTTCTTTCAAATTTTGAAGACCAACAGATAAAATTTTGACTATTTCATCTATAAATTTTACTACCGAGTTCACTAAAAATCACACTTCTTCATTTGCTCCCTCTCTCATTTGCTCTTCATTTTGATATTTTCTCTTCTATTCACACTTCTTCTATTCAGATTTCTACTCTTCCATTCACAGGTTAGTATATTTTTAACATTTTTTTAATTTATTTGTTAATTTAATTAGTATATTTTTTACCTGTTACTTGTTAGTTAGTTGGTTAGTTTAATTTGTTAATTTAATTGTTGAATTAAAAATTATACTTTGGCCCTTTCCACATGTTTAAGAAAATATAAAATAATATATTATTTAAAAAAAATGTTAGTTAGTTAGTTTAATTTTTTACTCTAACTATTTAATTAAAAAAATATGCACTTTGACCCCTAAAAGTTTAACAATTAGAAAAATATAAATTTTTAATATATTATTTTAAAATAAATTATTAGTTAGTTTGTTTGTTTTGTTAATTTAATTTGTTGGTTTAGTTGTTTAATTTGTTAATTTAGTTGTTAAATTAAAAATTATACTTTGTCCCCTTTCACATGTGTAGGAAAATATACACTTTGGCCCCTGAAATTTTTTCAATTAGAAAAATATAAAATTTTCAACCTATTGTTTTAAAATAAATTGTTAGTTAGTTTCATTTTTGAATTTCGTTATTTAATTTAAAATGTATTTGTTTAATTTGTTAATTTAGTTGTTAAATTAAAAATTACACTTTCGTCCCTTTCACATGTGTAGGAAAATATAAATCAACATATTACATTTTTAGTTAGTTTAATTTTCTAATTTAGCTATTTAATTAAAAATATACACTTTGGCCCCTGAAATTTTGATAATTAGAAAAATATAAAATTAAAATACCTATTGTTTTAAAATAAATTGTTAGTTAGTTTCATTTTTTGAATTTCGTTATTTAATTTAAAATGTATTTGTTTAATTTGTTAATTTAATTGTTAAATTAAAAATTACACTTTCGCCCCTTTCACATGTGTAGGAAAATATAAATCAACATATTACATTTTTAGTTAGTTTAATTTTCTAATTTAGCTATTTAATTAAAAATATACACTTTGGCCCCTAAAATTTTGATAATTAGAAAAATATAAAATTAAAATACCTATTGTTTTAAAATAAATTGTTAGTAAGTTTAATTTATTTCTTAATTTGATTACTATATTTTGTACTTGTTTAATTATTTAATTAATTTGTTTGTTAGTTAGTTAGTTTATATAATTTAATTTGTTAATTTATTGGTTAATTTAATTTGTTAGTTTAGTTGTTTAATTTCTTAGTTAGTTTATTAGTTTAATTTGTTACTTTAATTGTTTAATTGAAAATTATGCACTTTGGGCCCTAAAGATTTAAGTAAATTATACATGTGTGAGAAAAATATAAATTGAAATATAAATTATAATATATTGTTTTTTAAAAAAATATTATTTAGTGAATTAGTTTAAAATTTTAATTTAGTTGTTAAATTTTTAAAAATGCACTTTGGCCCCTCAAAATTGATAAATTACACGTGTGGAAAAATAAAAACTAAAATAGAAATTTTAATAGATTATTTTTAAAAAAAAATGTTAGTTACTTAATTAGTTTATTTTTTAATGTGTTTGAAAAAATTAAATTGTTGACTAATTTAAAAACAAATAAATTGAAAAGGATTGAAAATGTACACTGTGAGAGATTTGTATCGTTCAATGGGACGTAACTGGCTTTTGGAAGACGAATTCTCATACTCTTTAGATCCAAGAGTTCGTTACTCTTCACGGTCGGTTACAAGGATGCGGGAGGAATACACTTATCGTGTCAACCAATCAGAGGTTATGGTGGACGGATGCAGATAATATAATATTTCAATAGTGCGTCAATTGGTCAAAACAATGCCAATAAACACGCCGCATAATCTTCAAATGGCGTTGCACCGCTACCATGAAGAAAATAACTGAATGCAAATTCGAATTTTTCGACATGAGCTTAAAACGACGGCACGTTAGCGTCTTGAACAAGGTTTGTTCGCCGAAGCGCATACTTACATGAGATACGCAAAGAATCCTCAATATCAGTCAGATATTGAAATGTCTGATGATGAGAGTAATATTTAATGTTTTCACGTTGGTGAATTGTAGTTTAATTATGTATTTCCTTTGAAATCTAATGTATCATTTCTACGTTAAATTATAATAACGCTACTTCTATCAAACAACTGACTTTTTCTCTTTCAATTGATAGGTGATGTTGGGTTTGTTTTTTTTAATTTAAGGCTCGTGTACATAAGTTATAAAATATCATTGTTCATTAATTATGTTTTTAAAAAACTAATTTTTTTGTGAACTCTTAATTTGCAGTATAATATTTTTAAAGAAACTGTTCAACCTATAATTTTCGTAATGTCTTCACATATTAATTCAAGTGAAAAAAGTTCATATGGTTTTTCAAGTGAGGAGAACTCATATGGTGTTTGGGGTTGGCATGGACCGTGGGATCACCAAAGATGTTGGGTTTTAAAACCATATTATGATGATTACTGGAGTGATCAAGAGACCAACCCGATAGAGTATCGCGTCGGTCTACGCCAAGAATGGGAATACAGGGTGAATGAGTCTAACAACCTTATATTTTGTTTCAGAAATCTTAATGCACTAGTTCCGCATCGTCGAAGTCTTCAGATGCCTCGACGATGTATAATTGATGACACAACCGAGATTGAAGATGCTATTACACGAATTCTCCTGGAGAATAATCGAATGTTGTTGCGCAGAAATAGATATTATCTACTACAACTAGCTAATGAAATGGCTGCCGCAAGCAACAGAGCACTCTCTCCAAACGAATACCATAACGTGATAAATAACAATGAATATTTGTCTGAGGGGTACATGTCGAATGAAGAATAATTAATTTTTGGCTTTGGTAGTTTATTTTTAAGTGTTTTTATTGTCAGTATTTTCGTGATATTATGTATTGTATTTCTTATGTACTGTCTTTGTTATGAGTTTTGTAACAAATATCGTTAAACATATTTCTAATTTATGTAATATTTTTTTAATATAATATTTATGATTATTTTAAGTTGTTTCGCCTTTAATATTATATTGTTAGGAGTTGTTTCGCCTTTTTAAGAATCTTTCCGGAATATTAGACACATTGCTCGATCTCCCATTCAAATTCTGTATCTATTTACGAAACAATATATACGGTAGATTAACAACTTTCTAAATCTCCAGACGTTACAAAAAAATGTATTTACTAACTACATAAATTGCTATATAACTATATATTTACAAAAAAAATGTATTTACATTCCTATAGCTAAACTATCAACTACATAACTAATTATGCACCGCAAGGCCTCCGACGGACATTTCTCCGCCCTCGTCGTTGTGCAATAGGAGGTTCCTCAGCCTCCTCATGAACTTGTGTAACTTGTCCAAAGTTCATGAATGCCTGATGCATACTCCCCGAGATGGCATCGATGTCGTCCTCGAACCACGGCACCGGCGACACTTATCTTTGCAATCTTGTGGGTTCGACAAATGCCACCGGAGGAATGACGCCTGAAGTTGAAATAATTTCATCTATCTCCGGAGTGACGAATGACGATGACGGGTGTGTACCTAGCTGCGATGCATAATGCGAATAAAGGTCATGCATCTGGTACATGTTGGATGGCCCAACATCATCACCCATGCCGTACGCACTAGATGATTCGGCATGAGCGCCCATGCCGTACGATGTAGAAGGTTCGGCATCACCCACACTACCTGGACGATAGGCATCAGAAGTCCATGGCTAAGGAGAAGGCTGAGAAGCAGCCTGAGGAGATGGAGGAACGTCAGTTGCCACATGGCGCGGTACTCCTCGGTGCATCCTCCCAATGGTGCCATCATTGACGGCATGAGCCAATGCGATACCTGATTCCACAGTACCCGACCACAGAGTTAGATGACTCAAGCGTATCAGGTTCGATACCTCCGTATCCTACGAAACACATATAATCGTTTAATTAATACATGAATAATAACAACATAATCAAACTCATATAACTAAACAGATGGTACAGTCAATGTGATCATACATCTAATCCCAGTCATCCTCCTGTTGGTAGATACCCAAACTGAGGTTAGTACGCCGGGTTGACAAAAAATCTTTGTGTGATTCGCTAATACCAGTCTATGTATTCTTGGTCAACCCCTATCCCTTGCTCGAAGTTGCCGACATCTGGTGCTTGTCGATTATTCTACGCAACTATAAGTGCGTGGTGATGGTCAGCCCAGTTTGCACGGAAGTATCCTCGCCAAGTAATTTTGTGCAAGTTCTTGTCCATAATTACTGGTTCAGGAACCCCTTGGCGATAACCAAACTGTTGTAGCACGCGCAGGAGATACGTGTACTCGACAATCTCATAGCAAATTAGGGGCAACTTTGCCATCCAAATATCTTCTTCATCTCTAGTATATGGAGGCAAAGTCGACAAGGTATAGGGCATCCAAATGACCTGTAAAATAAAATATAAAAAAACAAATAAAAAAATTAAAATTTCAATATAAATAAATAAATAACCTCGTCATTCTTCAAGCAATCTAACTGATCACGATACACCACCAAAATATGCATCGGCAAATTATCCAAATTAAATTCAAGAGTCCACCTGTACACCAAAAATATAAATCATAAGTTTAATATCCATAAATAAATATCCATTAGATGATAAATAAAATTAAAAAGAAAATACTAATTACTTACCAAGAACCCCTCGGAGCAGCTGGGAACTTCAAGTCGTCGCCGTAGTCGAGCTCTCCGAATAATATATTATAGTCGGGGAAAGGGACAACTTCAGGCCGAAGCCTTGGAAATCGCTCCCAAGCCCAACACTCCAACAAAAATAGGCACCCGGCAATGTGTTTCCTGTTGGGCTTCGTTGCCTTACAGAGCTCGCGGTAGAGGACTGCTAAGGTCGTACTGCCCCAGCTATACTTGACGAAAGGTGTCAAGTCATGCAGCAGTAGGAGGTAGGCTAGCTTAACTCTGTTGTGTGATTTATCAAGCAACAACATCTGACCAAGCATAATCAAGCAATACGTACGTGCGTAGCAATGCATAATCTCCTCGTCGGCCTCGTCAGGAACTCTAGCAAAGATATCCCGTAACCACTTGAGCGTCAAAGACCCATTCTTAATCTTATCCACTGGTGGTTCCACTCCGAGGAGCTCGCCGCAGAGTCTCTGCTAGGCGGTTTCCTCATGCGAGTCATCATTCTGGATAATTGGCAACCTATGCACGGGTAACCCCAATAAGACAGTCACGTCTTATAGTATGACAGTCATCTCCCCGACAGGTAAATGGAAAGTGTGCGTCTCCGGACGCCATCTCTCTACTAACGTGGTTATGAGGGCCCTATCTAACCGCTTCGGCCACAACCTAAATGGGCCGTACAAACTGACTGATTCTATCAACTGTATAACTCGAGGGGGGACATTTTCTCTCCATTCCCCTACATCATATCCAACACAGTCAAAAGTACTAATATCCTGAAACATTTAATGAGATAGAATAAATAACACTAAAAAATTAAAAAACTAAAATAAAAAAAAATTAATGCAATAACCTAAATGTTTACCTGTGCTAACCAAAGTAGTTCAGACCTGTACTCCCCCTGTTGGTGTAGAATTGAAGTATCTTCAGGCCCAAGATGCATAGCTGAAATTTTTTTCTACAACACTTGTGGTAAATTTGTTAGTACGAAATTAAAATTTAATCATATTTATAAACAAAATATAAGATTCATTATAAAAAAATGTGCGTGACAAGTGCATAGAATTTATAATACATAAAATTTGACATAACAAAAAAATAAAGTAGCATAAACATTCATTACAATAAACCGACAAGATCAATTGGGTGCATGGCGGGGTCGGGATGGACATTTTCGGCTATCATGTCCAGTTTGGGAACATAAACCGCAACGATTTATCATTGTTCTTCACAACTGATCCATCTCGTTTTGAATACGAGTGGAATTTGGTCGACCATGATGTACAACTCGAAGTCTGTCATCGTCTGGAATGAGGTTCGAAAAATTGGTCTCTGGCCAGTAGTCCTCATGAATAATCAGCCAAAACGACGACTCCCATGCCATCAATTGATTTGTCATTGTATACTCAGCTGTAATATAGCGGAATGCATTAACTCCACTATACTCCGTGGCCGCAAGCATATGGGAGCACGGATATCGCCAAATTTTAAACTTGCCACATGTGCAATCAGCGTTATCCCCTAGTGTGACTTCATGAGGAATCAAGCCCCCAGTAAGAGTCTTTCTAGTTTTCACATGGAAGATCATATTCTCTCTAGAAAAAAAATTCATATTTAGTTGTTAAATTATGTCCTAACAATTATATGTAACGTGAAAAAATAATAATGAATACTAAATTACCGATTGAATATTTGAATCTCGTATGTTTTAGACTTGACTTGAGATTTCTGTATTTTATCAACGACGTGTTTAGCATATACATAACCGTCAGCTGAGTCCTTTAAAGCTTATTGTCGACCAATATCAAAGTATTTAACTATCCTGTAGAACGTAATCTTGACGGCTGCAGTTATTGGAACATTTCTTGCACCCTTCAAACAGTTGTTAAATACCTCTGCGTAATTGGTCGTCATGACTCCCCAACGCTTACCATTGTCGTGTGCCCCGGTCCATTTGTAAGGTGGATGATTTCTCAACCATGCATGCGCCTGAACATCAATTATTTTTATCTCTTCCATGATAGAATCGTATTTTCGAATTTGTGTTGCAGCACCTGCATTCCAAGCAAGATCTTTGAGATGCTGATTTTTAGCAATCTTGTTGAAATTGCTACAAAGGTGCCGCAAACAAAATCGATGATATCGGAGAGGCTCGTTATGTTGATTAAGCCAAATACTGTCAATAGCACTAATAATACCGGCTTGTCTGTCAGATATCAATGTCACCTCAGGACGATCACCGACAATATGACGCTTAAGCATGTAGATGAACCATCGCCAACAGCGATAATCCTCCGTCTGTACGATGGCAAAAGCCAATGGGTAGCACTTGTTGGACGACGTCATTTCAATGGCGATTAAAATCTTTCCCTCATATTTACCATGAAAATGGGTCCCGCCAATGGTGATTACAGGGTGACAATAACGCCATCCGTCAACTGAAGCTTTGAATGCCCAAAATACCATGTCGAATATTCTATAGCCAGGCATATCAGTCGACACAGTGCTCCACTCGACAATCATACCCGAATTGTAGTGCTGCAACGCGACTATAAACTTCGGTAACTTCCGATATGATTCATCCCAATCTCCGAACAAGGTCTTAATGGCTTTAGATCTAGCCAACCAAGCATTTCGATAGGAGATAGTGTATCCATGAGCTTCCTTCACGTAAGCCACAATGACGCCAATTTTCAATTCTGGATCCTGTTCGACTTGTCCAAGTATTAGGTTCGAAATAAGTGCAGAATCCAAATTTTTATGATCTACAGCAGTATGATTATAGAAACACATGTGTTGCCCCTCATACTACGTAATCTTAAACATATCGTGACTTTTTTTCCTCCCCGCCAGCAACCTCCAATCGTATCCATGCGAACAATTAATCGACTAGAGCTTCTTGTTCGTTTGCGAGACATCAAACTCTTTGTTCTTCTTCAAGTGGTCAAATTTAACGACCTACTGGACATGTTCCTTGTCCTTAAAGACCATACTAGTATGAAATTTGTCCATCTCCGGTGTCCAAAAATTCTTCCGCAACTTCGGCTCGTATTTCGTCAAGTCATCGTCGTCACCCCAATCCAAGTTATTGAAAAATGAAATTACATTGTCTAACTCCAATTGCTAATTTTGACCCCCTTGCCCACTAGTCCCAACATCTAGATCTTCGTCTGGTTGAAATGCAACATTCGCATCTAACTCTTCTTCTGACGCATTATGGCGACTATCAATTGTATCAAAGTCACCACCATAATTACTTGTGTTATCTTGCGGCGGACTACTCGGCGAATAATGGTGATGTGGAAGAGCAGAGTTGGTGCAATAAGCATGGCCAATCATACTATGAGAATGATCTTACTCTAAAATATAGGGGAGTGGGATGGTGTAATTAGACTCAAGTAATTGGGGTTGCAGCATGGGAGTATTGTGGGAATGATATTGTTCTAGACTGTAAGGGGGTGGGGTGGTGTAATTAGACTGGACTGCTTGGGAAACGGTGCCGAAACATTGTCCATTAGATTGGGTACTGTACGGATTTAAACTCTAGGTCATTAAGTTGGTAAAATGACCACTTGGGGGAAAACAATTGGACCATCATCAAATGCCCGTTCTATCTCTATATACACTTCAACAGCAAGAAGCGAGGGTATATAAAGAGGTAACTCAGGCACTTGGTTTAATGCTGAGTCATCCTCGATAGAAAACAAGGTATATTTATAGTTCGACCCGAAAAGAGCTATCGACATCCTACACTTTAGTTTCAAAATTCTAGTAACCCCATCTTCAAGAACACATGGTTTTAGCATCTCAATTAATTCATTTAAGGTTGTTCCCCTACGGACAACCAAAGATTTTACAACTGATGTATTATAACAAACCCCGAACTCCGTACCTTCTAATATTCTACCACCCCAATACAATAATAACCGAACGTGATCTATTTCAAGTGGTTATCATTTAACAAGGCAAAACAAAATAAGAAAATAATATCGTCAACTAAAACTCAATCACAAAAGTATGTTGGTTTATAGTGTTCATTTTTTATGAGTTTGAGTAATTTATTTTCAATCCTTAATATTTTACTTATTTTGAATTTATTCAATAATTATTTTAACTTTAACTCTAAATCAAATATAAATTCCACGTCAAGTTAATATCAACTAAATAGATTCAATTAATTTGAGGAATGAAAGTGCACAATTTGTACGTCATATTCCAATATTTATAGTGTTAATTTTTTATAGATTTCAGTAATTTATTTTCAATCTTAACATTTTACTTACCAATATAACGAGTTTAATAAACTAACTAAAAATTATTTTATATAAGTTTAAACAAATACATTTTAAATTAAATAACGAAATTCAAAAAATGAAACTAACTAACAATTTTTTCTAAAACAGTAGGTTGAAAATTTTATATTTTTTTAATTATCAAAATTTTAGGGGCCAAAGTGTATATTTTTAATTAAATAGCTAAATTAGAACATTAAACTAATTAAAAATGTAATATGTTGATTTATATTTTCCTACACATGTGAAAGGGGCGAAAGTGTAATTTTTAATTTAATAACTAAATTAACAAATTAAACAAATACATTTTAAATTAAATAACGAAATTCAAAAAATGAAACTAACTAACAATTGTTTTTAAAACAATAGGTTGAAAATTTTATATTTTTCTAATTATCAAAATTTCAGGGGCCAAAGTGTATATTTTTAATTAAATAGCTAAATTAGAAAATTAAACTAACTAAAAATATAATATGTTAATTTATATTTTCCTACACATGTGAAAGGGACGAAAGTGTAATTTTTAATTTAACAACTAAATTGACAAATTAAACAAATACATTTTAAATTAAATAATGAAATTCAAAAAATGAAACTAACTAACAATTTTTTTTAAAATAATAGGTTGAAAATTTTATATTTTTTTAATTATCAAAATTTCAGGGGCCAAAATGTATATTTTTAATTAAATAGCTAAATTAGAAAATTAAACTAACTAAAAATATAATATGTTAATTTATATTTTCCTACACATGTGAAAGGGACGAAAGTGTAATTTTTAATTTAACAACTAAATTAACAAATTAAACAAATACATTTTAAATTAAATAACGAAATTCAAAAAATAAAACTAACTAACAATTTTTTTTAAAACAATAAGTTGAAAATTTTATATTTTTCTAATTATCAAAATTTTACGGGCCGAAGTGTATATTTTTAATTAAATAGCTAAATTAGAAAATTAAACTAACTAAAAATATAATATGTTTATTTATATTTTCCTACACATGTGAAAGGGGCGAAAGTGTAATTTTTAATTTAACAACTAAATTAACAAATTAAACAAATACATTTAAAATTAAATAACAAAATTCAAAAAATGAAACTAACTAACAATTTTTTTAAAACAATAGGTTGAAAATTTTATATTTTTCTAATTATCAAAATTTTAGGGGCCAAAGTGCATATTTTTAATTAAATAGCTAAATTAAAAAATTAAACTAATTAAAAATGTAATATGTTGATTTATATTTTCCTACACATGTGAAAGGGACGAAAGTGTAATTTTTAATTTAACAACTAAATTAACAAATTAAACAAATACATTTTAAATTAAATAACGAAATTCAAAAATGAAACTAACTAACAATTTATTTTAAAACAATAGGTTAAAAATTTTATATTTTTCTAATTGAAAAAATTTTAGGGGGCAAAGTGTATATTTTCCTACACATGTGAAAGGGGACAAAGTGTAATTTTTAATTTAACAACTAAATTAACAAATTAAACAACTAAACCAGCAAATTAAATTAACAAAACAAACAAACAAACTAACTAATAATTTATTTTGAAATAATATATTAAAAATTTATATTTTTCTAATTGTTAAACTTTTAGGGAACAAAGTGCCTATTTTTTTAATTAAATAGCTAGAGTAAAAAATTAAACTAACTAACTAACATTTTTTTTAAATAATATATTATTTTATATTTTCTTAAACATGTGAAAAGGGTCAAAGTATAATTTTTAATTCAACAATTAAATTAACAAATTAAACTAACTAACTAACTAACAAATAACAGGTAAAAAATATACTAATTAAATTAACAAAAAAATTAAAAAAAAAACGTTAAAAATATACTAACCTGTGAATAGAGGAGTAGAAGTCTGAATAGAAGAAGTGTGAATAGAAGAGAAAATATCAAAATGAAGAGCAAATGAGAGAAGGAGCAAATGAAGAAGTGTAAATTTTAGTGAACTCAGGCAAGTAAAATTTATAGGCGAAATGGTCAAAATATGATCCGTTGGTCTTCAAAATTTGAGAAAAGGCTGCCAAAAATTTGATACTCTTGCAAAAGAAGGCAGCCTTTTAGGCTGCCTTCTTTTGCAGCCTTTGGCCGGTCGTTTGACCAGCCAAAGCAAACGGCGACCAGCCGGTAACGGCGGTCGCCGTTTGTAGTGTGATCCCGCCCTTGTGAAAGGCGGAATCACATAAAAAAAATATATATTATTTTTTATGATCCCGCCCTTCACAAGGGCAGGATCACAGGATCACATGAAGTGGGAAAAAAATAGTTTTTTTTATCCCGGCCTTCAGAAAGGCGGGATCAAAAAAAAAAAAAAGACGATCCCGCTGTTACGAACAGCGAAATGCATCTATCCAGTAAATAAGTTAAAACATAAATTCTTTCAGTAATTTTTTTTTTTTAAATATTTATTACGTAAACAACTCCTAATAGGATTATCGAGTTATTTCATATTAGAAGTTCCATGTGTTTAAATAAGAAAAAGAATAAATGAATACAAAGATTCTATGAAGAGATTCAAGATGGGTGCAAAGTAAAGACGTTGAAGATTTTTGGAGTATTGAAGATTTTTTATATTCTTAGGTAAAAACTATTCATTAGTCTTATGCTCTTAATGCATCCCGAATTAGAACCATGCATGATACTTTAAAATAAGTAATCTTATATGTGTCATCGTCAAAAGTGATAAATTCAATGTCCTAATAGATTTTTTAAAGTGTTAAAATCATAAATATGTTTTTAATAAAGTGTTGAATTGAGAAAATATTTTTAACACATAAAATGTGAAGTTTCTGGTCAGTTCGGTCAACTGACGAAAAGAGTCGATTAACTAACCCAAACAGTAGCTTGAAAGGAAACATGTGTGGAACTTACTAGTCAATTCGGTTAACCGACAAAAAGGGTCGGTCGACTAAAGAAAATAGTGGCTTGAAGGAAGTTGGAAGAGAAGTCCACTAACCGAATCTATCAACCAACCAGGAGGGGCGGTCAACGGATTGAAAATAAGGCAATGGTCAAAAAGTTGACCGTTGCAAAGGTCGGTCAACTAGCAAGGGGGCGATCAACCGACAGGTGTAGAATCAGTCAACTTTGATTGTTTTGTTTCACGTGATCTTTTACCAAAATTCTATGGTTTTGAATGTTTGAAAATTTGATTTTTTAGGGGATTTTAGTTTATTACTATTGTATATTATATATCATTAATATCCTATCAATTTGGTCCATATATTAATTGATTCTTTGAATTGAATTAGTAAAACTACTTTCTATATTTAAGTGTTTTGAATTTAAAAGTTTTGGGGACCAAATCAAGTTTTGTTAAGAGTATTTTTAAATGAAATATACATATTTTGATAGTATATTATATATGGGGTCTTAGAGTGACATTTTTTGTCTTATCTTTTGAAAACTAACAATTATAGACTTAGTTTGAATTTTATGTAAGGAGGCTTGCGTTTTCAATTTTAATTAATTAAGAACAATCAGCCTTTGCTTAAAAAGAGAGTGATTTTTGTTGAGATCTTTCTAAGAGATTTATTAAAAATGAGTTCTTGATAGGGGCGTGCAAAAGTTTTCATCACCGGTTTAGTTCTTCACTAAGTTATCTTATCTGTTTTCAAGAAATTTCAGTGAGATCTTTCCAAGTTAATTTAATTGCTTTTATGAGATTATCTAATTGATTACTTGCAATATTTGTTTTCAAAAAATTATTTTTCTGTTTGAAAATCTTGCATATCTTAAGAAACGACTTTTGCCTGCGAAATCTAATTAAATATTATTTGTGCTTTAAATTGAGCTAAATCATATTTGTTTTCTCACGTAAATTCTATAACGTAGTATTCGGGACATTAATTAAGTATAATTTATTTTGAGGTGGTAGAATCTCTTGTGAGAAGAAACTTGTGATTTTTTGTATATGTGAGAAAGAGTGGATTAGATATATTTGGGACGATATCTAATCAAGGTAGTTAGGGTTTGATCTTTAGCCTGAAAAAAAAAATAGATTTTATCTTTAACCTATTAAAAGGATTAAGTTTTGATTCTTCCTTTAATAGAATTAAGTTAGTTTTTAGCCTGCTAAAAAGATAAGGTTCTTCATAAACCTGTGAAAAGGAAAAAGTGTAAAAGTGTAAAGATTTGATTCTTAGTTTGTGAAAATAATTAGGTTAATCCTGAACCTGCAAAAATAATTGTAAGGGTTTGGTTCCTACCTAGGAAATGAATCAAGGGATTAGTTGATTGCAAAAGCCCCGCGAAGTTCGGGGAACTGGACGTAGGTAAGAGCACCTTACTGAACCAATATAAATTGTTGTGTGTTGTTTTTTATATTTCTGTTGTTTGAGTGTGTACTTAGTTGAATACATTTATGTTGTTATATAAGATAATAATCAATTAGGAAAATTGATAACTTGTGTGTTTAAAGATTTAATTCTTTATATTTTTTAACTTCTCAATTCTCCCCCCCCCCCCCCCCCTCTTGATTAAATCTGTGGGCCAACAAAAATCTCTCAGATCTAAACACAAAATCAAAAAATCCGAAAGAGTAATTTCTAAGACAAATCTCTGCTCCTATCGACTTGGCGATCTCATAATTTGTACTGTTTATGTTCCCATTATTTTAAAACAAAATGATAGGAGCAGAGATGTGAACATGTGTCCCATCTACTTGGCATATTTAGCATTCAACTAGATAATGATAATGACTTTACATTGAAGTCTATTAGTTCTACACACTTTTTTAAAAGCCTAAAATCTAATATGTAAGAATTCATGTCCCAACACAGTACTCTTCCAATCCTTAGTTACTTTTTACAAGAATCTAATAGTTGTGCTATTAGAGCTAGCAATATCAACCGTCAATGTAAAGTAACTATTAATATTCTACTCACGCAAACAAAATTCAATTTTTTTCCAATAGTTTCTCCCTTATGGTCTTCAACAAGATAAAAACTTCATATTCCTTTATACAAAACTCAATCATCATCAATAAAATGACAAGTAAGACACATGTAATTCAAATTTTGTATAGAAATCCAAGTGTCAATGATTACGCATATTCAACTACCATGCAAAACTTTCTTCAAATTCTTTCTCTCATCATAATATATTTAAATAACATCTCTAGCAACCGTAGTAAGACATGAAATATTTTTAAATTTAGGTTGCAAAACGTTACAAAACCTTTTATACCCATAATTCTCAACAAATCTAAATGACGATTCATCTAAAATAATCATTTCTGCAAGAGCTCATCTAGCTTTGTCCACTGAAAAACTAGTTGCTACAAGACTAACCTCATTTTGTCCATCCTTCTTTAGTTGAGTAATTAATTGCGTTTGTCCCCTAGGCAACTCTCTATACAGATAATTGGGACAATTTACAATATGAGCCTTTAAATTGCTTGTCCCTTGAATTTTAGGATCTGTCTGATATTGTTTTCCACAATACTTACTACTTGATTTCCATCCTCCTCAATTACTTTAAGAAAATGAACCCAAACGTCAGAAACTTTTCTACCGCTACCACGTTTTTATTTTTTTATTTTTGGGCAAGGGTGGTTTAACAGTAGTAGGTGGAGCAGGGACAGGAATTGGAGGGTTGCCTTGATTCAAAGCCACATTAGATTCTTCAAGGTGAGTAGAATATCCAAGAGCAGTAGCATGTTCCATAATAGAAAAAGCAGTCGAGCACATGGACAGAAGGAAGTAACTGAAAAATACTCCATGAAAAATGAAAGGAACAATTTTTAGCATTTATAAACACATAAGAATTAAAATTCTAGTTTGAATTCGCATAGATTGAATCACAATGAATACAAAAAGGATCACAATAAATAAAACCCAGAAAAGATAGAAAACAAATCACAATCTAAATTTCAGTTTAGAGACAAGAGAGAAAACAAATCACTAAACTATATTGCTAGTGATTTTATTATAAAAGAACTGATAGTGATTTTCGCATAAAAGAGTAAAAATTGCTAGTGATTTTTGCACAAAAAAAAATTCTAGTGATTTCACTCAAAAACTACTAGTCCTTTTTGCATAAAAAAACTGCTCGTGAACTACTAGTGATTTTTGCATAAAAAAATAAGAACTTCTAGTAATTTTTGCATAAATTGCTAGTATTTTTGCATAAAAGAATAAAACTGCTAGTGATTTCACTCAAAAACTGCTAGTGATGCTCATCAATTCTCATTAGCCAACAATGACAATTCAAGTCTAAAAGTTGTAGAAATGAATGAAACATACAAAGGAAAACTAATAATGAAATGGCAAATTAGGCTTTAGATTGAACATAAATAACTAAAGTGTTGGCCCAGTAGAATACCCAAGAGGGGGGGTGAATTGGGTAATTAAAAAATTATCAGAATAAAATTCAATAAATCAAATAATTAATTTTAATCATAAATTAATTATTATCTTTATATCACAGCGGAATAATATAATTAACTAAGTGCACACCCAAATAGCACAAATAACAAAGTAAATATAGTAGCACACCAAAGATTTATACTGGTTCACCAAGCTACTCTTGGTTAATCCAGTCCTCCGAGCTCCACGGAGGTCGCACCCACTAAAACCAAGATCCCTTTAAAGGTAGGAACCAAACCCTCATACCGATTCTTTTACAGGTTCATAATCAACCTTTACAATATCATTTTCTCAGGTTAAGGAAGAACCTCTATTTTTTTACAGGCTTTAACCTAATTTTTTTTTTAACACTAAGGCTCAAGAATCAAAATCTCACAAAACACTCCAACTATTATTTTCCCAGGTAATGATGAAACCTTTACAAATCACTCAAATCGCGATTCTATCCAGGAATAATCACTACCTTAATCTCTTTACAAGAAGAGACTGAAACTCAGCTACCTTTGATTAAATACTCCCAACATTATTTAACCCGTCACACTACTTACCAATACAAAATGATAAGCAGAAAATCTTACTCGGAGCTTCTACCACCCCAGATAAATAATAACTCAATTAATATTTCAAGTCTAGTGATAGAAAAACGTGAGATAGAAAAATCTGATTTTAATAAGATATGAGTAGCAAATTTGAGCACGTAATCAGATTCAAGAAATTGTTTGTAAAAATATTTTCTTCAAAAATTAGAAACAATTTATAAGATCAATTTCCAAACAATAATCAAATAATGCAATGAAATAATATAATTGGAAAGATCTCACCCGGAATCCACAGAAAAAATGATTAGAACAATGTAACTTCAAATCCGATAATAGAATGATCAGCAATTGATTATCTTAGAAAAGCTCACTCAATTCTCAATAAGATATCTCTTAGAAAAGTCCACTTAATGATATATTCTGATATTTGTTTTATAATATATGGGTCATGACATAAGAAATTCGCAAGTCTATATATATGAGTATGAAATCAGCCTTCTAACGGCTAGTTTACATGTGTTATGATAATTAATAGCACATATAGACCCCTTATATCATAATGACTTCATTTTGGTTCAATTCACTTAATAATAACTTTCAAATCTCTCAATTAAACCCCCAAAGTATTTCTCAATCTCAATTAATAAGAATAAAATCTATTTCAAGTACTAAATTGGGAAACATTAATATTTAATGAACCATATTAATAAGATTTAATTAATATGTAAACCATATCTTAAATATAGAAAATATCCCTAAAATCTCTCTCAAATCCCAACAAAAAAATGCTACTTTTGGATATAATCTCGGATAAAATAATATCCTGAAACAGTGCGTTCGGTCGACCGACCAGTCAACTGCCTAATTTAGGTTGTAGCTAAGTCATCGTTGCTGCGTTCATCGGTCGACCTGCCTATCGACCTGTAGATTTAGAGAGTTTGCTTTTACTTCATCGGTCGACTTGTAGTTTTAGAGAGTTCAGCTTCCTTGGTCGGTCGACTTAGAGATACAGGATCTTTCAGCTACTTTGTCCGGTCAACTCATCAGTCGACTGCCATTTTCTGAATTTCTGTTCTAAACTCATTTTTTTAACTTATTCTTTTTATGTTATCGCCCCTTAAACCATTTTGTCTTCTTAATTAGCTCTACTAATATTCTTCTATTCCATTTTAGTCATTTAAAATTATTTCTTTTCAAATCATATATGAGTAAATAATTTCACTTAATCAAAACACACATAAATGATAAAAACCTTTTGTGCAATGTGTGTGTTCTTAATTGGGATTTTAAGAGTTGAAATTTACCTGAGTTGTTTACCCTAATTTCTTCAAATTCTTAAATCTTCAATATCATCATTTAGCATCCATTTAATTTGTATCTTCATCACTGGAAGTTAAATCACTGAAACACTCAATTAAAACATTCGTTCCACCAAAACATCAACACTTAATTGTTCATCAAAATCTTAGAATCAACATAAAGAATTTCAAATTGAGACAAAGCTGCAATTCATGAAGTTGAAGCAATAATGAGCTGAAGAATCAAAGAAAATATAACATAATCAATGAAATCAAACTTATATAAGATTATATTAGTTCTTTAAATCAGTTCACCATTGCACAGAATAATGAAATCCTAATCACAACAGAACCATAATCGAAACAGAGATTATTCATGCTACAAATCACATCAGAACCCTAATTGAAACAGAATCCCTTCAAATCTATAATTAAAATGAAAATTTCAGGCTTGAACTGTTCTCGTGTCAAGTGTCAACAAACCATTCAAATCTATAAATTTATTTGACAAACAAAACCCTAACCGAAATAGAAATCAAAAACCCTAATCGAAACAAAATTCAAAACCCCTAATCCATACAAAAATCAAAGATCAAAGATCAAAAAACAAAACATCAAATTTAAAAAACAAATAGAAGGCCTCACTATCTGACAAATGATTTCAATAGTCGATTCCGTCTCTCACTATCATAGGAAATGGAGAATTTTATTTTAGAATTTGGCTTTGAATCAAATACGAAGGCTACTAGATGAACGTGGAATGAAAAATCAAGTTTTATAGCCTTTGTGGAAGGAGAATCGAAGACAATGAAGAGGCTTGGCCTGGAGATTTAATGGATGGGAGAGTTATGAGATAGAAAATCAATGAATCAAAGCGACGACGAATGAAATCAACAAATGGAATTGGAGAACTGAAGGCTCAACTCTAGTTTCAGAGTTGGCGAGTTACAAACCGAAGCGTTGATACTCGAAGAAGGCATGAGATAAATGATAAATGAATATCAGTTACAAACCCTAGGACATATTTATTAGGGAGGATTCGGTCGGGTGGGGTGTACTGAGTGGGTGAGGACGAATACCTGATATCTGATCCGATTATTAATAGTTTTTGTGGGTTTCACCTGATCCTACTGCCAAGAAGCAGCATACCCAATTCATCTGGGTGCGGGAGGGTCGGTCATTCTAGGTAGGTCGGGTCATTCAGATCATTGCACACCCCTGAGAGAAAGTGTTAAAATTGCAACGATGGCGAAGTGGGGGTACGGAGAATGTGAGGCGATAGAGATGCCACGACGATGTCGAGGCGATGAAGATGGAGATGGGAAGGGTGGTGATTCAATTTTGGGGGGCTCAAATGAAAATTAGGGTAAAGGGGAGCAAGGAGTTGCAGCCGGAGAGAATGAGGAATGAAGAATTACGGGATATTTCAAGAATATTGAAATAAGGGAATAAGGGAGACAATTAAGGAGAGAGGGAAATAGAGAATGTTGAATTGAGAAAGGTTGAGGTAAAAAAAAAAAAAAAAAAAAAAAAAAAGAGAAGATTTCAAGAATGAACGCATTTTAATAAAAAATTATAAGAAGACAAAAGTAAAAATGGTAATAAAAAAAATAAAAAAGAAATTATTTTATTTATATTATAGATCAATCTAGATCGTTTTTTATTTTATTATATTGATGATTCTTCTTATTATTATTAATTTTTTATACAAATAAATATGCTTTTGTCCATGGAAAATTGGAAATGCCATCCACCTTGAACATGTGTCGCATCTACTCGGCATATTTGGCATTCAAATAGATAATGACAGTGACTTTCTACTCCACTCTATTAATTCCACGAACCACCCCCTCATCTTATCCTTAATTATTTATTCTGACTCTTATACTTATTAAACAAATGTTTAATTAAGTTTTATATAATATAATTTAATCACAAATAATATAAAATTTAAATTAAATATTAACGAAAGAAAGTATAAGCTTATTATAATATTGAAAGATGGAAAGCGGCGAAAATACAAAGATAACCCCCTCCCTGACAAACGTTTTTAACCTCTCGTTTCCACCGCCGCCACTACCACCACCGCCGGTCCACTACCGCCGCCGCCGCCGCCACCAAAATTTAGAGAGAGAAAACCGAGGGGAGAGAGAGAGCGCACTGTAAAACGCACAATCGAATAAATCCGATAATATCTCTCTCCTCTCCCTATAAATAGTCGACCCTTCTCTCTTCTTCCTAATAGAAAACAGCTCACTCGATTTCTCCTCCATTTTCGTTCTCTTCTGTAGGGTTTTACAATTTACAGTGACCTTAGATTCATACAAACAAAATACATTAATATAGGCAGGTGTGTTCAAATAGAGAGAGAGTGATGGATGGGTATGCGGTGCATCTGGCCATGGCCGCACTCGTCGGGGCATCATTCGTGGCGGTGTCGGCGTACTACATGCACCGGAAAACCCTAAACCAGTTGCTGGAGTTCGCCAAGACGATGGAGAGAGAAAGAGAGAGAGATGAAGACGAGGACGAGCGAGGCGACTCGCCAGTGCATTACAGTAAACACGGCGCCGAGAAGCGCCGCGGCCACGGCCGGCGGAAGGGGAACGGATACTACCGCCGTGCAGCTGCTTCATTACCGGATGTCAGGGAGATTTCCGCAGGCGCTGTTGATGGGCGGACCAATGGTCCGGTCCATGTGGATGGGATTCCGCCTGGTTTGCCGAGGCTGCACACGCTTCCGGAAGGTATGCAGATGTCCGACTTCTCACCCGAATGAATAGCCTATGCTCTACTGCTTTGATTTTGGTTATCCAGTAGAACAGTATAGTAATTCTTGTTATTGCAGGGAAGTGATTTAATCCAGAAGACATGGCTGAAATTGGGCACTATGATATTCAATTGTGATTTTGGCAGTCTTTCATCATTAGACTTAAATGAATTTTCATGTTCCTTGCTTGCTATTTGGTTGCAGCCAAATGGGATTCCCCTATATCACACAGACTTGAATAGTTGCATCTTTATCACCAGTTGCTGATTGAGGATTTTACAGAGTTGTGTCTAATATATATACACACACACACACAAACACACACACACTATATGCCCCAGAAATGAAATTAGTAGAAAATCAGCAATATCATTTCATGCCCATGGCAATTTTGATCTTAATGTTTCTGTTATGTACTAATACCTAATCTAACTCGGAAGATAAAGTTCTTATTTTGACACTATTTTTATGTCGCCGGTAATTTGTTGTTGGTTTCTTGCTATTTACCTGCGATAATTATATCTATATACAAGAAACTCTCAGTTGATTTTATAATTTTTGTACCCCATCTGTCTCTAGGTTCCATGGTTGTATGTTTCCTTTACACTTGGGTGTTCTTATGTATTTCCATTTGAAGTTATTAAGGTTCTTCAATAAGGAGAGGAAGCGGTGTTTAAAGAGCATTTTATCTATAAATTACAGCTTGTAATCATGAAACTATGATTCCAATTATTCTTCTGGTTGGCTGCTTATTGGATTTTATGAATTTAGGACAAGTGGAAATGATCCTCAAATCTCACTCCTTGTGTACACATGCACACAACTTTACTTAAGCATGACTTCTCTTTTGTTTCAGGAAGATCTGCTGGTTCAACCAAGAGAGCTGGAAATATTAGACCCAACTCCCCCAAGTCTCCCGTTGCTAGTGCTAGTGCATTTGAAAGCGTAGAAGGATCAGATGATGAGGATAATATGACTGATAATGCTAAAGTGGATGGTACATATCTCCATACGAATGGAAATGCTGTAAGTTGTTTAGTCACTGATTTGTGTTTTCTACTTCAAATATGAGTTAGTGTTTAGGTACATGTATTTATGTGATGAGTGGTCCTTCTATTTTTCAGAATTTACCAGACGGTCAGGTCCATGTTAATGCCAACGGAGAACAAATACCTATTGTTGCACCAAGTATGATCCGCTCTCATAGTGTATCAGGTGACCTACATGGTGTTCAACCTGACCCTGTTGCAGCTGATATTCTGAGGAAAGAGCCAGAGCAGGAAACTTTTGTACGACTCAGAATAAGTCCCACTGGTATTTGCTTCTCTATTCTTTGAGTTTTTATTGTTGCATACCCTCACATTAGCTGAAATACTGAAATGAGGTTGAAGCTTTAATTGTTTAATTTTACTTTCTCCCCTGCGGTAAAATTATTTTTAGATGTACCATCTTCTGATGAAGTGGAGGTCTATCGGAATCTTCAAGTCTGCCTTGAAATGCGACAAAGTTATGTATTTAGGGAAGCAGTTGCTCCATGGGAGAAGGAAGTTATATCTGATCCTAGCACCCCGAAGCCCAATCCATATCCATTTGAATTCACTCCAGAGGGAAAATCTGATGTGAGTTTGTTCCCTTCACTTTTTTTTTATTTTTTTTCTTCTATAGAGTGTGTTTGGTTGGGTGGAAAAAAAGGATGGATAAGAAAATGAAAAGGAAAATAGGATGGAAAAAAAAAAAACTTGTTTAGTTTGGATGGAAAATAGGAAGAAAAATGCACAATTTCCGAATCAATTTTTTCCACACAAATTTGGGAGGAAAATGAAGGAAAGTGAGGGAGAATTTTCAAGAAGAGAGAGAATAGAATTTTTAATTTATTTTTGTAATATATAAAGGTAAAATATTAAATTAGTTATTTTCTGTCCTTTTATTTTTCTTTTCTAACCAAACAACACTTGGAAAATAATTTTCCTATGACAATAGATAAAAATATTATCCTCTTATTTTACTTTTTCATTCCCTTTTCCATCATTCCAACCAAACATACACTTAAGAGTTTTGATACAAATTTTTTAAATCTAATTGTCGTTTTTTTTTTTTAATTTAGCTACAATTTGCTGAGATTTATATGGACTTTTGAATGAATAGTTGCTCTTTTGTGCAGCATTATTTTCAGATGGAAGATGGAGTTGTGCATGTTTATGCAAATAAAGACTGTAAGATTCCACGAGTTCCAAATTTCCGATAGTAGTTTGGTTTAGTGTGATTGCTTTTGCTCTTCATTGGGTTCATCTTTTGTTCATTTATTTTGTTTTATCTTTTCCCTTATTCCCTCCAGCAAAAGAGAAGCTGTTTCCTGTTGCTGATGCAACAACCTTTTTCACTGACCTCCATCACATACTTAAAGTAATAGCAGCTGGGAATATCCGTACGCTGTGTCATCACCGGCTTAATCTTTTGGAACAAGTAATTAATTTTCTGTTACTTCTTTAAAATTGAAATTTTGTTTAGCCTATTGACTTGAAGAAATCAAAAGTAGACATTTGACGGGATCCTTGTTTGGCTTTGCAATCAGAAATTCAATCTTCATTTGATGCTTAATGCGGACAGAGAATTTCTAGCCCAGAAAAGTGCGCCACATCGTGACTTCTACAATGTTAGGAAAGTTGACACGCATGTTCATCATTCAGCATGTATGAACCAGAAACATCTTTTAAGGTTCATAAAATCAAAGTTGAGGAAGGAGCCTGATGAGGTAATGATTTGGATTTGACTACCGATGCTTTTCGAAAACATTTCCATTTTTATTGCTCTTGGACTGAGTTTGGAGCCGTGGAATGTGGGCTTAGGCCTGACATCATAACCTTCTGCTTTTCTTCAGGTTGTAATTTTTCGAGATGGAACATACTTGACCTTGAAAGAGGTTTTTGAGAGCTTGGATCTAACGGGGTTTGTAATTGCTTTCATATTTCTTACAATAGGACAAATAATATGATCTTGTTCGGCATTATTGTCATTTGTATCATCATTTTTCTTTTTTCTTTTTGTATCCTAGTTTGGGTAAATGTGTGGTGATTCACATTTGTGTCAAACAGGTATGACCTGAATGTAGACCTTTTAGATGTTCATGCCGACAAAAGCACTTTTCACCGGTTTGATAAATTCAACCTGAAGTATAATCCGTGTGGTCAGAGTAGACTCAGAGAGATTTTCTTGAAGCAGGATAATCTTATACAAGGTATTATTTCCATCTCTGTCATTCATAGGTTGAGAGGCCAGAGCTAGGATATTCAAAAATTCTTTCCTTGCAACCTGTAAATACTTCTTCTTTCCTTGCTCTTTCTGCATCTTTTTACATCAGATTTTGTCCTTTAGGATCAAAAGACAGCCAATCTTAGTTTGAAAACCTGTGGTTTTCAGTTCAATTTTGATTTGACTTAAAGAGTTTTAGGTGGATGTCCACAGAGATTGATTCTAAGGGGTCTCCGTTTTTTTGTTCTTATATTAACCATGATCTCACCATCATCCTTCAACAGGTCGTTTCCTTGCGGAGCTGACAAAGCAAGTTTTTTCAGATCTTTCTGCCAGCAAATATCAAGTATGCCCTTGATCTCCTGTTTCATGGATCCGACCTCAGTTTCGGTGAATTATATGATGATTCATTTTTTACTTCTTTTCCTTTTGAGTTTGCCAAACATTTGGTGGGAAAAACTTTAATGGACAGAAATTCTGTTCTGCATTGCTTGATTTGCCAGTACACCCTGTTCTTTTACTTTTTTCTTGTCTGCTTCATGATCTTTTCTTTTTTCTAAAGATTTAGATTGTCTTACTCCCTGCCTTGTCTCTCTCTCTCTCTCTCTCTCTCTCTCTCTCTCTCTCTCTATATATATATATATATATATATATATATGTTGGGGTGGTGCTGGTGTTGGTTGGGTGTGTTTGATTTATATATATATATATGTTGGGGTGGTGCTGGTGTTGGTCTGGTGTGTTTGATTTGCTATTTATCACATTAAATTGAGTTTGTTTTTTTATTTGGGAAAATATGCGGAGGACTACATGATATCCGAAGAGGAACCCAGATAAAGAAATTATTTGGTCCATCAAAACATGATATTCTTTGGTGAGGGAAACCCAAAAGAAAAACATTTCTGTGCATCATAATATGCTTTTCTTGAGCCCATTTTTATCTTGCATTATGTATTTGGTTCAATGCAAGTGTATTTTTCAAAAAGTACTTAAATTCTTTTAACTAATAGGATGTTATTGTATTTTTGTTCAACTTCTATGATCAACATATAGCATTTGTTCTTAAATTTTATCATACCAACAAGACGTCTAAGTCCGCCTCTGTTCTTTCAATTGTGGTGCTTTTGGAAGTGGCGTGATAGTTGATACTAATGTCTTTATGAGACAGTTGTGATTTATTCATTTGTGATGTCATTGCTACAGATGGCTGAATACAGGATTTCGATCTATGGTAGGAAGCAAAGTGAGTGGGACCAAATGGCAAGCTGGATAGTGAACAATGAATTGTACAGCGAGAATGTTGTGTGGTTGATTCAGGTATCTATGGGATTCAACCGTTTGTTATTTATTGGTTAATGTTATTACAGTTAAATGTTAAACCTAAGATGAGATAGAGAAGTCTACCGAACAATTTGGAAGTTCATTGTTCTACTATGAACTTCTTCGATCAATGAAGTATATACAATGTTATGTCGATTCAACATTTAGTTCTTCATCTAGATTCTCATCATTTTTTTGGCTCCTCCAGCTTCCACGGCTGTACAATATCTACAAGGAAATGGGGATTGTTACATCTTTCCAGAACATTCTTGACAATATATTTCTTCCTCTGTTCGAGGTTACTGTTGATCCTGATTCACATCCTCAGCTACATGTTTTCTTGAAGCAGGTGTGCAACTTTTCAACTCTGGGTATTTTGATCCTAGTAATATGCTCTTTTATTTAGCCAAAAAGAAAAATAGGATGCCATGGTTGAATCTGCATGAACCCACACTCAAGATCTGCATCCACAGAATATTCGTTAAACAATACTTATTTTTGAATTTTCCAAACACACAAGAGGCTTGTGTTGTTTAGTCTTGTTTTACCTTTATCTTCCCTTGATCCCACCCCATATATATATATATATATATATATATATATATATATATATTCTGTCTATTTGGATAGATTACTGATTGATACCCGACCGTGTCATCTGCTTGGTATTACAGGTAGTTGGGTTGGATCTGGTGGATGATGAAAGTAAGCCGGAAAGACGCCCTACGAAACACATGCCAACACCTGCTCAGTGGACAAACATTTTCAATCCAGCATTTTCATACTACGTATACTACTGTTATGCTAATCTCTACACCCTAAACAAGGTTTGTACTTCTCCGAAAAACCTTCTTCAAGTTCCTCACAAGTGCTAGCTTGTAGGAATGCATTTGGACCCAAAACAAGGTTTGAGTCCTCATTTGTAAGACTCACACATGTTACACTACGCCCACACAAGGACCTTCTTGAGAATTGAGACTTAGGTGGTCAACATACTTGCTGTAACACGCATCTGTTGTCTTCCTTGTGATTGAAATATTCATAAATTGATGTCTTTCTTATCAGAAAATTTCGAGTAGTACTCTGCTCAACCTAAATTAGGAATTGATGATTTTTGTTGTTGTGTTGATATCTATGATGTATATGGATTCATGTAGGCAAGCCTACTTAATTAGAATAAGGCTTTGTTGGCTTTGTTGTCATTCTGGTGTCAAGATTGTAGTTGTTTGAATCATGTTTCCCTCCATTAGTGTTTTTTTTTCGTCATTGGACTAGTAGCTTGGTTTTTTTACATGTATATGTTCCCTTCTGTCTTGGTTGATTTGCCTAAAAAATATGGAGAAAGGCTAGAGGAATTGGTTAAAATGCTTCTAAAGGAAATTCATGTCAGTGTTTCTTTTGTTTGTTTAAATTAAATTCCTCCATAGAACAGGAAGAGGGATGTCTAGGGAGTTGCTTTCTTTACCTCCTTATCCTTATTCTAGTTGCTTGCTGTCCTATGTTTCAGCTTCGCGAGTCAAAGGGCATGAGTGTTATCAAATTCCGACCACATTCAGGAGAGGTATTGAACATCGACAGATTCCTCGTTCATATCTCTTATGATTAGTGTGCTAGATTCTATGTTTCACCGATTGTCTTCATCTTCAGGCTGGTGACATTGACCACCTTGCTGCAACATTTCTCACGGCACACAATATTGCTCATGGAATAAATTTGAGGAAGTCTCCTGTACTTCAATATTTGTACTACCTGGCCCAGGTAAAAAGAGGACTTTCTAAATTTATGTTTTGGACTTGATCATATTATATAATCCTAATGTGAAGGGATGGGTGCTTGTTGGTTTATCAGATTGGTCTAGCAATGTCTCCGTTGAGCAACAACTCCCTGTTTTTGGACTACCACCGGAACCCGTTCCCTATGTTTTTCTTGAGGGGCCTCAATGTTTCCCTCTCCACTGATGATCCATTGCAAATTCACCTAACAAAAGAGCCTCTTGTGGAAGAATACAGTATAGCTGCTTCCGTGAGTAGCTCCTCCTATCTATTGGCAGTGAATTTACATTGTGCTGTTTAAGAAGAAAGTAACCCCTTCCCTGTTGCAGGTTTGGAAATTGAGTTCTTGTGATCTGTGTGAGATTGCGCAAAATTCAGTATACCAGTCTGGTTTTTCGCATGCTTTGAAGGTATTAAAGTATTATTTAGAAGTAATGTCATTTTTCTTGGATGCCTGTGGTACATCATATATAATTGTGACACAAAACGTATAAGGAAACTCGATGATTATGGCTTGTGATGATTTTTCGGTATCTATATTTTTTTTTGCTGAATTATGATTGTTCTTTTTGTTTTCAGTCTCACTGGATTGGAAATGAGTACTACAAGAGAGGACCAGATGGAAATGATATTCACAGAACAAATGTGCCTCATATTCGCTTGGAATTCCGTGAAATGGTATGTGCGTGAATGGGAATTTTAATGTCTTCCTTATGTGCCCTTCCATCTTTGAGGCCTTGAGATTGACAAGTACAATGTAACTTTGTTCTTGCAGATTTGGAGAGAGGAAATGCAGCAAGTTTATCTGGGCAAAGCCGTTTTCCCTAAATACATTGACCCATAATGCGTTTGGTTGATGTACTGTTGCCAATTCGAATTTTCTTTGCTCTCCAGAGGTAATATTTGCTTTTCCCCTTCCCTATTTGCTATAACAAAATGATAATAGTAGATTAAAATTTAGCAAGAAAAATATACACATAAAAAAAGACAGTATATTTTCTGCATCAGTAATGGAGTGCTGCCAGTCTGCTGCGAAAACTAATGAAACTTCGGACTATTGAATCCAGCATAAGCTTAAAGCTAATGGTGAAGGACTTGTAAGAAGGCCCGAGGAATCAATGAATCCAATGGATGAAATTATAAGGTTGAGATCTCCATGATCTCAGGCAGCGCTCAAATCTGGAATAGTAATATATGGTTTATTAGTTAGTATTCCTAAAATAAGTAGACAAAGTGCAAAAGTTAGTATGCACCTAGTCTAGATTTATAAGTTATAACCACTGTTTTAGTGTGATGATCTTCTTATTGTTGAAGTCTCTCTCGCTCTTTTTGTTTTTTCCTTTGTAAGATTATCAGAGGCAAGAACATAATGTCATCTTGCTTCAATTTTTGCTTGTTTTCTAAAATTGTAAAGGATTTTGTCATTGAAAGAAAGCGAAATGCTGTAAGATTTATGTATCGAATGATGATTTTGAATGCGCATTAGACGCGTGGTTTGATGCGGTTGTGACCGTTCCCGGTCCAAATTAGGCATAGTAATTATTTAAAGTAGCCTTATTGGGCTCTATATATTCTAAACTCTCTGTTTCTTCAGCCTATGACTATTTCTTCACCTTAGTAAATTTAAGAACATCTCTTATGGCTTTTCCATATCTTAATTCTTGGAATTATTCGGGGAATGGGCAATTGATTTTGTAGCAGTGGAGAGAAAGCGCCTTTGAAAATGGGCAAGACTTATTCAAATATGGGAAGAAGATTTATGGATCTGCTCATTATTGGTTTTTTTTTTTGTTCTTTTTTTGGCATGATTAAACTTTAGGTGCAAAGTCCTTACGACATGTTTGGTTGGACGGAATGGAATCACCTTTCCGTCCCTGATTCCCATTCCGTTGTTGGGTTTTCCAATAGAATCCATTGGAGAGAAAACCATGAGAATGTGATTCTATTAGAAATGGGGCTGAAATCAAGTTCAGCTCAATGAAATTAGAACTAAAATTATAAAAAAATCCATTGCTAATTCAATCCAATCCAAAAATTAAAGAATATAAGCAAAAAATTAAGAACATAAATTAGAGAACAGAAAATTGAGAATAGAAACTGAAAAATTGGTAATAGAAATAAAAAAAAATTGAGAACATAAATAGAAAATTAGATAGTAGAAAATTGAAAACAGAAAATTAGAAAATAGTATAAAAAAACTGAAAAATTGATAATAGAAATAAAAAAATTGAGAACAGAAATAAAAAAATTAGATAATAGAAAATTGAAAACAGAAAATTAGAAAATATACAATTGAGAACAGAAACTGAAAATTTCAAACAAAAATAGAAATTACAGAATAGAAACTGAAAATTAAATAAAATAGTGAAATATAATAAAATAACAGAAAGAATAGAATAGTGAAAATTAAATAAAATAGTGAAATATAATAAAATAACAGAAAGAATAAAATAGTGAAATATAATAAAATTTTATCATAAGGGTATAATGAAAATTTTATTATATTTCACTATTATATTCCTTCTCTTATTCCATACCAATCAAACAAGTTAATAGAATATTGATTCATTTGATAATTCTATTACATTCATTCTTTCATTCCATTACGTTTTCTATTGCTTCTACTCGTCGTTATAGATTATTTGAATGGGTAAATCTACCCAGTTGTGAGAATATAAAGTTAAGTTTTCAAAAGGACTTGATGCTACAAACAAGAATGCATGCTTCTGGAAATAATAATAATAAAAATAAATAAATAAATATTTTTGTTGGACTGTGTGTGCATTCTTGTTTTATTGATGAAAAGAATGTAAGGTGGCATTTGATACGTTAGAATGAAATGAAATGATAATAGGATTGGAATTAGCATGATAATAGAATAAAATTATTATTATCATTTCTATATTTAGTGACAAAATGAATTACATGTGGTATTGAAATAACATCAAAAGGTAAAATAGTAATTTAATTAAATTTTCAAACGGTATAATAGTTAATTTAATTAAATTTCATTTCAATACAAATTTTTTGTTATTATTTGTTTTTTTTTTTTTTTCCCCATAAATTATTAAAATCTAATCCCATATAATTGGAATTAGTTAATACCAAGTTAATCTTGGTATTGGTTAATTCAATATTTTGTGGGATTAAGATATTCTTGGTAATTGAAATATGATTTAATTCCTTGTACTAAATATAGGAATGGAATTACCAATTCCATGGTCATTCGAATCTCGTCCCGAATCCTTTGTACCATGCACAACATTTCCTAATAATTCATATAGCATAATAAGACACAATCCAAAAGATGATACTAAAAGTATTGACATAAAGTTCAAATCCTGATATTGCAATTGAGCAGGATTTAGACACCACAAAAAGAGAGACGAAGGGGGAAATTGTGTTGGGAAAATAACTTAGGTGATTTTTTATCTTTCAAAATCACACGTTATAAGGAATTTAAACAAGTGTGAATATGTGCATCAGAATTGCAAAATAAACAAGAACCAATCTTACAGCCAAAAGAGATAGGAAAAGAGGCACTAGACACAATATTTATAAAAGTTCGGCAATGACCCTCCTTACTAACATCTACTTTTCTGAGCTCGTTCGAGGATTTATATGATGGGATAAATTATTTCGAGTAAGTTTTTATCCCATCAAATTGGTATCAGAGCAAAGTTGATTTTGTCAAATATATTGTGTTGAACAATGGAAGCAAATTTGAGGAGAATGATTACTTTGAATAGTTATAATTATCACACTTGGAGAGAAAAAAAAATGGAAGATCTTCTTTATGTGAACGAACTTCATTTACCGGTGTTTGCCACTAAAAAACTGGAAAATAAATCCAATGAAGAGTGAAACTTGCTACATCGGAAAGTATGTGGATACATTAGACAATGGGTGGATGAATGTTTTCAACCACATTAATGGAGAGAAACATGCATGTGCACTTTGGACTAAACTTGAGGAGTTGTATGCCAGGATGACGGGAAACAATAAAATGTATTTGATGCATAAATTGATGAGTCTGAGATACCGAGATGGAACTCCATTGACATATCACTTGAACACATTTCAAGGATAAATTAATCAGCTAGATAAAATGGGCATCAAGTTCAATGAAGAGATTCGTGGGTTATGGTTACTTAGTACTTTGCCGAGCTCTTCGGAAATGTTCAAAAACATTGATTTTTAATTCAGATCCTGATGTTATGATCAACTAGGTTTATGTGTCTATTAAAGAAGATCATCATCAGATAAAACAATCTTCTTCTTCTTTTTTGTTATGGGATGGCTGGTGGAGTCTTGGATGATGTCGTCAGAGTTTTCAAATTCATCATCTGAATAATTTAGAACTGATTTTCCTTTGTCGGTTTATTAGACATCACCAGATGTTGATTTATTTGAACCTTTTTTTTTTTTGTAATCTCGAGGTATGGTCGCTAATATCAACATTTTTGGGTTGGAATATTGAGACTTTTGTAACAGTCTACAAATGATTAGACAATATTGAGAATGTATATTAAAAATGTATTTGTTGATTTTTTTTCTTATATAATAATTGTTGTGTATTTGTTCTTGAGTTTTGCTCAAACTCAAGTACATGCAGAGATCAAAAAATAGACTACTAAACACCTAAATCTAAAAATTGTCACAATATATATATATATATATATATATATATATATATATATATATATATATATCATTTTCCAAAATCATCCAACATAATATTTGGTACGTCCAAAAACAAAATGAAACTGAACAATGCAAAAATTTGGGCAGAAACAATACATAACAACACAAAACAATGATAATAAGGGTCGCTTAAATAATCCTAGAAATGATCAAAAGTGAAGACAACACAGAATGATTCAGAGATCCAACCAATCACATAAATGTAAGGAAAAAAGGTCTGATGAAATTGATATAATAAAGTAACAATGAAAAAACTAACAATTCAAAGAACTAAAGCAATGAATGGATTGACATCCTCAAGTAATTAAATTTTTAGAAGCCTAGAGCAACCAGTTTAAGTCAAACCCCTCCACACATAATATATATCAGTATAAACAAACTCTTATAATTTAATTCACATGTCCTTAAAGTGAAAGTGTGAAATTTCTAAAATGCAATTTCTAATGAACATACTCAATAATGGTAAGAGTCACAAATGACGTGGACAAAGTTGTTGAGAAATAGAAAATGGTTGCATGCAAATGATCAAAGAACAAAAATGTTAAATGCCATTAGAAACTTTGTCGTCCATATATTCTAAGGTTAAAGACACTATGCAAATACGCGTAAAATGGCCTGTAGCAAGCTCAATTGATATATAAGAAATCAAGAGGGTCATTTTGCCTTTTCCTAGAATCATCAATGAAGAAGATATAGTGATTTGGAAGACTGCTGCTTCTTGGAATTTTTTTGTTTCAATTGCTTGGAAGAAGAAGAGGCTTTAAGGAGCTCAAGTGAGGTAGGAGGAGTTGACTTGGTGTAATGAAGTATTCTTGAATTTAACTATAACACGTGGTTCACAAGTTTGGGTAGAAACATGAAACTCTTGATAGAAATAAGGAATTTAAACCACATATTGATGATCAATGTGTGTGATGCAATTTGAATACTGAAATCATGACTGGTTGTTCTTCAAATGTGCATATGCTAGAAGGTTATAGAATTTCTTTACCTGGAAATGTTTTGTAAAATTCACTTCCGGCACTTGGGTTGAGTGAGACTAATCCATGTTAAGAAGAGGAACAAATGATCTCTGTTGAATTTGACAACTTGCTTGCCATGAAAAATTACAAAAATAGAGAAACATAAACAATAGAACAAAATTAGACCCTACAACCATGAACTAAACAGAACTGAAATAGAACCTGAAACCAAAAAAAAAAAAAAATAACCCTTAGACAATTTAAAAACAGAAACATGGATAGTGAAAAACAAAATGCAGAAACTTGAAAAATAGAAATAGGAAACAGAAATAAAAAATTACAATCTAATAATGATCTCTATTATTGATTGAGGAGTGACAATTTACTTAAACAACATTCAAGCATTGAAGAAATATAAAAACAATGGTCAACAATTGAAAATTAGGAAAACATTATACTAAAACTAATATAACAATGGAACAAAATAGACCCTACGACCATGAACTAAACAAAAAAAATAGAACCTAGAAAAAAAAAAAAATTGGACAATTGAAAAACGGAAACATGGACAGTGAAAAAATAAAAGTGCAGAAACTTGAAAAATAGAAATAGGAAACAAAAACAAAGAAATATAATCTAATAAAGATATCTATTATTGATTGAGGAATAACAATTTACTTAGACAACATTCAGGCATTGAAGAATTAAAAAAACAACGCTCAAGAATTGAAAATTAGGAAAACATTATACTAAAACTAATATAACCATATTCATAATCCAACACATTCATAGAGATAAAGATAAAACAAAGTCTGAGTTTCACCATTAGTCCTATATTTCAATAGAAATAGAGATAATATTGGTCACTAATGCAGGCAAACGAGAGACACATTTTACTGTAATTGGCAACTTGTGACTGTGAATGTGATAGGTGTAATTTACCTATTTATTTTCAAACCGAACCTATTAGTTTTTAAGTATGTTTATTACGTATTAATATATTTTTATGTGTTTTTATCTAAATCAGGTGTGTGGGGTGAAAATGGATGAAAATGGATTATAAACAATCAAATCGGATAAAAAATGGTAGAATGGTGGGAAAACAAGCAAAATGGCAAAATTCAAAACCTGCAACCCACCGCCACGACAGTCAAAATATAGAGAAGGGCCTAAGCTCTCTTCAAATCCACCATCGCGACAGTGAAACAACAGAATATCTCTATTTACACCGCGGCGGTGACCATTGAATGATTTCTTTGAGTTGATTGACTTTGGCAGATATGTGTACCACATTAAACAAAGAAGATGCCAACATACCCACCACCGCGGCAGTCACTCTACACAGATTTTAGATAATTTTTAGATTTTTTTAGATATTTTGTTCCCTATTTCCTTCATCATCTCCACTATTTCGGCCATTAGAGACCCCTTAGGAGTAGAATAGAATATAGAGAGTTTGGAGAGTGCTCAATAAGAACCAAAGGAGAAGAACACAAAGCGAAGAAGGAGAAGAGATCTCAGAACGGTTTTAGCGTCAAATCTTCGGATACCGGCTAGTTCTCTTCGTTTCTTTATTTATTTCTTAACTTTGGTTTATTGTTTGAGCATGTTTAGCTCGTTTATCATTGTATATACGGTTATGGTTGTTATCTAAACGGATATTGTCTAGGGATTAATATAATTTATGAATATGTGGTTTATTTGAAATCGGTGTTTCGTTAATAGTTGTTTTTCGTTATTTGATTGTGTTTACCGTTATTATTTAATTATATGCTTGTTTAGATATATTGAGAATACGGGATTTGACACTCATGAGAGGTAACCCCGAATTCGGATTAGGGTTAAACACAACGTGACAATCTAATAACCCGGGAGGGAGTTAGAAAGTATGCAATCAATGACATTGGGGTAAGACTCATGTGACCTAATATCTTTAAGACGTTGAGGGAGACTTCTTCGTTGACGCGAAACTGCATATTCACTCATCTTACACTCGGGATAGGTGGTAAGTGAGTTTACGATACAAAGATTGTCAGATAAGTCGAATACCGTTAAAGTAAGTCAAACAAGATCAAACATATTTAAGTAAATGAAGTTAATCCCTAGATAATCCATTCCCCTAAACATCTCAATATAGTAATATAGTTTAATTAGTATAATTAGTATTTTAATATTAGTATATTTAATTATAAAACTACAATTTTTATCGCCTAAATAAAATTAGGTTATAATAATTACGATACTCGACAATAATTTCAACCAATTCTTGTGGATACGACAACCCTAACTCTTTCAATCTATACTAAAACTTGACCTGTACATTTGCGGTAAAAGTAGCATCGTATCTACGCGCTATCAAATTTTTGGCGCCGTTGCCAGGGATTTTGTTTTATATTATTGTTGATATTGTGAGTAAATAACTTGCTTTCAATTTAGGCATTTTTTAGTGTTTATAATCTTTTTTTTTTCTTTGTAGTTTTTGTTTTTTATTTTCCCTGCAGGGTACTTGGAGATGTTAGATCAATAGGTACTTATGCAATTCTTTCAACAAGATTTCAAGCCATTTTATTGTGCTTGGGATCATTACAACGAGATGCTATTCCGGTTTCCGAATAATGGGTTCCCGAGGGAATGTCAACTCCTGAATTTCCTCGACAGGTTATCAACTGCAACCAGAACATGGGTGGAAGGAGGAAACGGTACCTCCTCTTTCTACGGCCTAACCACGGACGAAGCTATTTGATCGTTGGAGGAACTGGGGGCCTATGATTATCACTGTTGGAATTATTCACCAAGTCACCAAAGCTTGGGGGATAGTTTCACCACCATGGCGCTATGGATTGACACACCAAACCAATATATTGAGTCTTCCCCCGCTCTGGAGAAAATATTCGCTGATTTTATTGGGGAGACTCAACCGTTTTGGAGGGAGACGCATGACCGAATGAATGAGCATGAGGATCGCCTTGACAATATCAAGACAGTCTGTGCCGAAATCGATGCGACCGTAACGTCTTTGCAGACACAAATTGGTCATCTTCTTTGCTACATTGAGGCCGAGTTAGATGCAGTGGCACTGAGAGATTCACAAATCACATCCGAATGTGAAAGCCACCGTGAGGAACCGAATGTAAACAGAAGGCACTCGGGTGGGATCGAAGATGATCAAGTAAATTGGGAAAGAACCCAAGTGTGGATTGGCGATAGAGATTCATATATTAATTGTTGTGAGTTTTCACCGTTTGAATTCCAGTTGGTGATGCCGCACTTGATCCATGATGATCGTATCTACGAGGATTCGATATGGCTCATATATCCTACCCCATTTCTAGCTCAGTACATTCAAGCTCCCCAAGCACATGATTCGGAGTTGAGTCGAGTTGAAAGCCCGAGCTGATTAAAGTCATATCTCGCCAGTCTTAAGGGAATACAAAACCAAGACCCGTATGTGGTGTTGTACGACACGTACTACGGGCGGAAGCCGTTCTTTGATGAGCACTTCTCCGTGTCAGACTGAAGACCTTAAATCAAGCGCTTCTTGGGAGGTAACCCAAGTAAAAAATAAGTTAAATTATCACAGCCGACTTGATTCGGAGACGAGATTCTCTTGCCTCCCAGGTACGTATTTTAAACCCCCGTCTTTATTATCATACTTTATGCTTTCATTGGGATCGCTAATGGGTTGTTGTGGACATTACCCGTTTTAAGTTCGGTGGTGATGTGTAGTATGTTTAGTATGTGTTAGTATTGTTCATTATGTTTTATTGTTTTTATTGTATGCATGTGTGTTTAGGTTAGTTATTGTTATTTGCTGAGTTTTGATTTCATCTGGGCCATTACCTGATGATGAGTCTGTCCCCTGATTATTTATTGAGGTCAAGTGTAAAGCTCATTCATGTGTATTCTATGTGCTTGATGTATCGTTTTAGTAAACGTTATTGTAGATCCTAAATGCACGAGCATGTAAACTCAATGTATAATTATCCAATTGATTTGAAAATGATTATCCATCACCCAAATTCATGACAATAGGGATTCTAGAACTTGATTTGGGAAAATTCGAGGCGAAATCTTAGGCGAGATAGTTTGGGAGATATGATTTAGGCATTCATTTGACCGCTTGAGCCTTTGAAGATTACATTGTTATATGTTTATCCCTAGTTACCCTGTCGAAACCGGAAAACCGTTTCAAACTTAACTAATGTCATGGCTAATTGAATTCTTTCCAAACCTATATCGCTGAATCGAAGGCACAATTTGAGTAAATCAAGTTAGCATCCGTGTATGTTACTTGATGAGAGCGGTTGGGTTTAGGGAGAACTTTTAAATTGGTTCGGTATTCGAGTACTCACTTGTCATTTTTCTTTCGTTTTAACCATACCTGTGAAATTGTAATAATCGAATAAGTTTGGTAGTATGGTTCATTGAAAAAAAAACATGTATATACGGTTTTATTTTCCGTTTCTTTTGACAAGTAAGTACAAAGTTTGTAAATATATGTTCAAGGTTGTTTCAAATTTATCTATGGGGGTTCAAGTGTGAGAGTGCCAAGCATGTGCCTCGGGTATCGTCAAGTTAACGACGTTAACCTATTTTCTATTTCCGATATACCCTTAGTCATTTTTCAAAATCGAACCAAGTCCTACTGTTCTTTTTGAATTACTTAGCCTATATTAGTAGATAATAGAACCCAGTCCAACTTATGGATTCCCTATACCTTTTTAGTTTTAGTCATGAGCTTTATTGATGGATAATCCAATCCGATCGACAAATAGTTGTATAATTGAGTTTTATCACACAAACGTTGATAGGATCTAGAATGGTGCTTACTATCATTGAATGTTGAAATTCTAGAATACTACATGGTGTGTTTTATTCTTGAACTCGATAGGATTAGGGGCTGATGAGAAAAAAATTGTTTGGCCGGTAGATGATATTCAAAACTTGCACATTATTATTTTTAGTGTTTTTTCGTTTTTAGTTTTTAATTTCGTAATTAGTTGTTATATTTTCTCGTATTGTGTGGGTGTTTTACTTGAAGACTAGCAAAATTTCAAGTTTGAGAGTATTTAATAGGTGTAATTTATCTATCTATTTCCAAACCGAACATATTAGTTTTCAAGTATATTTATTACGTTTTATTACATTATAATACGTTTTTATGTTTTTTTGTCTAAATCAGGTATGGGGGTGAAAATGGATGAAAATGGATCATAAACGATCAAATTGGATCAAGAACGGTAGAAAAATAAGCAAAAAGGCAAAATTCAAAACCTGCAGCTCACCACCGCTGCGGTCAAAATACAGAAAAAGGCCTAAACTCTCTACAAATCCACCGCCGCAATGGTGAAACAAAAAAATGTCTCTGCTCCCACCGCTGCATCCACCGCCGTGGCGGTGACCACTGCCGAGACACCTACCGCTGCGGCAGTCACTCTGCACAAATTTTAGATATTTTTTAGATTTTTTTAGATATTTTGTTCCCTATTTCCTTATTCATCTCCTCTATTTCGTCCATTAGAGACCCCTTAGGAGTAGAATAGAATAGAGAGAGTTTGGGGGGTTCTCAACAAGAATAAAAGGAGAAGAACACAAAGCGAAGAAGGAGAAGCGATCTCGGAACGGTTTTAGCGTCAAATCTTCGGATACTAGCTAGTTCTCTTCGTTTCTTTCTTTATTTCTTAACTTTGGTTTATTGTTTGAGCATGTTTAGCTCGTTTATTATTGTATATACAGTTATGGCCGTTAGCTAAACGGATATTGTCTAGGGATTAATATAATTTATGAATATGTGGTTTATTTGAAATCGGTGTTTCGTTAATGGTTGTTCTTCGTTATTTGATTGTGTTTACCGTTATTCTTCGATTATATGCTTATTTAGATATATTGAGAATACGGGTTTTGACAGTCTGGAGAGGTAACCCTGAATTCGGACTAGGGTTAAATACAACGCGACGATCTAATAATCTGGGAGGGAGTTAGAAAGTGTACAATCAATGACGTTGGGGCAAGACTTATGTGACCTAGTGTCGTTAAGACATTGAGAGGGACTTCTTCGTTGACACAAAATCGTATATTCACTCATCTTACACTCGGAATAGGTGGTGAATGAGTTTACGATATAGAAATTGTTAGATAAGTCGAACACCGTTAACGTAAATCAAACGAGATCAAACACATTTAAGTAAATGAAGTTAATCCCTAAATAATCCATTCCCCTAAACATCCCAATATAGTAATATAGTTTAATTAGTATTTGAGTATTAGTATATTTAATTATAAAACTACATTTTTTATCACCTAAATAAAATTAGGTTATGATAATTACAATACTCAACAATAATCTCAACCAATTTATGTGGATACGACAACCCTAACTCTTCCAATCTATACTAAAACTTGACCCGTACACTTGCGGCGAAAGTAACGACATATCTATGCGCTACCAGAATGATCATGAAGTTTAGTGCTCAAACAGTCTACTGAACTTTTCACCAATTGCTACGAAAGGAAAAATCAGATAACCTACACATTTTAAGGTGTTCAGATAAAGGGGAAAAATGAAAAAATTTGAGAAACAACAACAAATATATAACTCAACGAAGTGTGCATGCTACCTATTCGACTCTTTGTCAACGAACAAATGTTACACCTCACTCGAACTGTTCTTCGCGCTTGGCAAAAATTGGATGATATGTGTGCTTGTAAATTAAGATATCTTTCAATAGTTAAAGATGAGTAAAGAAAATAATCAAACGATTAACAGATTTGGTAGAGAAACATTGATTTATATATACATATGGATTGAAATAATGGTACATATAGAACCCTAGAAAGCGGTAAATTAGTCGTTGCTTTTCGATGGCAGAAGAAATCAGAAGAGCAACAACCAAATCATTGATGGGTTGAAGACCCATTAATGGAGGATGAAATGAATGCCAATTGATGAAGATACTGCAGGTTACTACTATCAGAGCAGTGAGGTCAAATTGTTGGAGTAGTAAATTGAGATGCATGTTTGATATTTGCATTTGTAGCTGTCGCGCCGAGCAGTACAGTGGGTCAATTTGAAACGACAAACTTCTTGATGATGATGAATTTTGAGTTGCATGTTGTGATTTGTAACGGTGGATAGATGTAGGAGAACCAGGTAATTGATATCGGCAAAGCTTCAAATGGTAGATTGGGGAAGAAGTGGATTGATTGTGGTAGAACTTCAACCGGAAATCAAGGGGAGGGAAGAGATGCTCAGTTCTAAGCTCTTGTTCATTCTCAGCTATTGTCTTCTATTTTTAGTATATATAATATGCTATGAACTTTGCCAAGAGCAGTATTTTGAACGAAGAGATAAAAATAAAATCATATAATTCTTCTTCAGAGTTGGACATCTTTGTTACAGAAAATAGGGGAAGGAGCAAGAGCAGAGATCCAAAGAATAGATATCAAGGTAAAAAGAAGTCCAATAAATTCGCTAATATGGAGTGTCATTATTATGGCTTAAAGGGACGCAACTAGAAATACTGCAGAAAATTGAAGAAAGAGAACAAAAAGAAATGGAATGAGAAAAGGAATAATGAAGGAAAAGAAGATGATCGAGTTGTCGCCACTACTAGTTCCGAAAACTTTCTCATTGTTTACAATAACGATATTATTAATCTAGCATGTCATGAGACCAATTGGGCCATTGATAGTGGCGCCTCTATTCATGCTACATCTCGAGAATATTTTTTCACTTCCTATACCACCCGGTGACTTTGAGACAGTGAAGATGAGAAATTATGGTTTGGCATAAATCATTGGCATTAGGGATGTGTGCTTGGAGACCAATAATGGTACAATGTTGGTCTTGAAAAATGTCAAACACATTTTGGATATCCACTTGAATTTGATTTCTACAAATAAGCTTGATAATGAATGGATTTGCAACACCTTTAGTGATAGTCAGTGGAAGCTCACTAAATGTTCCATGGTTGTGGCTAGAGGGAATAAGTTTTCTTCCTTGTACTTTATACAAGTAAAGATCTCGAATTGTAACATCAACACGGTGGAAAATAAAGGTACAATTGAGTTTTAGCATAAGAAGCTTTATCACATGAGTGAGAAAGGGTTGATGATTTTGGCAAAGAATAATCTTCTTTTAGGAATGAAGAATGCACCTTTGAAGAAGTATGCTCATTGCTTGGCGGGAAAGAAAACTAGAGTCGCCTTCAAGTCGTTATCTTCTTCAAGAAAATAAGGTATACTTGATTTGTTATATTTAGATGTTTGTGGTCCTATGAAAACAAAAACTCTTGGTGGTGCTCTCTATTTTGTGACTTTCATAAATGATCACTCAAGGAAGTTGTGGGTTTATACCTTGAAGATTAAAGATCAAGTACTAGATGTATTCAAAAAATTTAAGATCATAGTTGAGAGACAGAATAGGAAGAAGTTGAAGTGTACCAAAACAGATAACGGGGGTGAGTATTCGGGTCCCTTTGATGATTACTATAGACAACAAGGCATTCGTCATCAAAAGACACCTCCAAAGACTCTTCAGTTGAATGGTTTGGCAGAGAGAATAAACAGAACGCTAGTTGAAAGGGTGAGATGTTTACTTTCACAAGCACAGTTGCCAAGATCTTTTTGGGGTGAGGCTTTGAGTAAAGTTGTATATGTATTGAACCTTACACCATGTGTTCCCTTAAAGTTTGATGTTTCAGATAAAATTTGGTCAGGAAATAAAGTTACTTACAATCACTTATACGTCTTTAGATGCAAGGCTTTTATGTATATTCCCAAAGATAAGAGGTCCAAATTTGATGTCAAAACGCGATAGTGCGTATTTATTGGATATGGCCAAGATGAGTTCGGTTACAGGTTTTATGATCCGGTATAGAAGAAACTTGTAAGAAGCCGAGATGTTGTGTGTATGAAAGACTAGACCATACGAGATATCAAGAAGACAGGTGAAAAAGGTACCTCAAAACTATGATGACTTGGTTGACTTAGATCCAGTTCCTCTGGCACAAGTGTTAATGCTGATTAGATATGATATCCAGGACAATCAATTGAGTCCTGATGATACAAACGTTTTCTCAGAGGATGAAACTAATCATGAATCTCTTGATCAGCCGCAAGTACCACAAACACTACCAGAAATTCCAATCAAGAGGTCTACCAGAGACCAAAATCCTTTCACTCAATACTCCACAGATAAGTACGTGTTGTTGACTGATGGGGGAGAACCCGAGTGTTATGATGAAGTCATAGAAGATGAACATAAGAGAGAGTGAATTAAAACCATGCAAGATGAGATGCAGTCATTGTATGACAACTACACTTTTGAATTTGTGAAGTTACCTAAAAACAAAAGAGCCTTGAAAAATATGTGGGTTTACAGGGTAAACCGGGATGAATATACTTCATAGCCATGATACAATGCTAGACTAGTTGTCAAATGATTCAACCAGAGAAAAGACATTGATTTTGAAGAGATTTTCTCTCCATTTGTGAAAATGTCTTCTATCCGTGTTGTTCTTAGCTTAGCAGATAGCCTAGACTTGGAGATTGAACAAATGGATGTGAAAACTACTTTTCTTTATGGTGACTTGGCTTAGAAGTTAGCTCATGGGGTAAGGTTTTTCCCTTACACTTATAATCTAAACATCATCCCCTTCCACATCCGATGTGGGATAACCCAACAATCTCCCTCTTGCACATCGGGTCTTTGGTTGGCTTAACCATCGACCAGTATTTCCATTTATGGCTATTGGGCCAAAGATATTGTAACTTCGACTATGATATCAATGTAGGTAGTCTTGGGCATCTATCACTCGAAATGCTAACTCATGAGATGAGCCTTTTCCCTCACACTTATAATCAAACCACCAACCCTTTCTACATTTAATATGGGTTCAACAATTTTTTCCTCACGCATCGAGCCTTTGGTCGGCTAACCCTCGACCTGTCTCTCCCTTTGTAGCTATTAGGCTAGAGTTATTGTAATCTAGATTCTAATACCAGTATAGGGTGGTGTTAAGCCTCTCTCAACCCCAAAAGTTAGCTCATGAGATAAGATTTTTCCCCACACTTATAACCTGACCACCTGCTCCTTCTACATCTGATGTGAGATAACCCAACACTAATATACCTAAATTAATGAATTAAGGTTTTGTATTTACTTTGAAAATTTTTGAAAAATTGTTTTAACAAAATTTCAATGAAAATTAAGTCTTGCAAATCAATTGATTTCACATGACAAAGTAATTTAGAAATGTTTTAGTACAAGTGAAATCATAACGATATTTTCCAACGATTTAAGGTAAGCATATTTCTAAGTATTCAATTCAACAATTTAGACTTATGAAGATATACAATGAATATATAGATTTAGATAGTACCAACAGAGCATATAAACACATTCTAATTTCAAAAAAGTATAAGCAATTATAATAATACAATAAAAGTCAGAATGAACTCACCAAATTTGTATGTGACCTCATTTAAGATTATCGGAATGATTAAATCACAGAAGTTGTGTAAATACCGTAGAGATAAGTAGATCTAGACTCCCAAGAACAAGCTCTTCATTTCTCGCAATCATATACATACGCTCTTGGATTTGGAGTGTTTAATCAAACAATATATCACTTCACATTGTATAGTACGTCTTCTCCCTTATTCATTTGTGTTTCTTCTGTATTTTCGAAGTATATTTTCTCTTCCAAAAATGTACAATTGCAATTGGTATATATATGAACTTCAGAAAATTTGGACTGTTAAACTTCTTTTGGTGATTAGGAGAGAAATCCATTTGATATAGATTAGATAAACGTTACTGATGTGCAATCACACTAAAACCCCTCTAATATATCTTTCAAATTGGACCAGATCATGCATAAATTACGTAGAGGACCAAATTCCAAGTTTTAGGTTGAAAGCAAAAGGATGAAAAATAGAAACTTTATTTTACACAATTGACTTATAGATTTTGATCTATAATTTGTGAAAATTGTCTCAAATATAAGTTAATCTATCTAATTTGATATTAGAATTGATCTTAAATAATTTGGCTAAGAAAATCCCTTCAATTTTGAAATCAAAGATCAATATTACTTACAGGTGTACGTCAATCTAATTTGAGATTGGAATTGATCTAAAATAATTTGGCTAAGAAAATCCGTTCAATTTTGAAATCAAATATCAATATTATTTACAGGTGTGCGTCAATCGATTGAACAAATAGGTTGATTAGCTGACCGAATTTCAAGGATTTTTTAACTATTTGATCTCTAGTTTAATCGCTCGATCGATTGTTAGACCAAAGTAATCAGTTGACCAAATGTCTCACTCGATTAACCGAACACTTGCGTGTTAGCCTAAGCAGTTTTAGCAATAGAATCCCCGGATAAATATAATTTTGACGATAACACCACATTTGACGTTTTAAATGAATTAACAATATTTTTGAAGTATAGATCATCTGAGTATTATCGAACCGTATCATGGAAGTGAATTCAAGTCAAACGTTATGAAATATATGATTTAAATTAAAGTAATTTTTCATTGAGACAATATTCGCGAGATATTGAACTTGGAATTCTATAGGACGCACACACACATCAAGAGTGTACGGAATTGTGATATATTGATTATAACATATTCAGTATGCCTAAATATTATAATATGAATTATGTGTTTGATCATTACATGCAAAATTGAAAAAACACCACATTTTGATCAAAATTATGCGAAATTAGAAAATCACGTTTTTAACATGATCATAAGATACATTGTGTTTTTGAATTATCTAAACATCATGAATATCATTGTTACACATTTTAAAAATGTTTAGAATGATAAACAGTCATAAACCGAGACTAAAAACCGAAAACGGACAAAAACGAGAAGTCTCAGGAATTGCAACACAAGTAGTCTACTACTTGTGACCAATGTAGTCGACTACGTTCGAGAAGAATGTTTTTTCTCTCCTGCTCTGTTTTCGACTTAACATTTTGGCGACATTTGCTTGTTCTAATTGTTGTATGATGATTCATACACTTTATAATGATTGTTAAATGTCTTATTATCATTCAATTTGATATAAATAATATTGAATTGAAGAAGAATGGATCAATACACTTTGAATCCATTAAGAACTCAATTTACAGTTTTTTGTCATGAACCAAAAATTAAATTTACATATCAAATCTCGTTCGGAACATTCAAATCATCCTATGATATGTTAGTTTAATATGTCTACATGATATATGTATGATCAATTGATATGTTTATCAGTATATCTAAGATTAATTGACAAATTGGCTCAAAAACTCTGAAACTTTTGTTTTCTTCATGTGAAATGTGTCCTTAGTATTCAACCTCTTAAAATGCTTGTATATGCTCAAATGGATTGTATATATGTACAAAATACAATATACATCATGTATTTGGATGCCCAATTTTGTGATCATGTATGTATGCAAATATGAGGTATGTATTTGTCAAAACTATTAAGTGAAAACACTTTTAATTAAACAATTATTTACTTTATAGGTGGGGTTAGCTAATTTAATGCTCAACCATTTGATTATCTCCCATTTAATTGCTCATTTACCTTCTCCTCAAATTTATGAGCATATTTTGAGATAAGTCTAAACAATTTTCACTACACATTTATTGAATATTGAATCCACCATACCATGTTCACATATTTTCTTTATGGAATAAATGGAATATATCAACATTCAAATTTGAATACATGTGATTAATTGTAAAACTATTATTGTATTCATTACATCCATGAATTGTGCAACTTGTTGAGATTGTCGTGTAATTAATTATTATGTAAAATTGTTTGAATCAAGACTATCCTAGAGTTAAAGGAAAGGAAAGGAGAGGAGCCTCATATTTTGTGTCTTAACAACTTGAAGAGAAACTCCCAACGGTCATATCTTCTCAAGTTCTTCATTTGTGATATCCTCCCTACATTCTCTACATATATATATATAAAGAGAAAGATTGTTAAAAGATTCAACTAACTCACCAAGTATCATTCATTTAACTTGAGCTACAAAGATCAAAGAGATACTACCAAAGTTTTCAAACAAAATTCTGTACAACATCACTTCTTTCTTGCTTGCTGCATTTTCTTGAGTGATTGTTATATTAACTTCATACACATAGATTCTTGAGTTCTTTATCTTATGAGTGTTGAAACTCCATTTTGTGAGACGGTGAAAATTTTGATTATAAATTTTAAGTAAGAGTTTTGTTCAAGATGAGAGATTTTTTAGTGGAACATATTCACTCTAAATTATAAAGTCTTAGGATATGAACTTTTCAAGCAGCGACGATAGACGGTTTGGTCTTCACCCATAAAAAGATCAAGATAGTGAAATCTTTGAAGGAGCTCGGGAGAGTAGACTGAGCAAAGGGTTTTTGCCGAACTGCTATAAATACCGGTGTCAATCTCTCTAACTCTACTATTTACATTTACGTTTATATTTGTGTCTGTGATTATTGTTTTGATTGAATATCCGTTGTGAAATTCACATAATCACATAAACACTTAATTTATATTGAGTAGAATTAATTAGCGAAAAAATTGTCAAAACCAATTCACATCCCCCTCTTGGGTAATTCTTGGGCCATTAATATGAATTTCATTTTTCTTAACTTCCTCGTCTGATTGATTGACCGAATTAAAGGGTTCATTCAACTAACTCTACAGATTTTCATTTTCATTGATTTCCTTAGTTCAATCCTAGACCAATTTGACATCTTATCTTTATACTACCTTTTTAAGCATGTTTCACTAGATTAAAGCACAATATAAACATAACTAGAATGTCATATGAGGATATAATGTGTGTGTGTGCGTGCTTCCTATTTGGTTCAAGGTATCGTTGAAGTATAAGGAGTTGTTTACTTTATGTTTCGATATACAATTTTGGTTTTTGATTTTTCCAGTTTCTTCATCTTAATCCTTTGGCTCATTTAGCTTATTGATATTTTTTCTTGTGATGTTTTTCTTCATTCTGGATCTCTTTCTTCCTGCTTAACCTATTTCTCACAATCAACAACAACATTAGGCACCTTAAATCATAAATGATTTGTTATCGTCAAAATTACTTACTTCGAGTTTTATATTCTTGCGGTTAACAAAATTTTATTACAAAAGACAACTATTTACAACACCAAATGCTATGATTAAACATGTTTCAAAATGTTATTACAAAAACTATCCATAACAAAGTTATAACAACAATTGAGCAAGATTTATACACCACAAAAGATGAATAAACAAACTCTAAAGATCAAGAATGCTGGTGGCTAAATAAATACACATAATCTACCTATAGTTAAATAATTACACAAGAAATATCCCCAAATATCCAATCCACATAATTAAGGTTTTCATTTTGAGTTTGACTTCTTGATTGACCACAAAATAAGATATACAAAATAACAATGGGCAACAGAACAATAATAAAACAACTAAATCCAGATGAATGGATAGAGCATATTAAAAAACAAAAAAACAAAAAAAACAGTTTTGTGGTCTTGATACTTGTACCAATGGTTGGCTAAGATTGGGATATTTGTTGGCACACATTCGTTTTTCTTGATGGCTTTCTTGTCGGTTGAGACTTATATTCTTACCGACCCACATTCGTTTTTTTTTCCGCTAAAGCTGCTAATTTTATCACTACTCGTTTAGTTGTGTTGAAGTCGACGCTTGTCTAACTTCTACGTCCTGCATATGAAATTATCAAATTAATGAAGAAAAGTAAATTATAACAAAATTGCTTCTTTCTTCCCATTGCACACATCCTGAAAATCTCATCATCTTGTACAGATGAAACTGGTTTATTAACAAATAGGGTGCATTAGATCTTGTAGATTCAACATCACTATTATCATAACCATTGTGATCTTCATTTTCAGCCTCAAATACAAATTCATTATCTTATCCCAAATTCAATTATTATACCATTTTTGTACAATTTCATCTAATGGTCCACTAAACCAATCATTAGTGTTGGCCCGGACTTGACCCAAGAGGGATGGTGAATTGAGTCATGAAACTTTTTCCTCTTTTCTTTTATCTATACAAGTTTTCATCACTTCAACTAATCGCTTTAGCAAATAATGAATATAAAGATAATGTGAAAGAATTCATTTAATAGATTGTTTGTCTTGGTGTGATTTATTCAACAATGTAATGCATTTTAATAAAGTAATTACAATCCAAACAACAGTAATCATAAGAGGATAGAGATAGAGACAACCAATCATATAACACAAAAAGATTTTTATAGTAGTTCGGCAAAATCAATATTCCTATTTCTACTCCTTTGAGCTTCAGTGGAGATTTTTAATCCACTAAGTATTCGAATCTTCTTCCACAATGAAGACCAAATCATTACAATCTTTCACTAAACAAGTTTGTTTATGTTGTTCTACAACTCTTACTAAACAAGGTCATTTATGCCTAGCTACAATCTCTCACAAGGTAAGGTCATTTATATCTTACTACACTCTCTTACGAGACAAGCTACATTTATGTCTTGTTGTGTTCTCTCACTAGACAATGTATAGTTATATTATCTTACAAGTCAAGTTACGTTTATGTCTTGCCACACTCTTACCAAGGTTTCTACCGCCTAAATTTCCTAATCTCTTATCCTAGGCAGAGATCACACCAAACCAAGATTTACCACCTTAAATTTCTCAAGTATAACAATAATCAATACAACCCTCAAACAAACAAATACAATTACAATAATAAGTACACAGAAACTCAAACTAATCCGTATCTATTCTTGAGATCATCGAGATTCAATCTCATGAATTATCTCTTCCTCATAGCTTGATTACATTCTCTTATTTTTGTAGTGTTTTCTCACACCATATCACTCATTTAAGAGCAAAGAGGTCTCGAATAGATGATATACATATATCAATTAAGTTTAGACCCTCATACATGTGAAATTCGTGTAGCTAAGTGGGTTTATATAGGAATATCAAGGTAGTGACTTTTGCACCAAATCTGGGATCAAAAGGTTGTTAATCTGATACTATTTAATTATTTGAACATTACAAACATGTAATTTGATCACTAATGGTTATCTACAACGTTTCAATTTTATTAATTTGGGCAAGAACCCGTTGGGAGACAAGGTGCATCGAGAAAAGCGAAATTTAGAGTTCTCGTTTAAACATCCGATTTGCCCATTGATTTTGATCTATAATTCGTAATTCTTGATTCAAATGATAGGAAATATATTCAATTAAAGATTAACATCATCTAGAATTAATTTGGTGTGCAAAACAAGGATGAATTTGATTTTCTACCATTGTATACTGTTGGGTAAGTCCAATCCATGTAGGGGTGGATCTAACTCAAAGCCTACTTGAGTTTAATAAAAAACAAAAAAAACAAAAAAAGCTCATTAGGGCTTATTTACTTTGCAAAATTAGCCATATTAAAAAAAGTTGACAACCTTCTTTTTTGTGCACAAGAAAAAGAAACATACGAGAACATGGGAAAAGATTACATGCAGTAGTAGGAATGAAGAAAATGAAGAGGAGAGAGAGAGAGAACCACTTCGGCTTGACGATCAAACGGTGATTCGGATTTGGATTGGGCTAAAATTTTAGGGGTTTGTTCTCAGCATCAAATGCTTTATTTTCATCGGTCTTGATCTTCTGTAACCCTCTTTTAATTAGTGATTTGGTATTCCTTTGTAAATAAGTATTTACCTTTTTTTGTTGAATCCACCATTTCTGGTGATATTTATGTGTTGATTCAAGAATTTTTCTCTTGAAGATGTGAAAATTTGTAATTCAATTATTTTTGCGATAGTGGAAGTTGAGATCGGACTTTGGTCCTGTGAATTTTTTTTCCCGCCTTAACGTTTTCCACATAAAAATCATATCTCATGCTTTATTTATTACTTGCATTATCTTAGTTAATATTTATAGGTGTTGAAATCGGTAGACCCATTTTAATCACATAAAGAGAAAAAATAAAATCTAATTGATCGATGAAGTTTCCTAACATATACAACAATTCCCATAAATTGGTTGACTGGTTTGGCTAATCGACTGACTAATGTTCGTGACATGTTACTCTTGAAATCCTACTAGTGTGATGGGTCGACTAGGTAGGGTGATTGATTGACCGATTGTTCGGACTCTATTAGATTTAGACCTACTATTGTAATTGATTGATCGACATTCATCTATCGGTTGACCGATTGAGGTTCTTGATTAGTCACTTAGCCCACTGGTAGAATCAATTGACCAGATCAAGATTTTGGTCGAATGATTAAGGCTATTTATTTTTTTATTTTAGGCTACTAGTAGAATCGGTTGACCAACTAAGTTGTTCGGTCGACCGATTTTAGCTTATTTTCAATTTTAAGCCTAGTTTTCAATCTATTCTTAATCAACCTTAATTATCTTTTTACTCAAATTCAATTTTAATCATCTTAGACATTCTAATACATATTTTCAACAATTAAGAATACTACATAATAATGCAAGTGTGTGTGTGTGTGTCTTATAGAGGCTTATCTCAATATACTTCTCAAGTTTGAAAGTGTTATTACTTAAAGATTCAATCTTTGTTGTGGTGTAGCTTCTTGATTTTCTTTCACAACGGGTCTTCTAGTTTTTCTCTTCTGCTTTGATGGCCTCTTTCTCACTGCATGTAGCGTCTTGGTCTTCTTCCGTCCTTAACTTCTTTTTTCATTTGTAACTTTGTGCTTTTGATGTTCCCTCAAGATCACTTAATCAATATATTCGATCATTTACATATATATTCCTGAATGATAACATGTTTACATAAACATAGTATATCTAAAAAAATCTCAGATAATCACATATATCACATATGCATGAATAGTGATATCTTACATATGACATATATTGGTATAGTATAGTTGCAATCACATAAGATGTAAGATATAGACATATAAGCATGATGTAAGCATAATACCACTCAGCCTATTACATTGATATCCGTAATATTACATCGTCAAAACCTAATATTTCAATAATTAGAATAGACTTCAGTATTCCCGTAGCCTTTACAACTTAAAATCATTTTGTGTGCTCATTATCATCTTCTATTTCTCACCCCAGCCACAAAATTCCCTATGAGGAAGCAAATAATAAATTTGTTTGACCCATTACACTCTAAACTCTTCAAGACCCCTTTAATCGCAAAGTATGAGATGTAATCCAACTCATAATTAGTATTTTTTTTTCACCACCCACATATTCTAACCCAATATTTCTCATGGAGGAGAACAAAAGTAACCAAGTTTAATGTTACATGCACTCAAAGGGTTGACATCGTCTGTAATAAGAATAAAAAAATAAATCAACAATCATTTAAACTAATACGATAACAGACTAATAAAGTCGCATATTTTGTACATCTTATGGGAGATAAACATATGGTGTTCCATTACTTGAAAAAAAAAAAAAAAAAAAAAAAAAAAAAAAAAAAAAGAAAGAAAGAAAGAAAGAAAGAAAAAGAAAAGAAAAGAAAAAGAAAAAACAGCTCAGTGCTACAAATTTTCCGTTATACATAGAGTTTAAAAAAGGGCCAAACCACTTGAGTCTATTATATGCCGTTTGACTTTGCTTTGGCAAGAGGTTCTTTTCACGATTCAAACCCATAACCTCTAGGTCACCTGGTGTCCCAATACTATGCAATAAAAAATTCAGTAAAACAAATACCAAGCATTTTGGGCACCACATATTCACAAATGCATTGCACAAGAATGACTAAAAGAATACCAAGAAACATTTGCTTTATATTCAGAAATGAATGTTCTCCCTCCCAGAAAAACAGGGTTTTGTAAACCAGCAAAAATGAAGTCATACAGTTACGTAATTATTGAACCAAAAAACAATAGCAATCTCTGTAAATCACTGCATAAAAAGAGAACATAATTTCCCGGGTATGAAGAACAGTAGGAATAAAAAATCAGTAACTCTGCGTCAATCTGTAGTGCCAAATAGATCCTGCAAAACCCTACATACTGTAGAAATATTAAGTTTCAAATTGATTCTCGCTAATCATGCCTTCACTTTCTTCTTTTCCGACATTTTATGCTGTTTTATTTCATTAATCACGCCATCAGTAAGTGTGTCAACATCATTGTTTTTCCCAAAAAATTTCACGAACTCCATGTTAGGATCCATCAAGTACCTGCACAAAACCATTACAGTATTTAGGCAACCAGTTACTTAATTTGGGGGAAAAATGACAGACGTTATAAATTTTATTCTTTTATTTTTAATTTCAATTGTTAAAATTCAGAAAACAAAATAAAAATAACAGATAAAAATGATATAACGATAGAACTTCAATAAATGTGTACATAGACTGTAGGAATGTAACAACTAATCTTGTGCCGCTCCTACAAATTTGTCTTCCAAGCAGGGTTTTGAACTAGTCTAAATGCACATCTATTTCAACTAATTTTTTAGTTCAAGCTGAGCCTCTGAACTTGTGCTCAATCTTGGTTCGTTTTATAACTAATTCGTGGGCCTAAAAGAGCTTGAACGAATTTATATTTTTAGAAAGTTCTATTACTTGATCTTTTAACACCCAATTACCATATAGAATATGTGCATTTATTTTAATATAATCAGTAATTCACAGTTTTTTTTAAATGAAAGCATCTTACTCACATACATTAGAAAATATATCTGAATCCTTGATCCTTCTTTTCCTATTTTAAGAATTAATAAAAATTTGTAGTTAATAATCCACATAAGTCGCTTACCACAAAAATTCAATTAATATAGGTAATGTTCGGCCATCCAGAAGTCGGTGATGTGGTAAATTCGTTACTTAAGGTGTAGAAACTCAATTGGCTAACTCACTCTCAAAAGACGCCTTGAAAGAGGAGGATTGCCCTAAACTTTATATATAGCTCAGGATCAAGTAACACAACCGATGTGGGATTCAACACGCCCCCTTACATGCAAGGTGGACTTTGACAAACCAATGTGAATGGATGTCGGGGGAAGGGCCCAACATTGATGTGGGATTCAACAAAAGGAAAGGATGCATGTCCAGTAATATCTATGTACAAGAGTCAGAGAACCAAGGGCGACAGATTCTATTCAATGGGTAATATAGTAAAACAATATAGGGAGGAAAAAGAAACACATCCTTCCTTGCTATACAGGTCATCGTTGATAATCAAGAGTGGGTGGTTATTCAACTTGTTACGTGTATATCCAGAGTATAGATCAAATGAATATATAAAAAGGGCAGCCTCCCACCATTGTGGGGGTTGGGGAGGGTCAGATTTACGCAGCCTTACCCCTATGTCAAATATCTTAAAAGTTCTTTCATCTAATTCTGAAAATTTTGCACCGGTCCTTATCACTTCATGCCCATTTGATTGTCCTTCAATTCAAATTGTACTACTTTTCAATCAGTCAATTTACGTCTTTTTATAGTTTAGTGTTTTGTTGTAATTATCAAAACACTTAAAGTAGCTGCCTAACCATTTTAGATCTAGTTTAGATACAATTTCTAGTGTAATTAGAGTAAAGTAAGAAAAAAATATAGCTTTAACATTTAAACAATTGTATGTTTCTTTGCTGAAACAAACAACATGTAAATTTGATTATACACAAGTGAGTCCATCAAAATTAAATAATTCATAAACTATGATAATTTAGACAACCAAACGGGCCCTTATTTCTACCATTAATAGGTCATCAACACATGGGGTTTTAGGACCCATACAAATATTTTCACTTCACCATTCTGCTTTTACTGTATGAGTGATTCCCACAGAATATCTAGATAACCCAAACTAATACAAAAAAGACCATAATAAACTATGCTTTTACTAAAAGAAATGAAAATTAACCTCATTAATTCGTGCAGGCAAGTAGATGAATACAATAAAAGAATGGAACTACATTTAAAGCCAAATTACAGGATAGTGATACATACATGACTATTGAGTGATCAACAAGGTAGTCTGAACCTTCCTCCTCCGTCTTCATATAATACACTCGATAAGCACGGGCAGCCTTCTTTATTTCATCAGGCTTGCCAGTTAGACCAATCAAATTTGGGTGAAACTCTGGGACAGACACAATGAAACAGAATTAGCTAAATAATTCGTAATGATGCAGTTTGACTAAGTCACCGCCTTTGGCAAAGCACCTTTGACATATTCGCGAACTTGATCCACAGTATCTCTCTCAGGATCAACAGAGATGAACACAGGTACAATTTCAATCCCGGATTTTTCCTCTGGAAGCAAAACAAAATTAGAACTTTAGGAACCGGGAATCACAATAATACTTGAAGATTTCTTGTTCTTGACCCTGCAAATTCATGTAGTGACATGCAGTGCTAATACTTGAATCAAATTCAATTGAGGTATCATTTGGGAGCACGGAATTGAAATTTGAGATAAAAGCATACAATTTTTTTTATTTTTAACATTGGTTTCTTTCTAAATTCTAATTCCAATGCTCCAATTCCATGCAAACAAACACTACCGGAAGGTATTTGAACTTTTGACAAATTCAACACCCCCACCCACCCCTTAATTGGCAACAGAAGTAGCTTTTCCTAAGACACGACTATGGAAACATCTACTTGATCATAAAAGTATGAGATGCGCTCAGTGTAAATTGCCACTTCAAGATATCATTATTGTTAAAGAAGTAAGGAACACAAGATGCACTCCTAGAATTATTGTGCAGCATGGTATCTCATTGACTTTTACATCATGAATTTTGACATTAAGATTTTTATCTCTCGGCATTTTCAAGAGATTGCAGATGCAGGAGTAGGGCCTTTTCAACACATGAACTCCTCTAAGGCTTACAAGTGTTCCTTTAATCAATGTCGACTGAAGTATCTCATATGCATACCTATATTCATTTCTTCACCACATGCACATGATGCACTTCACACCCCATGGATAGTAAACTGTTTTACTCTGATGGTAAAGTATGTTGATATTCTAATCTCATTTACACATAACCTAAAAACAACGATGGCAGCAACTTACTTATTTTATCAATTGCGGCAGCAAGCTTTAGCAGCTCATCTGGACAAATATCAGGGCAGTGAGTAAAACCAAAATAAATCAAGGTCCATTTCCCCAAAAAGTCTTTATCGGTAACTGATTTTCCATTGTGGTTGACAAGGTTAAATGGTCCCCCAAGAGCTGCTTTCCCCACAGAAGGACCTTGCTTTACTGCATTTGAATTATTGCTGATTTCTGCCCAACAGAATAGCAATCAGTACAAGTTTAATTTAACCATTATGGAGGGAACTATTATCTCAGATAAAATATATAGCACAGTGAGATGTGTAGGAAGTCTAATAAACAAATTATGGAAATCCAACTCAGACACTAACTAAGAAGTAGTTTTCTTAAAAATTATTTCAAAACTTAAATCTTTCAAGGAAAATGTTGACATGCTTGCCAGAAAAAGAAGGAAAAGAAAATGGGTAATAGTCCATCTATACTAATAAATCTTCAGCTAAAGAACACAATCCACCAAATATTCCGGGAAATTCTTGCTCCTATCAGAGCCTTGAAATTTGGCATGAGAGTCCAAATATAAAAACCACCAAATCAAATAAAGAGAGTTCGTGCATGTATGATGTAGGTGTCTGATATCAACACTTCTTTAAAACTGCCTGAACACATCTCAATACTTTTTGTTCTTGACTATGTCGAAACTGTGTTATGAAAGCTAAAAGCACCATCGAAATAAAAAGAAAATTTATTAATTCCTTTCAGCCTGTATCACTTGTTAAGCGAGTACTAACTCCAATATTTTTATAATTTGCGGTGCCAAAAAATCCTTGCTTTCCACAGGCATGAATTCTAAAAGCATTTGAAGCTACATATGATGCCAAAAGATCCAACCATACTCTTTAATTCTGATTTGCATTTCCATACAAAAAAATATATATAACTATAGAAACCCAATGAGCGTAACTCACTCTCAAAAGACCCCTTGTAAGATAAAGATAGCCCTAGGCTTTATATATAGTTCAGGATCAGCAAACACAAGTGAAGTGAAATTCAACACGCCCCCTCACGCGCAGGGTGAACTTTGACAAACTACTGAGATTGGATATCAGGGGGGCTCCAATATCAATGTGGGATTCAACACGCCCCCTCACGTACAGGGTGAACTTTTGACGAACCACTGCCAATGGATATCGGGGGGCCCATCATTGATGTGGTATTCAACATGCCCAACATCAGACAAAAACTTGGCTCTGATATCATGTAGAAACCCAGTGGGCCTAACTCACTCTCAAAAGACGCCGTGTAAGATGAAGATTGTCCTCGGCTTTATATATAGTGTAGGATCAAGAAACACAAGTGATGTTACTGATGTGAGACTCAATATAGCCATGTATGTTCCCTTTCCAATATGGCCGACGAGCAAACAAGGAATTGAACTTTTTAAAGTTCTGTTTTACACGTAAGCCAATAGGGTGACTTGAAGGAATCCATGAATACAAACACACAGATTAGCAGACAAATATCCTACTCACCATAGTCATCTACCTTCAATATGTCGTTTCTTTTCCTTGTCATAGTAATAAATAAGTCCTGCCCCAGTGATCATTAGCAAAAGAAAGCTCAACCATGAAACAGGCTGCAAAAGGGAATTAGTATTTTATCAGGGACTAGTTAAGCAACTGGATTCAATAAATTCAGATGGCCAAATCATAAAACTCTCAGGTAAAAAATTAACATTTTTAATTTTGAAAAATGAATGAATGTCAAAGTAAACAAAATGACAATGGAAACATTTCCAGAAATGTTAAAGAATAAATACTAATTGCCCTCCTAAACCTTAAAAGTAACATTTCCACCGTCATATAGGTCTAGCCTGACATATCAGCTACTCTGAACTTACACAAACATAATAACAGCATGCATAGAGAAATTGACATTCAACTTATCCCACAAGTTGAAGAGAAATACTCCATTGAAATATTGCACATATAGATATACATAGCTAGTAGTAGTAATTACCCCGCCTCGAACAGATTTTCCTTGCTGGGAAGCTTCATCCGATTCACCGGATTTCTCTTCCTTTCCAGAATTACCATCTGAAGTTCTATTTGAAGTGGCATTTGATTGATTCCCAGTACTAGTATTACTAACACTACCAGTACAGAGATGCCTAAAATAGATCGCCAAGGATCGTATACCATGGGGATCCAGACGAACATCCTGGACATGAAAAATCAAATAAGAATCGATATATTCAGAAACAACTCGTAAACGAAAATGAGAGAGATAGAAGGGGACAAACCGATGAAACTGGAGGAAGCGAACGCCTGTGGAAAGCATCGGAGATTCCGTGAAAGAAACGAAACGGAGGATCAGAAGATGGACGTTGGATGAGTGAATAATGAGAATGAAGAGATCGATATATGTAGCGCAGACGGATGTTTCGTGAAATTGCGGTCGCCATTGACGATGGTGCTTGTTCTCTCTGTGTCTGAGGGGTTTTCTAAAACTCCTAAACCCAATATATGAGTTGGGGAGTGAGATGCCGTTTGGTAACCGTTCCAGTTTGGACGGGATTTTCTAAAACTCCTAAACTCAATATATGAGTTTGGGAATTTAGGTGAATTTTGGTAACCGTTTCTATTTTCTATTTTCATTCTAGTAATCAGACGGAAATGAGATGAGATAAGAATTTTATTTCCTTCTTGAGAGTAGAATCGTTTTTGGTAACGATAATTTTTTTATTTTGTTTTGAGAACATAATCGTGTTTGGTAACGGTTTTATCCTAAAACTATTTTTTTTTTATTTTGGCCGGCAGTGGCGGACGGCGACGGCAACGGTCGCCGGAGATGGAAAACAACAACGGTCGCCGGAGATGGGCGGTGGCGGACAGCGATGGTCGCTAGGGTTGGTCATGGGCCGGGCCGGGGCGGGTTCGGGCCGGGTTTTAGGTAGGATATTACAAAAAAGTGTCCGGCCCTAGCCCGGCCCGGCCCGGCCCTAAGTTCGGGCCTTGTTTTTATTCCCAAGCCCGGCGCTATCAAAATAATTAGGGCCCTAGCCCAACCCTCGGGCTGGCCCGGCCCTATAATTTTATTTTATTTTTTTCAAACCAAATCAACCCAAATCAAACACAATCACATTCAAACCAAAAAAAAAAAAAACTGCAGTTGATACATTGCTACAAGATTCATCTACACAAACATATTCATTACCATGCATTTCTACAACCAAAAAAGGCCACACACACACACACACATATATATATATATATATTTATATATTAATTTAAATCCTCGGGCCGGGTCGGGCCGGCCCTATAAAATATTGGCCTTGCCCAAGCCTGGCCCTAATTTTACTCGGGCCTAACTTTTATAGTCTAAGCCCGGCCCACGGGCTCAAAACACATACCCAAGCCCTAAAAAATAGTGGGCGGGCTTGGCGGGCCGAGCGGGCCCCCAAGCCCATGACCATCCCTAACGGTCGCCGAAGATGGCCGGCGGCAGCGGCGGACGGTGATCGACCGGCGGGTGAATAGAATGGGAACAAGAACAAAAATTATCAAACGCTATTCTCAAACAGAATTCCCAAAAATCTGGGAATAGAATAGGAATTTCTGGAATGGAAACGGTTACCAAAGAGGGCCTTAATTGCCAATACTCCTAGACTTTTGGGTATTTGGATGACACACTTTCATTTTATTTTTAATTTAAAAAAAAAATATCATATGTAATTGCGTTTGCAATTTATATTTTAATTTCTCGCATTAAAATAAAACAAAAGGCTCAATATACGCACTTGTACTCTCACAGTTATATATACATAACTTGTGCATAAAATATTTATTAAATATAATAAATATTATATAAGTACATGTAATATATATTACACGTAATTTGTAAATTACAGGATTAATTAGGTATAATTAATATTTTATAGATATATATATATGTAATATAGTTATATATGATTTAGAGAGGGCAATGGTTTTAGAGAGAGAAGCTCTCAAGGATAAGCTTGTGGAGATTATTAGATGGCCTTAGCCGTAGTAAAAAGAAGATTAAAAATGATGATCATGATCATGATCCCATGGAAAAATCGATGGAAGTGGAATCATGCAAGGACTCATCTTCATTTTCGGAGATAGATCAAGAGAATGTTCAAGATTTGGAGATGGATTTGGCTTTACCAAGGGGAATGGAATCACCAAGAATTTTGACTCAGTCTTTTAAAGAACCATTGAAAGGCAAGCCGAATCAATTGAAAATTAGTTTACAAGATGTGTATTTTGATCAGGAAGATGACGAATTTGCGACATAAATCAACCCTATTCCAGGTTCAGATGTTTTCAGTAATACTGATTCTATACCTTAGGTTTTTGTTTCTGATTATTTTTTGCCAAAAATAAAGGAAAAATGGAAGGATACTTAATTATAAAGCTTCTGGGTAGACCTATAGGTTATAAGGTTCTTAATGATAGAGTAAAAATTATATAGAAGCTTCAAGGGGAATTTGAGTTGGTTGATTTGGATTATGTTTTTTTTGTTGTAAAATTCGATTTAATTAGTGATGTTCATAAGGTTATTTTGGAAGTACCTTGGGTGATTCTTGACCATTACCTCACTGTGAGGAAATGGGAAGCGAATTTCAAGCGGGAATTTGCTGTTGAATAAAAAACGGTTGTCTGGGCTAGATTACCGCATATCCCCTTTGAATATTATGAAATGCCAGTTCTTTTCAAAATTGGAAATATGTTGGGACGTCCGATTAAGATTGATAGAAATACCGCAGCGTCTTCAAGGAGGAAATTTGCTAGAATTTATATGGAGATTGATTTGAATAAACCATTAGTTCCTCATTTTCGGATGACATAGATGGTTTTTAAAGTAGAATATAAGAGTTTTCATAGGTTGTACTTCTCGTGTGGCCGTGTGAATCACTGTACGGAGATGTGTCCGTTTGTCAAGACTCCGGCAATTAGTGGCAGTGAAATGTCGAAGAAGAGTATTGGCGAAGTGACGATTACTAAACTAGCTTCTGCAACGGTGGTTTAGGCGGTAGAAGTGCAGAGTGTAGCTGACAACGCTATGGAGATGATGGTGGAAGGAAACGATGTCATTAGCCTGGATGCTAGGGAATATGGGTTTGGGCCATGGGTCCTGATTAGAAAACAAAGAAGATTTGGGGGGAATAAACCCAAATGTTCTCAGCAAGAGCCTATTAAGGGTCAGCCCTCGAGGCCTGTTTGGAAGCCCAATCAAAATAATGGGCCTAGTGGTAGAAAAGCCCAACGCTCTGATCCGGATAGAAATGATTTAGCTTCTAATTTTGGTGGGCTAATTTCGTCTAAGGATAATCTGGTTAAAAATGCCCAAGGTCCAGCCCATAAGAAGGATAATGGAGATGAGGGTCAACAACTGGTGGTCAATAACCCTAGCATTAAATATTGCGTGAGGATGTCTTCAATTCCTAAAACGAAATAGAAGGCTTTAGTGGCGAATGGCTCTTTGAACTCTGTGATGTCTATCATGGCGGCAAAGGCTTCGATCACGCCTTCTGAAAAACTGGGAGATGATTTCCAGAACAGGTCGATTTTGGCGGTGGAATCTCGAAAATATACACCAATGTCTATATCAAGCCTTTCGTACTCTTTACCATATAATCCATCTTCATCGTTCAAAACTTCTTTGTCTTCTACTTTGTTCCTTCATCTCCTTCTAGTCTTCATTCATCTTCTGTCTCTCTTCCTTCTTCTACCACTACATTTTCTTCTTTTTTGCTGGTTAACACTTCTTTAAACCCTAAACCACCTGCTGATTCTTTAAGTCTTCGTCCTTCTTATGGAAGATCTTCAAGTAAGTCACCTCCAAAGATTCTAGTCTCGATGTTCATAAAAAAATTGAAAAAGGTGAGGCATTGTGTAAAAGTGTCTTGGTTGATAGATTCAGTGAGGCTAGAGGTGAAGATGTTGGAAAGAAGGGTTCCACGTCCCCTGTTTCTAAAGATATCCATAGAAACGGTGTAGGCGTGGGATATTCTAGTAACAAGGTGCAAGGCCCTTCTCGGGTTTAGTGATTTGTGTAGTCTACCCAGTTTTTCATTTTTATTTTCTATTATTATTCTTGCCTGGAACTATCATTAGACAGGAAACAACAATTTTCGGAATGCTTTTAGGGATGTTTTCAATTCTAAGCATCCTGAGGTGGTGATTTTGTTGGAAACCAAGGTCGAGTTCGGGTCGTTGGGTAATTTTTTTTAGGGAAAAGTACGATTTAGACCCTCTAACTATTGACACATTTCTAAGTGGTCCCTCTAAGTTTAAACGTTTCATTTTAAACCCTCTACGTATCATAACGTTTCAAATTCGTCCCTCCGTCAGAGATTCCGTTAAAACTAACAGAATCTCAGGGGCAAAATGGTCTTTTCACATTTTTTTAATTTTTTAATCATTTTTAATTAATTTTTTTTTTAATTTAATTTTTTTTTTAAATTTTTTTTTCTCTCTCTTCCTCTCCTTCCTCTCTATCTCCCGCCACCTCCCTCTCCCTCTTCCTCCCCTTCCCCTCTCTCCCTCCCATCCCACCCCACCCCACCCCACCCCCTGCAACAGGGGGTGAAGAGGGAGAGAAGGGAAGGGGAGGAAGAGGGAGAGCGAGGTGGCGGGGAGAGGGAGAGGGAGGTGGCGGGAGAGAGAGAAAAAAAAAAATTTAAAAAAAAAATTAATTAAAAATGATTAAAAAATTTAAAAAATGTGAAAAGACCATTTTGCCCCTGAGATTCTATTAGTTTTAACAGAATATCTGACGGAGGGACGAATTTGAAACGTTATGATACGTAGAAGGTTTAAAATGAAACGTTTAAATTTAGAGGGACCACTTAAAAATGTGTCAATAGTTAGAGGATCTAAATTGTACATTTTCCTTTTTTTTTAACACTTTTGGCCCTATAGCGGTTACTCATATTGACCCCCAGGGTCGTGCTAGTAGTATCTGGATTCTGTGGTGTCTGGAGAAAGTTTCTATTAGTCAAATCCATACTACTAACCAAGTCATTCATGCTAAAATTTCGATGGTGGGTTTTGAGGAATGGGTTATGTTGGCAATTTATGATAACCCGAACCCTAGGATGAGAAGAGAGCTTTGGATAGAAGTGTAGAATTTCTCCCAGCTCAATGATTTTTCCTAGTTGGTGGCGGGTAGGGATGGTCATGGGTCGGGCCGGGCTTAGACTAATGTATTACAAAAAACTGTTGGGCCCTAGCCCGGCCTGGCCTAGCCCAGTGATCAGGCCTTAATTCTATACCCAAGTCCGGCCCTATAAGAAAATTTTAAGCCCAAAGCCCGGCCCACGAGCCCCCGGCCCTATTTTTTTTTTTTTTAGTTTAAAAAAGAAATACAAAAAATTCAACATCAAACCAATAAGAAATATTAAAATTACAATTTTTAAAGGTAAATCAATATTTCAAACAAACCAAACTAACAAAAAATATTAAAATTACAATTTCTAAAGGAAACTAATATTCTAAATATTAGGGTTGTATTATAATGTGTGTGTGTGTGTATATATATATATATATGTATATATATATTTATTTATTTATTTTTATTTTAAATATCCTTCGAGCCGGGCTGGGCCGGGTTGGCCCTAAAATCTTTGGGTCTTGCCTCAGCCCGGCCCTAATTTTGATCGGGTCCTAATACCTAGGCTTAGGCCCGGCCCGTGGGCTCAAATCCTAAGCCCAAGCCCTAAAAAAATATGGTCAGGCCATTTGGGCTGGACGGGCCCCTAGGCCCATGACCATCCCTAGCGACGGGGGATTTCAATGATATAAGTTCCCAACCTGAGAAATCGAGATCTTCTAGTTCCTCAGATATTTTGCATATTAACTTGTTTAATGCTAATATTGCGACTTGTGGCTTGAATGATCTTGGAGCTAGTGGTCCTTCTATGACTTGGTCTGATTCTAATAAACTTGGTCATCGGGTTTTTAAAAGATTGGATAGAGCAATGGCGAATGAAGCCTGGTGCACAACTTTCTCGGATGCTCGGGTTGAGAATTTACCTCGTATGTATTATGACCACTCCTATCTTATTATTTATGTTCTTGGTATTAATTTTCATAATGTGGTCCGTCCCTTTAGGTTTGAATCTATGTGGCTAGACTAGCAAGACTTCAAACATTTGATTGATAATTATTGGAATGATATTAATACTGACCTAAATAGTAAGTTGGATAATTTCATCAATAAGGTTAAAATCTAGAATAAGGAGGTGTTTGGCAATATTTTTAATGAGAAAAAAAAAAGGATTTTAGCTAGGCTTAAAGGGATTAAAAAATATTAGGAGAGTCATTTCTCGCATGGTCTTGATAATCTGGAAGCTGTTCGTAAAATTAATTATATGAAACTCCTTAAGTGGGAAGAAATTTTCTAGTATCAAAAATCTAGAATTTAATGACTTTCCTTTAGGGATAAGAATACTAGGTTTTTTCATATTGCTAAGACTCAAAGAAGAAGAAGACATAGAGTGTCAATGATTAAAAACTCTAATGGCATATGGCTCAATGATTAGGAGGATGTTAAAAATCATATTAGACAATATTTCTATGATCGTTTTTGTAAGAATGTGGCTAGTGTTATTGGTCTAAATTATCAGGTGAAGGATTGTCCTAATCCTATTGATCCAAATGACCATTTTTTTCTTTCCCTGGTTTAAGATGATAAGGAAATTAAATCTAACCTAAAGAATATGAAAGATCTTAAAGCTCTCAGTTCTGATAGTTACCAGACGATTTTTTATAAGAAAAAATTGGAATACCGTGGGTAAAAGTTTATGTGATTTTGTCAAAAAATATTTTGCTGAGAGTGATATGCCTTATACTATGAATGAGATATTCATCGCTCTTATCCCCAAAATTTATTGCCCTAAGAAAATAAACCAATTTCGTTCTATTAGCCTTTGTAATATCCCTTATAAATTAGTAACTAAAATTTTTGTGGCTAGGCTTCGTCCTCTTTTGTCATCTATTATTAGTCTTTTTTAAAGTAGCTTTATTTCGGTTCGTCAAACTTCGGATAATGTTATTATTACTCAAGAAATTTTGCATAATTTAAAAAGGTCTAAGGATAAGAGAGGAGATATGATTAATAAAATTGACCTTGAGAAAGCTTATGATAAACTTAGCTGGAATTTTCTTGAAAATACTTTATTTTTCTTTAATTTTCCTGAAAGTTGAATTAGGTTGGTGATGAATTATGTTAGAAAAGCTTCTTCCAAAGTCCTTTGGAATGGGGAAACTCTTTAGGATTTTTTTTCCATTTAAAGGGCTTAGACAGGGAGGCCCTTTATCTCCTTATTTTTTTGTTCTTTGTATGGAAATATTGTCCATTATGACTAATAAGGAAGTTGTTAAGAAGAGATAGAAGGGGTTGAGAGTTGCTAGAAATTGTCCAATTCTTACTCATCTTTTCTTTACTGTTGATATTATGTTTTTCGCTAAATCTGATTTTAAGTATTGCGAGTCGATTGTTAATATCATGCATGATTTTTCTAAAATTTCTGGCCTTGTACTGAATCTAAGTAAATCTAGAGTGTTTGTTGCTCTTGAAGTTCCGATTTCGACTGTTAGGGAGATTAGTAGATAGTTAGGAATTGGTATTTGCAATGATCTTGCAACCTATTTGGGAGCCTCGCTTATTCATAATAGGTATAGTAATAAATATTTTAACTTCATTTTGCAAAAAATTTAGAAAAGACTTTCTAATTGGAAGACCTCTAATTTGTCTGTGGCAGGAAGAGTCATGCTTGTTAAATCTGTTTTGACTTCTATTTCTCTTTATGCTATGCAAACTAATCGCATCCTTTTTAAAATCTGTGACAGAATTGATCAAATTGTTAGAAATTTTCTTTTGGGGTATTCGGATGGTAATAAGAAATTTCATCTTGCAAATTGGTATAAAGTTTATATGCCTTATGATTTAGAGGGTTTGAATATTAGGAAGGCTAGAATTAACAATTGTGCTTTCATGTCTAAATTGGCTTGGAGGATTGTGAATAATGATAAGCGTCTTTGAGTTTCTTCTATTTTTAATAAGTATAATCTGGAGAGAAATCCTTCTCCTCGGTCTAAGAGAATAGAAGGATCTCATGTTTGAAGGAGTATTTTTAAATCTAAAGATCGTTTAAAAAAGGTTTAAAATGGAAGGTAGGTGATGGTACTAATATTAATTTATGGACGGATTGGTGGTGTGATAAGGGATCTCTTGGCAATGATGATATTAAAAAATCTTATGATCTGAATGTTTCAGATATTATGAATGATTGTGGTAGTTGGTATCTTCTGTCAAGCATTCATCTTTTATAGGATACCCAAGTTGGTGATATTTTGGGTTCTGAGCCGCTTAATCTTCTTATTGAGGATCTGGCTGTTTGAGCCCCGAAAAAATCTGGTAACAATTTATATTAATTATGCTTACTTGTTTCTCTCTGATTTTGAAGTTCCTCAAACCTTTTCTAAGCAGGAGTGGATTTGGAAATTAAAAATTTCTCAAAATCTAAATTTTTTCCTTTGGAAATTTTTTCATAAGAGGCTGATAACCAACTCTTTTAAAGCTAGTTGGTCAAATAATGTTTCTGGTTTTTGTGATTAGTGAAATAATGCTGATGAATCTATTGCTCATGAGCTTAGATCTTACCCAAAGGCATGAGTTGTTTGAAATTCTTTTTTTAACTGGGGTACTTTGAGACGGGATCAAGGCTTGGAAATATTGGATTGGATTTCGAAATACATTAAAGGGAGAAATAATAAACTCTCTCTTTTGATTCTTTTTATGGTCATTTTATGAAAAATTTGAAAGGATAGAAACAAGATTGTGATTGAGGAAGTTGTCCAAGATCCTCATCTTGTTGTTTCCAAAATTAATCGACTTGCTCGAGAGATAAATGAAGCATTTTATCCTAGCCAAATTAAAAGTGGTTTGTTTACTGATTTATCTCCTAATTGGTTTCCTCCTCCCATAGGATTTTTTAAATTAAACACTAATGGATGTACGTTGGGGAATCCTAGTAAAGTGGGTATTGGCGAATTGATCAGGTAGACGGATGATTCTTGGAAGATTGACTTTTTTTGGCATCTCAAGTCATGCACCTGCTTGGAGGTTGAAATTCAGAGCACTCACACTGGGCTTTGCGTGGCGAATTCGAGGGATTTTTCTAGAGTTATTGTGGAATCCAATTCAGAGGAAGCGGTGGAGCTTATTAGAGGTGGCTGTTCTGAAAGCCATGTTTATAGGAGCTTGATCATAGAGTGCAAGCACATTATTGCAATGCATGATTTTACGATCTAAGCCTCTAAACGTATTAATAATAGATGTGTTGATTTTCTAGCTAGGGAAAGAGTTGACTATGGTACAGAGGTCTATTATTTTGAGGATCCTCCAGTGGAAATAGAAAGCTTTTTGAGTGATGAAATGAGGAATACGATTTTTTTATGAAGTCCGTTGTTGTTTTGTTTCTATTCTACCAAAAAAAATTTAATATGATTTGTAATTATTAACATTTCAGTTAGGGCAAAATACATTTTACACCCTCTAACTATTGACACGTTTTTATATAATCCAACACATTTTTTTATTTCAATTTAAACTCTCTAGGCATAAAAATGGTTTTAAAAAGTCCTTATGTTAAATATTTCATCTAAATTAACAAAAATGACATTTTTTTAAGGGTACGATGGTCTTGGTTTATATATATATATATATATATATATATATATATTTTATTTATTTTTTTTACTTTCTTTCTTCCTCATACCTCATACCAGCGCCTCTCTCTCTCCTCCTTCCTCTCTCAACTCCATCACCGCCAAACACCACCGAATGCCCCGCCACCAACACTAGCATCACCACCATAGACTCTTCCATCCAATGATAAATCCTCCACGAAAAGAGAAAGAAACACAACAATTATCTCTCCATCTTAACCATATCTACTCTAAATCTTAAAAATATTAAAAACAGGAACACAACCAAACACCACCAACATCACTAGCCACCACCACATTCAGACAAGCCTCATCAGAAACCCTAACGGCATGTTTGGTTGGACAGAATCGAGGGTGGAATGGAATCGCATTCCGCCCTCGATTCTTATTCTGTTGTTTGATTCTTCAATGAAATCACTTTTTGTGATTACATTGTAATGAAATATGGTAGAATGGGATTCCATTTGAGATAAGGTGGAATGAGATTCCAACCTAAAGAAATCAACAACCTAAATTACATAATAACCTTTATATTTAAACTCTTGAAAATTGAGAACAAAAATTAAAAATTAAAAATAAAAACAAAAATTAGATAACATAAATAGAAATTAGAGAACAAAAAATTAAAAATAGAAACAGAAAATTGAAAACATAAACTGAAAATTGAGAACAAAAACATAAAATTAGAGAACATAAAATTGAAAACGGAAACTGAAAATTTGAAAACATAAACTAAAAATTGAGAACAAAAATAGAAATTTAGAGAATAGAAAATTGAGAACGGAAACTGAAAATTGAGAACAAAAACTGAAAATTAAGAATAGAAACAAAAAATTGAGAACATAAACAAAAAATTTAGAACATAAACAAAAAATTGAGAACAAAAACTGAAAATTAGATAGTAGAAATTAAAAATTACGAACAGAAACAAAAATTAGAGAATAGAAACTGAAAATTGAGAACAAAAACAGAAATTAGCGAACAAAAACTTAAAATTGAATAGAATAGTTAAATATAATAAAATAAAAGAACGAATGAAATAGTGAAATATAATAAAATTTTATAAAAAATGTATAATGAGAATTTTAATATATTTTATTCAATTCCTTCACTCATTTTATACCAACCAAATAAGAGAATGGAATAATAATTTCATAAGAGCATAATAGTAATTTTACTATATTTCACTATTTCATTCATTCTCTCATTCCATACTAACCAAATAAGAGAATGGAATAGTGATTCCATTGACAATTCTATTCCATTTTTTCTCTCATTCTATTTTTTTTTTCCATTCTATTCCACCTTCATTCCATTCCGTCCAACCAAACGAGCCGTAATTTTCCCACAATTCTTAGTCAAATCCAAATCCTCATCAGAAACCCTAATTTTCCCACAACCTATTCATCGCCCATGAAATCCAAACCAGACCGAGCTCAAACCGACCAATTCGATTTCATCTCTACTTCTTCAACTCCTCTAATTCTTGTTCGATTTCGATTTCGTTCAGTTTCCTGCCTTTTTGAGTTCGATTCTGATTTTCGAATTGGATTTCATCCATTAAGCCTTCGATTGATTTGAAAACAAACGGGTAAGTAAAACTATCAAACGACAATCTCTGTTCTCTCATCAAGAGGAGTTGAAATCCAATAACAAAATCGAAATCAAACAAGATCGAAATCAAATAACAAAATCGAACAAGATGAAAAAACAACGAAATCGAACAACAAGAGGGTCTTACGACGACGTGGAGATGGAAGACATGGAGTGGAACGAGGAGCTCCAGGCCTTCACGTATCCATGTCCTTGAGGTGACCTCTTTCAGATCACCAAAGAAGATCTCAGACTCGGCGAAGAGATCGCTCGCTGTCAAAATCAACCAATTTAGGGCTGTCCAAGCAACTAAACAAGAACCCAAAATCGTTGAATTTCGCACCCAAAATTGCTGATTTCGGTTTGATTATCGATTCACAGGCGACGACGATGGATGTGGCAGTGGGAATTTTACTGAATATGGCTCGGCATCATTTTGATATGTACGGATTAAGAAAGGAAGGAGGAGAGGGAGAAAGCGTTGATGTGAGGAAGGAGTAAAGAAAAAAAGGAAGAAAGAAAAAAGAAAAAATAATTAAAAAAAGAAGAAGTTAAAAGACCATTATACCCTTACAAAAATGATATTTCTGTTAATTTAGATGAAATATTTAAAACCGTTTTAATACTTTGAGGGTTTAAACTAAAACTAACAAATTTATTGGACTGTCTAGAAACGTGTTGAACGCGCCCCGATTTTCCAGAGAAAACCAAAAACAAATATATATATAGATATATGTTTATATACTTGGCGCTGGTAAAATGAGAAGGATTTTTTAAAAACGTCGATTTTCTCATTAAAATATACTTAAGCCTGTTTTAGAAAAATGAGTCGCCACCTAGCATTCGGTTTAAATGATGTGATAGGTCACCATATTTTTCTTTTTTGAAAATAATTTTAAAAAAATGGCTTAAGTAAAATTTGACTCCAAAAATAACATGGTCTAACCAGAGATTCGTTTAAAGAGTTCGGGGGTCAGTTACGCTCGGGGAAGGTGTCAAGCACCCCAAGACGCCCGTCCAAATACGGTACCTTATCCGATTAAGTCCAATTAGAATTTAAATCTGAATGTTTTTATTTTATTTTTAAATCCTCCTTATATACACATATACACATACACACACATTGAGGGAAGTGATATCCCTTCTAAACCTAGACCGTTCTGATTGAAGGTTTGGAATTTTCCACCTCGTATTGTTAGCACATTATATTTAATACAAATTAAATAAAACACCTGCACATACGCATCGAGGAGAGTAATTCCCTTCTAAATTTAGCCATTCAAATTGAAGGTTGGGAATTTTCCACCTCGTATTGTTAGCACATTATATTTAATACAAATTAAATAAAACACCCGCACACACGCATCGAGGAGAGTAATTCCTTTCTAAATTTATGCCGTTCAAATTGAAGGTTGGGAATTTTCCACCTCATATTGTTAGTACATTATATTTAATACAAATTAAATAAAACCCGCACACACGCATCGAAGAGAGTAATTCCCTTCTAAATTTAGCCATTCAAATTGAAGGTTGGGAATTTTCCACCTCGTATTGTTAGCACATTATATTTAATACAAATTAAATAAAACACCCGCACACACGCATCGAGGAGAGTAATTCCCTTCTAAATTTAGCCATTCAAATTGAAGGTTGGGAATTTTTCACCTCGTATTGTTAGCACATTATATTTAATACAAATTAAATAAAACACCCGCACACACGCATCGAGAAGAGTAATTTCCTTCTAAATCTTAGCCATTCAAATTGAAGGTTGGAAATTTCCACCTCGTATTGTTAGCACATTATATGTAATACAAATTAAATAAAACACCCGCACACACGCATCGAGGGGAGTAATTCCCTTCTAAATTTTAGCCATTCAAATTGAAGGTTGGGAATTTTCCACCTCGTATTGTTAGCACTTATATTTAATACGAATTAAATAAAACACCCGCACACGCGCATCGAGGGGAGTAATTCCCTTCTAAATTTTAGCCATTCAATATTGAAGGTTGGGAATTTTCCACCTCGTATTATTTACTTAAAAAAAAATAAAAAATAAAATAAATAAATAAAAAAAAATAAAAATAAATGAATAAATAAAAAGAAAATAAAAAGTAATAAATAAATAAATAATAAAGGAAGAAGAAAAAAAAAAAATCTAATTTACAAAAAAAAAAATTAGTATAATAACAACTTTAAAAAATAAGAGTAAGATTTACAGCAGATGAAAATTTACCACCTTCTGAGAGATTTTTATTCTTCAAAATTACAATAAAATGAAAATAATATTATTTTCTTCAAAATTTTTCTCTAGATTTCTCCTCTCCCTTACAAAAATTTCTCTCAAAAATTTCTTCCTCTCAAAATTTTCCTCCTTTTCCCTCTTGTGATCCTTCCTATATTTATAGGAAGGAAAGATCATTGAAGAATCGACAAACGACAAACAAAAAGTAAAAAAAAATAATAAAAAAAGAGGTGGGTGCACCGAATTTCGGTGCACCCACCAGCTTTTGGGTGCACCGAATTTGGTGCACCCAAAAGCAGGGGGGACACCCCCCCCCCCTGCTGGCCGCATGTGCGGCCAGCTTTAAAGCTGGCCGCACATGCGGCCAGTTCACTGGTCGCACCAGCGACCAGTGGCTGGTCGCACCAGCGACCAGTGGCTGGTCGCGGGTGCGGCCAGCTGGTCGCACCGGCGACCCCTTTGCAGTCCCCCCCCGGCGTTCGGTCTAGGCCTCTCTCGTTGTCGTCTTTTCTTGTCCATTTTGTTCCGAATTAACGCGTTTTTATTCCACTTCGAAAAATCTACAAAAATCAAAAAAATAAATTAATTAATTACTAATATTTAATTTACTTAAGAGATTAATAAAACTTAATTTAGCAGTATTAAACCGTACAAATACGGTACAATCAAAATAAAATAAATAGAAAAATAAAATAAAAATAACTATAAAATAAAGTATATATTTTTTTTGCGAAGCGGTCAAAATGCCGTGTCTACACGTGTCATTAATTAAAAGGTCTAAAATGTATTTTGTCCTTTTAGTTATATATAACTATAATACGAATTTAACGACCGAGTTCTCTTTATCTTCCACATGCAATGCGTGATTAAGATTAATACGAAACTAAAAATCAGTTTAAGAGAAAACAAAAGAAATTAATAACATATTATACGAGTTATTGAGACTAATCGTCAATTGTCCCTTTAAACTTTAAGGTATAAAGATGAAATTTGCGCATAAGGAACCCGATACCCGAACCCGTTATTTACACCACTTCGACCCGTATCAATGGGGAGTCGAGGTTTTTCCCCTGCAAACCAAATAGAGATATCTGCTGCTCTGTCCCTCTAGTCTTCATCAATGGCGGCTATAAACCTATCATCACCACCACTACGCTCCCCACCTCCTATTCGTTGTTATCATCTCTCCAAAACTGCTACTACTATTTCACTATATTCGCACCCCAAACCCTCATTTCTTTTTCCTAAGATATCTCTCAGACCCAAGAACACGACTAAACCTCGATATCGGAGCACAGTCGTTTCGGCTCTTTCGAAACTCTCGGATGCAGACCTAGTGGACGTTCCGTCGGAACCTGACGAGCTATCCGGGACGTTTCCGTCCAGTTCCGGCGTCTACGCCGTTTATGACAAGCGCGGCGGCCTCCAGTTCATTGGTATGTCGCGGAATATTGCCTCCAGTATTCTAACTCACCAGAAATCAATGCCGGAGCTCTGTTGCTCCGTCAAGGTATGATATAAATTTATGCCAGTTTTTTATTGTATCTGCGATATGCCCTAGTCTGTCGTATCATCTCTCCGGTTTCGCTGGACCTCTGGTCTCACTGCCGTGGAAGTTCATCAGTAATTGAATAACATTTTCTCAGGATTTTTTTCTGGAAATTATTTGGTTATGTTACAATTCAAATTGCTTTTGAAAATCTTTGCTTCTTGAACTTGATTGTCACTGTCTATAATAAGGGTTTGGTAAAGAATATAATGTCTTGATTGAAGCTCAGATCTAGCTGCTATGGGAAGAAGTAAATCTAAGAAGCATATCTAGCATTAGAAAGAATTGAAGCTTTGTACCGTTCAAGCAAAACTATGGACTATATGTGGCATGAGGAGTTTGCTGAGGAAGGAGTGAAATTTTCACTTAAATTCTGTGCATATTGACGACTTGGTATGCTTTTTTTGTGTGGTTCTCGACTGTCACTTGGAGGTCATGGGTTGAAATCTTGGAAATAACCTCTCTATATGTGTGCGTGGAGGGTTAAGATTACATACATCTTGATAGGAGGTTTCAACCTAAAACCATAAGGCATTAAGCTGAGTAGCTCCTTTTGTATAGAAATTAGTTTGAGAAGCCTCACAAAGGACATGTGAGATTCAACACCCATCGTCAAATTTTCAAAACCCATCTTCACGTGTAACCTCGACATGCATGTTTAACAATTGACAAAAAGATCAGACAAGAGGAGCAGTGGCCAAACACCTCGGATAAACAAAAGAGCCTTTCTAAACCCTGTTCTGATACCATGATATGAGGTTCCAACCTAAAATCATATGACATTAGGTGAAGTGGCTCATTTCATATTTAGATTAGATTGAGAAGTCTCACAAAAACGATGTGGGATTCAACACATCTAACCCTCCACATTGCGGGGGCCTTATGCACTAAGTTGCCCTTTGTGGGTTTTTTCGTTCGTTTAGTCATTCAAATTTGAGATTTAGGTTTGATGCTCTCATTTGCTTATCTTTCCATGGTTGCTTGAGCTTGCTCATTTTTAGGGTCTACTCAGTTTTAGGTAGTCATGTTGGTTTGTTAAGAAACTGCAGTTCTATGAATTTATCCTTGGTCCGAGAGGGCCTAAAATTTTGTAACCCTTGATTATATGCACTAGGCTGTCTCTCTTCAGGAGATTTTAGGTGGCGTTTGGTTAGTGTTTCCACTTTTTTCAACCCAACTGAGATGGGTTGGGTTGAATTGAGTTGAGAATTTTGTTTCCTATTGGGAACAAAATTGCGTTTGGTAACGATAATTTTTTATTTTTGTGTTGGGAACAGAATCACGTTTGGTAACGATATTATTCTAGAATTATTTCTTCACAATTATTATTTTTTATTTATTTATTTATTTCATTAAACTTACACCGAAAAATAAGATCACTAATTCTAAGAAATCATCAAGAAATCAAGAACAAATCCTAAACCAAAATTAAGAAATCATCAAGAAATCGAACCCTAATTGAAATTGAAATCGAACCCAATCATCTATCTACACAGAATAAACAGATGCAAATTCAATTATATATATATATATATATATATATATATATATATATATATATATATATACACAAAATACAAGAAAAGACAAAAGACATGAACAAAAATCTACATACAGAAGAACAGCAGCCATGGAAGGTTGTTATGTTTAATCGATACCCATATATGTATTAGTTGCCAGACAAAGCTTTAGAAATTGTTGTGCTTGAGTGCTCTGTAAACATTCAAGAGGCCGGTGGCGAACCTGGTTACTGCTTCTCCGACTGATAGGCCTTCGAATTCAGCCGCCTCTGAACGAACAATCTTTTAGATCTAAGGCCCGCGACGAAACCCACAAAAGATTACCTGAATCGGAGATGCGAAACAGAGCCAAATCGATGAAGCCCCAACGCCGAACCTACCAGACTGCTGCTACCATGTAACGGAGCAGAACAGATCTCGACGAAACTCAGATCTACGATTTGGTCTGGAACAGAGCTCCGATCCCCTGCTCGCCTTCAAAAGCGCCGACGGTAGGGCGGCGGCAATGAAAACCCTAGTTCTTCTATGAGTTTTTCCCCTCTTACAGGAGCAAAGAAGATGAAGATTTATCGCAAGGCTTTATCAAAATCGAAAAAAAAAATAACGTGATTGAGCTTGGCGAGAGTTGAAGACAGGCTCATTAACATTTATGTAAATGTCAAGTATGTCCCAATGTTGAGTTGAGTTGGGCTGGGCACAAAAGGAAACAAGTTTTTTTTGTTTTTCATTTCTTTAGGATTTTGAGAATCAATTCTCATTTTTTGGGTTGGGTTGGGTTGGGTTTTGTGTTGCCAAACGCGTTCCCGAAAATCAATCCCAAAATTTTTGGGTTGGGTTGGGTTGAAATGGAAACACTAACCAAACGGGGCCTTAGAAACTTTAGGCACCTTCGGTAACTTTTTTCAATTACTTTTGCTTTTTATGCGGAAAGTACTTAATTTTAAAAAGTAGTGTTTACTTTGCACTTAAAAAAGGTACTTTTAGAAATGATTAAAAAAAATAAACTAAAAACATGATTTTATGTATTTTTTTCCCCGAAAAGTAAACAATAGTTTTTTGTTTTTTTTATTTTTTTTATTTTTGTATTCTACACTTTTAAAAACAATTTTGCTTTTCTGCCTTTTCTTTTAAATAAAAGTATTTTTTTGTGATTTTTTTTTTATTTTAAAACTACTTGAAAAAGCGCGACTAATATGGTGCCTTAGTTAATTTACCTAGTTTATTAAAGTTTAGTTGGGTCTTAATTTTAATAAGCTTTTTTGGTGTGGGCCCCAAAGCACATACATTAAATAAACTTATCCCCACCCCATTTTTTACCTAAACGAAAAATCAATTCTGAAAATGTATAATTTTTCATTATAAAAATGTCCCTCAATTTTATTTTTTTTAATAATAAACACTAACCACCACTCCCACAAAAATTATTTTTCATGATAAAAATGTCTCACAAAACTATTCTCACTACTGCCCCGCCGGCCACCATACATTTAAAGCAAAAAAATAAAAATAAATGTTGCAACCAAACGTGTTTCTTGTTTCTGTTTTCATAAATTAAAAGAAACAATTTCAGGATAATGATCGTTACCAAACATTTTTCTATTTCCAACATACTCTAGAACAGAAACAGATAGGAAACGTTCTTCTATCTCCATCAGATAGAAACAGAAAAACAGAAACACTAATCAAATGCCACCTGAGTACTTTCTTTCCTATTTCCCTATGTCTCCATCAGATCTCTGCTCTTCTCCCCCACCATTCTCTCTCTTTTTCCTTACAAAATTATAATCGTCATCAAGGTTTTTATATGTTCAATCTATTGGGTAATTTGTTATAAATTTATTCTTCTCATGTTGTACCTTGAAATTTGGATTGTTCCATTTATTTAGGCCGTTCCGTTTAGTTGCTTATATTATCCAATTTTTGCAAACATCTTATTTAAAATTGAATTGATTTATATATTTTTCCATGTATATATGATTTTGAAAATATTATAATGTTCGCAATGTGAAGGACAACCAAACGAACCATTATTTTTTTGCCCCCTATAGGTTGGGTTGGTAGACTTGCCGGTTAGAACTGCTATGGCCGAAGTCTGGAAATCATGGATGGAAGAATACATAACTGCCACTGGAAAAGTCCCGCCAGGAAACGAGCCAGGAAACACCACCTGGTTCCGGCAGCCATCACCACCACGGAAAACGAAATCCGATCTCCGGCTAACCCCGGGCCGCAACACCCAACTCACCGTCCCCCTCGAGCAGCTCATCGACCGCCTGGTCAAAGAAAACACTGTGGTGGCCTTCATCAAGGGATCGAGAAACGCCCCGTTATGTGGATTCTCTCAGAAAGTTGTGGGGATTCTCAACACCGAAGGGGTCGAATATGAGAGTGTGGACGTGCTCGATGAAGAACACAATCCTGGGCTGAGGGAGACGCTGAAGAAATATAGCAATTGGCCGACTTTTCCGCAGGTTTTTGTTAATGGCGAATTGGTCGGTGGGTGCGATATCCTGTCATCAATGCATGAGAAAGGTGAGCTCTCTGAATTGATCTGGAAGTAGAAGTAGATGATGAAGTTTCTGGTTGTTGTGGAATGAAAATGAGGTGTTTTGCATGCGTAGTGTATTGAAATGGTTTTTTGTACAGACTCATGCTCTCATGTGTGAGGATAAGAGCTGAATTCTTGTGGAGTAATTTTGTTCTTATAGAGGGAGGAGTATGTTGTTTTATTGGTGTTTTTGTTCTTGTTATTATTATACACTGACGCAAAACTTGATTGTTGTGAAGTCAATTAAATTAATCAATTAAAAGTTAACCAAAAAATATTTTTCCAGCTAATTAAGTTTGAATTTTTTAGGTATGATGTGAGTGTGGTCTAGTAATATTTATGTTACCCGCCTAATAATATTCATTATTATATACAAAATATTTAGTTTAAATGTAATTTATAATTATTTAATTTTTTTTAATTGTTTAAGCCATATTTTCAAGTTATTGTAGGAAGAAAAAAAAAAAAAAGGTCTTGTTGTAAATAGTCTTTTCCACAAAACTCATAGCTAATGGTCCTTGATGGTTAACATATAAAACTGGATGGACATTACTGCCTTCCCTAAAATCACAGGAACCAAGTGGAAAGTTCAATCCATATCTTTCTATATCTTTTTGTCCTCCATGATCGTCCCCTAATATTGTGATCTGTCTCCATCCAGACCCATCTGTACCGCACCGAATCTCGCCTTTATGGTCGTTCCTGTCATTGAAATTGAAAACTTTGCTCAAACTGTTGAAGTTTTTGCGCCGGCAAAGAATTCGAATTTGGAACGACAACGGCTACGGATTTGGAAAAGCGATGGCCATGGATCTAGAATGGCAATGGCAACGAAGGTTAGAGAAAACCATATTCTCTCTCTTCGCCGAATCTAGAATGACGACGTTGACATGCATGCGAAAGCTAATCATCTCTCTCTAGATCTACCGAAATCGATTTCGTTAAGCCCTAAATATGACGATTGAGCCAAAGATCTTATTTGATTTAGTCCTAGATCTAACGATTGAGCTTTAGATCTCTCGAATCGATTTTATTCAGATCTTTGGTTAGGGTTTACTTCTATTAAATCCTAGATCTGACGAAATTGATTCAATTCAGATCCAAAATCGATACGTTGTGAGAAGATTATGAGCAGATCGAAATCCTATTTGTTGTGAAGATCTGTAGAGTTCGTGAAATGCCCTATAAGCATATCTGAATTTTTTTTCTTCAAAATCGAATATCAAATTGGATTTTGCAGATTTAAATCTAGAACCTGAGGAAATTTTTAGATATAGATTTCGAGAGATATTCTTCTGTAGATCCAATTCTTGGTCTTGATTTGTAAATTTGATTTTTATCCTTGATTTTTTATCTTGTTCTTGTTCATCTTCTGCAGATTTGGATATTTTGGATTGCTGTTATTGTTGATTTTCGTTCTTGTTATGTAGATCTAGTTTGGTCGAAATTTAGTTTGATTTCTTATTCCTATTGATTTTGGTGGATTTCTTTATTCATTATTCTCATATTTTGCTCAAAATCTTTTGGAAGGAATGTACATTAAAGCAATGCATAGCATTGTGAACGTTTACACTAATAATTCAATTAAATTAGTTATCGTTATAGTAAAATATAATAAAAGAACGTGAATATTCTCTTGGTTTTGTGAACATTCACAGTAGTTCAATCTGTTATTGTAACTATTGTATTAAATGCTAAAAATATGAAAATAAATTGTACATGCTCACATTTAACTTGGACAACCTGAACAATAGTTGAAAGTTGTAGTGCATCTAAAACCTAAGGAAAGAAATAAGTCTTGATATGGAAGGGAATATTGCGTGGGGAATGTGGGTTTCAAAAATTGAAAATTATAATAGTATTTTTTTAAAAAATTTGAAACGTTCACATTGTTGATTTTTTTAGACATTTTTTTTGTTCCGTAATTTAAGGAACTTTTTTTTTTTTAATTTCACAGTTGTTAAATTTATGAAATGACATATTATGTAAATTAGGGGAAAACATTGGTTAAAGAATGGAGACTATTTTTTAAAATATATTTGGGGATTAAAAACTTAATTATAGTAGTTGAGAGTGTTGATTATAAGATTTTGATAGACAATTAAATGTTGATATTTTTTGTGGAACTAATAGATTTATTGAGTGTTTCAATTTATAAGTTTCAATAAAGATATTATCACGAAGAAAATGAATGCTGAAGAGATTGACAAAGATCATGGACGTTAAGAGACCGAAGAAATTGAAGAACTTAGGCAAAACAACCCAAGTTAAATTTTTACTCTTAATGTATCGCGATTAGGATCACATACGACGCACAATATTTTTCAAAATTATGTGTGTTTTTATAGGATTTTAATTAGTTAAATTATTTGTTCTTATGTATAATTGAAAAAGAAATAAAAATAATTGATTAAAATTGAATTTAAGATTTTAGTGGAGCTAGCCGAGAAAATAAATCGTTTAAAAGAGTGAAAACGTCGAAGAAAATGAATTAAAATCAAATTAAGGCGAGATGTTTCCGCTTGAGCAGTCGCTTGGTTGGTCGACAAATGCTTAAAAGGAGAAGTTGCTGGATCGTTCAATTGATAGGTAAATCGACCTATGGCCAAAAGAGGAAGTCTCTGAATCTTCCAGTCGACAGGTGAGTCGACTTATGTAACTCTCTGAATCGTCCGGTGGACAGATGAAGTATGGATGGTCGACCGATGGGCGAAGGATTTTTGGCTTAGCTACATCCTGAATTGAGCGATCGACAGACGAGTCTTGGTCGGTCGACTGATCAATCTGTTTCAGGTTTAAAGGATTTCGAGGATTCTAATCATACAATAGCCGTTTATGGTTAAGATATGCGAGATATCTTAGGGATCTGATATATTTTGAGTTATTTAATTAATATTTAAATATCCTTATAGATATGGTTGAAGTATTTTTTATATCTCTCAATTTGGTACATGTAATTCTTTCTATATTATCTAATTGAGTTTGAGTAAATGTTTGAGGGACTTAATTAAATATTCTAAACGATATTATTGCGTGAATTATACCAGGATTGAGTCTTAATGATATAAGGGGGCTTATGAAGTAATTATTTGTCATGATATGTGAGAACTAGCCGTTAAAGAGCTTGTTATAATCCCCTATAAGTAAACTTACGCTTTTGAGGTTATAATTGAAGAAAGATAATCCAAACCATTCTGAGTTATTCAACTCTCGTGCTTTCTAAGAGTAATCATGCTGAGTGCATTGTGAGATCTTTCTTAAGATTTGTTCTTGAGAAATATTTGTTGTGGATTATTGCTACTATCGATCTAAAGTGTCATTGATATTCTAATAATTATTCTTTCAGTGGAATCCTAGTGAAATCATTCCAAATTACTTAATATTAATTGTTGCTTTATTCTATTATTTATTATTTGGAATTTAATATTTGAAATTGTTTTTCGGATTTTTTATTGAAAATTATTTTTAAAACAATTTCTTGAGAAAAAAATCTGATTACGTGCTTAACTGCTTGCTACCCATTTTTATTTATCAGATTTTGAAATTCTCACTTTTCTATCACTAGTATCGGGACATTAATTGAGTTTGAATTTATCTGGAGTGGTAGAAGCTCCGAATAGAAAAATCACATATCAATTGTTTGTAATTCATGAGTTGAGTATCAGATTATATACTACTGGGAGTGTCTAATCAAGGGTAGTTGGTTTCAATCTCTTCCGATAAAGAGATTGATATTTTGATATTTGCCTAGAGTATAAAAACAATTAGGTGTTAATTCTTCCTTGGTTGAATTTGTGACTGAATTGTAAATGTTACATCTTTATCTGGGAAAATGATACTTGGAGTGATTGTGAGATTTTGATTCTTGAGCCTAAGGTATAAAAAGAATTAGGTTGTGATTCTCCCTGTAATAGAATTAGGTTAATCCTTAGCCTGTGAAATGATTAGGTTATTCTTGAGTCTGGGAAAAAGAAGAGGTTATTCCTGTACCTGTGAAAATGAATTGTAAAGGTTGATTCTAAGCCTGTGAAAAGAATCATTATGTAAATGTTTGGTTCCTACCTTTTTAAATGAATCTTAGTGATTAGTGGGTACGAATCTCCGTGGGGCTCGGAGGACTAAATTAGCCAAGAGTAGCTTGGTGAACTAAAATATATCGTGGTGTACTGCTTTATTCACTTTACTTATATATTGTTATTTGGTGTGCATCTAGTTGATAATATATTTCCGCTGCTATAGAGAGATAATAATTAATTTATGATTAAATTAATTATTTGAATTTTTGAAGTATTATTATTTGGATTAAATTTTATAACTACCCAATTTACCTCCTCTTGGGGTAGCTCATTGAGATAACAGATAGTCTTTTAAATAGATTATATATCTTTGGAGGACTGAATAATAAAATCTCTTATTTAAAAAAATATACAACAACAACAACTAAGCCTTTATCCCTCTTAAGGAGGGGCGATTACATGAATCTGTTTACGCCATAATAATCGATTAAGAGTTATCCTCTCAGTCAGGTTTAATGTCATCAAATTAATTTTAATAGTCTCATTCCAAGTCTTCTTAGGCTTACTTCTCTCTTTATTAGCCCCCTACACTTGAACTAAATCGTATTTTCTCACTGGTGCTTCTATGGGTCTTCGAAGCACATGTCCAAATTACTATAAACGATTTTCTCTCATCTTCTCTTCGATAGGTACTATTTCTAAATTCTCTTTAATTATTTCATTGTTAATTTTATTCATTATCGTCTTCCCACTCATCCACCATAATATCCTCATTTCTGTCACACCAATTTTCAAGACATACTTTGTTTTTACTACCCAACATTTTGAACCATATAGAAACACTAGTCTTATTGCAGTTTTGTAGAATTTTCCTTTAGTCTCAATGGTATCCTACAATCACATATCACTCTAGCTGCATTTCTTCACTTCAACAATATTATCTTAACTCTATGAGTAATATCCTTTTCGTTTTCACCATTGTTCTAAACCATTAAATCTAAATATCTAAAATGATAAACCTTTGGAACCTCCTCATCTCCAATTTTGATCGCATCATTATATCCTCGGGTATTACTAAAATTGCAATGCATGTATTTTGTCTTACTTCTGTTAACCTTCAAACCTTTAGACTCTAAGCCTTATCTCCATCTTTCTAACTTAGTATTAAGACGTATTATATTTTTATCAACTAGTACTATGTCATCTGTAAATAACATACTGCAAGGTACCGAATCTTTAATATGTTTTGTGAGATAATCCATTACTAGAACAAAGACGTAAAGACTTAAAGATGATATTTGATGTAAGCCTATATTAATAGGAAATGCACAAATATCGCCTCCTTCTGTTCGAACTCTGGTGACTATACCTTCATACATATCCTTAATTACCTCAATATACACATTGGATACATGTTTCTTTTCTAACATCCACCACAAAACTTCTCTGAGTACTTGATTATAAGCCTTTTCCAGGTCCACAAATAACATATAAATATTTTTTCTTCTCTCTATATTTTTCAATTAATCTCCTGAGTAAATAGATAATTTCAGTAGTTGATTAGCTGGGCATAAATCCAAATTGGTTCTCTGTTATGCTCGTTTTATGTATTATTCTATATTCTATTACTATCTCCCAAAATTTCATAGTACGACTGATAAATTTTATGCCCCGATAGTTCGTGCAACTTTGAACATTCTCTTTATTTATAAGTGGGCACTAAGATACTCCTTTTACAGTTATCATGCATTTTTAAGTCCTCAAAATATCATTGAAAAATCTAGTCAACCATTTTATCCCAAAATCTTCCAAACTTTTTCACACATCTATAGGGATCTTATCTGGCCCTATTACTCTTTCAATCTTCTTTTTCCTTAGGGCTATTCTAACTTCGGAAACCTTAATTCTTCTATGGAACCTATAAGCCCTATTTGAAGATAAACTAAGCAATTCAAACCTGGATTCTCCACTGTTGTTTTCATTAAATAAACTATAAAAATAACTTCTCCATCGTTCCATAATCTCATCATCCTTCACTAGGACCTTTTCATCAGCGTCTTTGATGCATTTGACACTTCCTGTATCTCTAATATTTCATTCACGTTACCTAGCGAGTTTAAATATAACATTTTCTTCAATTTTTTATCTAACTTTTGATACAAATTATTGTGCGCCCAAAATTTTGATTCTTTAATTACTTTTTTTGCCTTCATTTTTGCATTTTTGTACTTCTTCCAACTCTCTTCGCTTCAATATTTTTGCCATTCTTTATAAGCTATTTCCTTGTCACAAATGGTTTTTTGGACATCCTTATTCCACCACCAATTTTCTTTATATTGTGGTCCCCTCCTGTGCAAACTCTTAAAACTTCTTTTTCCATCTCTAATACGACTCGACATATCACTCCACATTTCGTTCACTTTCTTATGTCTCTTCCATAACTCATCATTGCTAATTTTATCCTTAAACAACTCCATCTTTTTACCTCTTAGATCTCTCAAATTGGTTATCATCAATCTATGTTAGGTAGCAATACTCCCTCCGAGCATGATTTTACAATTCTTACATATTAAACAATCCCTCATTCTAGTAAGAACAAAGTTTATTTGACTATTCCTTTGACCACTCTTAAATGTGATAAAATGCTCATCTCTATTCCCAAAATAAGTATTCAGAAGAATTAAATCATATGCCATAACAAAATCTAAAATCATCTCACCCATTCCATTCTTCTCTCCAAATTCATCACCACCATGTACTTTCTTGAAAGTCCCCCCATTTTTTTCCCTATGTGTCCATTTTAATCTCCCCCAATAAACATTTTTCTTGATTAGGTATACTTTGAACAACTTCGTCCGTAATATTCTAGATTCTCATCTGACATCTTCTTGCAATCCAACTTGGGGATCGTACACACTAATAATATTAATTATCTCCCCTCCAATCACCACCTTCACAACCGTCATCCTATCTCTGATTCTCCTAATATTGACGATGCTATCTTTCAACTCCCTATCTACCATAATACCCACCTCATTCCTATGTTTGTCCTTACCCATATACTATAACTTCTACCGTGTACTCTCAATTTATCTAGACCTCTTTCCAACCCACTTAGTTTCTTGCAAGAAAAGAATATTAATCCTCCTTTTGTTCATCACGTCCACCAATTCTCTAGTCTTATCCGTCAAAGTTTCTATATTCCAAATTGCTAACCTAAGCCTATTCTCATGGACTAACTTCTTTGGCCGGACCCGTCCACCATAATTCAGCAATCCTTGCTTATTTGACACTGTATCCAAGGAAAAACACTGCATGTTGCTTCTAGGCAATGCCCTCGCCCACCCTTGTTTACTTCTCACTACATTTGGACGGTGGTAATGTAGTGTCACTAGTAGAGGACGCCTCAACGTTTAATATATTTAGATTCATGTCATAAAAGTTTTAACAAAATTCTACGCTGGTTGTTAGCTACTTAATGCAACCATCCTCCTTTAATCGGGTTTGGTACTGACTATGTAAAAAATAAAACATAAAACACTCATGGACTGAATTTCCTTATTTAAAATAATATAATACACTTAAATTACTATTTGATTTATCAACAAGTTAATTTCGTAACACTAAATATCAATTTATCAAATTCAAATGTTAAAATTAATTATCGGATAATGACATATACTAACATTTATTATACTAATTTATAAAAAGAATTTCTAAATTTAATAAAGATATTACAATTTATGATAACAAGTTAACTTCATTATAACCACAGTGAATAATGTTATAATATAATACCGATAAAGTTATTGTATTTAATAAATTTATTACTACTTTAAGTAACAATGTTAGCTTTTCTTCATATTTATCATAATTATAACATATAGTGTCATATGTCATTAATTAATTGTAATATGAACTACAACATTTGTTAAAAATATTATAATTTATGATAACAAGTTATCATTGTGTTGGACATTCTCATATTTGTTGTTTGTTGTAGTTATAGCACAAAGTAACTAATTTTATAATATGATATTAACTGTGTTTAATAAGTTTATTACAATATTAAAGGTTATTATTCATCTTTTGAGAAAAAAAAATCCAAATTCTATTTTGGGTGATTTTGTTTTATGAGTATAAGCACTAGTGAGTTCATTGTTGTAATCTTAAAGAGAGTGTTATACAAGCTTTGATTGCAGAATACATAATGTTAAGATGATTGAGAAGTGGAAGAATGAATCATATATTGATATGTAAGAAATAGGTACAAGGTTACATATATGAAAGGATACACAAGAATAGAACATATACATGAGTATTTATAGGGAAAGTGGGGGTTAGGGTTTTGTCATATGGGCCAAGTGGGCTAAGCCCATTAACATCCCCCTCAAACTCAAGGCAGTAAGTAGGAAGTGAACTTGAGTTTGGAAACCAAAGAGTGAAAATGTCCGGATGGATAAGTCTTAGTGAAAATATCTGTTGTCTGATCGGTTAAACTGACGGATTGTAGACAAACCATATTCTAGAGAATGTGATGACGGATGAAGTGGCAATCAGCCTCGATGTGTTTTTGTACGCTCGTGGAATACATCATTGTGAGTGATCTGAATAGCACTCCTATTGTCACAGTGTAGGGTAGTGGCAGTAAAAGAAGAGATTTTCATATCAGCGAGTAACCAACTAAGCCAGAAAAGTTCTTGAGTTGCATCAGCCGTGACACAATATTTAGCTTCAGTACTGGAGCGAGTAACTACAATTTGTTTCTTACTACGCTAGGAAATTAGAGAGTTACCCAAGAAAAAACAGTAACCAGTGGTTGAACGTCTGTCAGTAGAGTTTCCGGTCCAATCGGCATCAGAATAAACTTGTAAGATGCGAGCAGACTGAGCTGAGAAATTAAGTCCATGAAATAAAGTACCTTTGACATACCGAAGGATGCGAATAATAGCTGAGTAATGGGTGGTCCGAGGAGTAGACAAGAACTAGCTGACTCGATCAACAACATAGACAATGTCGGAGCGAGTGATAGTAAGATACATAAGACTTCCAGCCAATTGGCGATATAGAGTGGAATCTTGAAGATGTGAACTATCGAGTGGCGTAAGTCTGATATTTGGCTCGAGAAGAGTAGTGACAATGGTTGAGTTAGTGATCCTAGCCTTGGAAAGGAGATCCGAGGCATATTTGGACTGAGAGAGAAAATATCCATCTGAACTGAATAAGACTTCGAGGCCAAGAAAATAGGTGAGCACGCCAAGATCTTTCATCTCGAATTGTCTATTGAGAAACTTTTTGAGTTCAGAAATACCGCGCAGATCATCTCCAGTAATAACCATGTCATCCACGTACAATAAAAGAATGATAATACCATTAGTAGTGTGACGAATAAATAAAGCCGAATCATGAGCACTAGGTGTAAACCCGAACCCAAACTGATGTATGGTAGTGCTCAATTTGGTGAAGTAGGCACGTGGAGCTTATTTTAAACCATACAAGGCATGACAAAGGCGACAAATTTTATTTCGAGGGACAGCCAAACCTGGAGGGGTATGCATATAGACTTCCTCAAGAAGATCGCTATTGAGAAATGCATTTTGACATCCATTTGAAATAGAGTCCATTTTCAAATGGTGGGGACGGCAAGAAGTGTACGGACAGATGTAAGCCTCGCCACTAGAGCAAATGTCTCTTCATAGTCAATGTCATTTTCCTAAGCAAAATCCTTGGCAACAAGTCGGGTTTTATATCAGTCAATAGAGCCATCCAAAACCGTCTTAATCTTAAACACCCATTTGTACCCAATAGTTTTCCTAGGGGGCAAATCAACAATATTTTTCACGATATTTTCACATTTGATTTTACTCACAAGTGCACAAGGTCAAGTTTTAATATAGTGGATCCTAAGATCGAGTGTCGTCCACTGGGATTTGTTTTAGGATTGGTTAAGTACTACAATTGACATAGCTTAATATTATCTAGACGTTTCAAGAATTATTTTGTGATTGCTTAATCGAAAAACTAATTAAACCTAACTACTTTGGATTAATTCTATTAAAATGGATTACCTAGGAATTAATTTTGTTCACTAATACATGCTTGATTTCGTTTAGTTTACAATAACAGTGTTCAATCTATCCGACAATCTAGGTATCGTAAACTCACTCACTACCTCTTCCGAGTGTAAAGTGAGCGAATATGTACCTCATATCAACACCGATATCCACACCTAGCATCTAAACGAGTACATGAGTCTTGACCCAACCTCACGGATTGCACACGTTCTAATAATCTTCCAAAATATTAGACCGTCGCGTTGTGTTTAACCCTAGTCCGAATCCTGGGTTACCTTTCCCGAGTGTCAAACCCCGTATTCTCAAACCAACCATAATACCATAACAAGCATACCATGGATGTAATAAAACGGTAAACACAATCAGATATAGATAAACAACTATTAACGAAACATATATTCAATCAAATGTGCATATACATGAACTACATCAACCCCTAGATAATATCTATTTAGCTAACCATTATCATAACAAAATATATATTAAAACAAGAGAAATACTTCATTATTCAAGATTCAAAGTTTAGAAACAAAAAGGAAAACAAAGAAAGAATGGCGAATCTGAAGAGTGGTGTGTTACACTTCTGCCAAAACCATTTCGAAATTGTTTCATCTTCTTCCAAATGAGCTCTCATCTTCTAGGTATGAGTTATGGATTTAGAACAAGTGTAAAAATGTTCTAATCAAAGGTAGGAAGGGTGCATACAAGACAAGGCTGATAATATCCTAAAAATATCACAAAATATCTAATCCAGCTGGTTTATTGATTGTTACAGCAATGGAAAGCATCGTTGTAGCGATGGTTCATCAGTGGGCATTCTGCCCTTCCATCGCTTCAGCGGTAGTTGGGCAGAATGCTTCTGACCCTTTCACCACTGCAGCAATGAAGGCCATCGCTACAATGGTCAAGGGTCAATAGCCCTTGACGCTGGTACTGCAGCGATGGGGCTCACCGCTGTAGCGGTGAGGCTGCATTTCTTGATCTTTGATCTTCTTCAACGTTTTTCTACCGATTTGCTTAATTATCAACCGTTTTCGTCCCTACACCTGATTTACATAAAAACGAATAAAACAATTTAAAACATTACAAAAACACCCGAAAACTACCAAATTCGGCTTAAAATAGATAGGTATTTTCAACCTATCAAATACCCCCAAACTTAGAATTTTGCTAGTACTCGAGCAAAATACCCTAACACTAAAATAAACTATATCTACTAATTAACTAACTTTAATACTAAAAACGAAAAAAAAAAAAAAAAACACAAACAAACAAACTAGAAGTAATGGTATGCGAGTTCCGAATTCACATAATTAACCAAAACATTTTTCCCTCAACGTCCCCCAATCAAATCAAGTTCAAAAATAAAACACACCATATGGTGTTCTAGAATTTTAATATTCAATATCAGTAAAGGCCATTCTAGATCCATTCAAGTATGTGTGTGTGTGTGTGTGAAAACTCAATGATACAACTATCCAAACACCGGATTGGATTATTCACCAACCAAGATCATGACTTAAACCCATAAAGGATTAGGACATCCATATGCCAGATTGGGTCCTACTCTCCACTAATGTAGGCTTGGAAGTTCAAAAAGATAAAAAAGACTTGGTTCAGTTTTTGGTAAATGGCCAAGGGTATATCAGGAATAGGTAAATGTTATAACTCAACGATACCCGAGGTACAATGCTTGGCGCTCAATCACACTCATAACCCCAAAGATAAATTCGAAACAACCCTGAACAAATATTTAAGAACGTTATACTTACTTGTCAAAAGAAACAAAAATAGAACTATATTTACATTTTTTTTTAAACCACACCCCCAAACTTATTTGATTTGAACAACTAAAGGGGTGTGGGAATACGATAGGAAAAATGACAAGTGAGTACTTGAATACCGAACCAACTAAAAGTTTACCCAAAAACCCAACCGCTCACTTCAAGTAGCATAGACAAATGCTAACTTGATTTTGACTCACATTGTGCCTTACGTTTAGCGACATAGGTTTGGAAAAAAAATTATTGGCCAGGGCATTTGTTACGTGTTCAAAATAGAAATGGTTTATAGGCTTCGATAGGGTAACGAGGGATAAACATATAATAAGCTAGGCTTTAAAGGCTCAAGAGATAAAAATGAATGCCTAAATCATGTCTCCTGAACTACCTTGCCTAGGATTTCGCCTTAAGTTTCCCCCAATCAAGTTCAAATTCCTTAAAATTTTCATGAACTTGCTACTAAATAATCGGCGTCAAATCGATTGAATAGCCATATAATGAGTCTACGTGATCGTGCAATTTAGGATAAATAATGACTTTTACCTAATCGACATGCTAAGCACACAGAACACACATGAATGGGCATTACCCTTGACCTCGATAAACAACTAGGGGATAATTTTCATCATCGGGTAATGGCATAGAAGAACTCAAAAACTCAGCACACACTTACTACTTCATACATGAACACAATTTTACTAAAACTAAACACTAACATGCATACATTACACTAAATATTTAAAACACCACAATTTACTTCTAAACATACATAAACAAAAACTACAAATTAACTTAAACTATAAAACATTTAACAACTAAAACTACATATCCATCAACATGTCTACAAACAAGAAAAACATACATACTTTAAAGCATACATAACAAAAGAAACAAAAATATCCCAATACATAGCTAAAACATCCATCCTGCATAACAAAACAATATATACATCCCCCCAAACTTGAACTGGTCAGTATCCACGATGACCCATCAGCGATCCTAATAACAACATATAGCATAATGACAATAATGGGTTGCGAACACGTACTAGGGAGGTGAGACATGAAAGTCTTATCTCCTACTATCCATCTCGAGGGATGTCGTCCCCACCGCCATAGTGGTGGGATGGATTGTGTGGTGGCTGCAAAAGGTGTGGGGGGAAAGGTGGCATCGGCGGGTAGCCGCTCATAGTATAGCCTGCCTGAACTTCATAGTACTGGTGAGCTTGATACATCATCTAATTATATTGATCCTGGAACCTTCGGAATTCAGTGTTTTCATTTTGGATCTAATATTGCTCCTGGCGAATAGCGGCGGCATCGAGCCGAAGAGCCTGAAGTTGCTCCTCCTGATGAACCACCTATTGGTGAAGGCTCTCCAATGTGATTTTCTGGCGGATGAGAACCTCTGCACCTTGGGCCTTAGACGACCCTACTTCTTCTTTATCCGACCCTGCTTCTTGTTCACTTGGCCCCTGAACCTCGACGCTCCAAATTCATCTCATTGCCGCAAGATCCAGAGGTCTCATGGAGAGGCACAAGCTATCACTACGGATAACCACACCTGCCTTCTTGAAAAGCTAAGTGAGAAGATATGGAAATGGTAGGCCGATTTTTGTGTTCCGAACTGCATACTGGATGGATGAATTGACAAGGAACCCGATGTTCAATGGCTTGCCAGTCTCAATTGCATATAGCGTCAAAGCTCTGTCTTTATAGACGTCAGGCAAATGAGATGTCGGGTGGAGGCTGGCACATATGAAGCGAAACCATATATTTGGAAATTAGTGCAAGAACTTAAATGGAAAAATGGCGAGACCCGCCACGTATGCATCCATTGAAGATTACAGGAACAGAGGGTCCAGATGACTGTTTGTAGGTCTTCTTCCTCTGCTTCTTCATCCGAGTCTTCTTCTTGGTTCGAAGGAACCAACCCCAAAAACTCGTTGATTATGTTCGCATCAAACTTCACTGGACAAGTCCGGACCCTGGTCCGGTGGTTCTCAGCTTCTACACAGTTGGCATAGAATTCCCAAACCAAAGTTATGTCACCTGGGGCTGGTTGTTTACAGAAACGTAGTCAACCTCGATCGATTATCACATTTGCAATCTCATCCAGAAGCTCATCCAATTTGTCAAAGGCGCCTCATGAATGCAACTACACCTATTCTCATACACGATTAAAATGTTGCTCTGCTTTTTTCGAAACGAATCGACTTCAGTCAAAATTAGAGCCAGGGTTGGCAGATCGTGAACCGGATCCCTCACCTCTTTGGCATTTGGCAGCGGATCTCTTCAGCATGGTTCCTATCAAATCAACACACAAAAATCGGCTACCAAATCACAACAGAACAACACAATTCAACCAAACGATTCAAATCTTTAAGAATACCAACTGTCCCCAATGTGCACACACCAATCACAAGAATTTCAACAAAATTTGCAAAAACTTGGTATCAAATCTTGAATCACATAAACAAACCACTCCTAATCAACTTGTTCTTTACCAAAAATCGACCCAAATCCATAATGACATGAAAATCGCAATAAGGGGTTCTAGGGTTTCATATAAACAAATCAATTTCGCAACTAATCTTCAAAGGAACATGCAAATCATCACAATATTGTTGCACACAGGTGAAATGTATATTCAAAGCAACTTACTTGTTGAATTTTGAGTGCCCAATGGATTGAAATCGGATGAAATCACCCCTTGAAGCTCCAATCCTAGAATCTCAAATTTATGGTTTGAAATTGGATTTTGATGGAAGAATGATGGTGGGGATCTATGTTTGTGAATATGAACGGAAGGATTTGAGGTTTGAAATTGGTTTGGGAGGAAAAATTTAAAGAGAAACGAGATCTAGGGTTTTATATTTTCGGTAATACTGAAGCGACGCCCTTATATCTGAACAGGGGCACCATTGCTGTAGTGATGGAAGCCCAGTGGGCTTTCTGATGTTTCACTGCTACAGCGGTGGAGGCTGCAACTTTTGTAGTTGGTTTCTCTGTATTTTTCAACAGCGCCATTCTCCATTTTGTTTCCATTATGCTTTTCCATCACTTTCAAGATCGGATTACTAACCTAAATGTCCGAACTCCTCAAATCACTCTCAAACACGCTTCGAAACCATTTCGACATCCAAAAAGTACTATTTAACAAAAGATGGTGAAAACCATACCCTCGGTTTTATATAAAAAAGTGCGCTTGATTTATCGTCCCTAGTTGAACTTAGCAAACTTCCACATTTAGTAGTCAATGAGGGAGATACTCTCCACAACTCGTTCTTCATTTCTGAAATGGTGTTTGATTATTTCCCCATTGACTCAAAAAATTCGTCCATCATCACCTTCCAATTCGACTGAGTCGAATAGAAATACATGCTTGATTCGAAACGGTCCGGACCATCTAGACTTCAATTTTTCGGGAAAGAGCCTCAGTCGAGAATTGAATAGTAGGACTTGTTAGCCCAGGCTAACTCCCTCCTGACTATGTTCTTATCATGCCATTTCTTCGTTTTGTCTTTATACAGCTTGGCGCTTTTATATGCTTCATTCCAGAATTCCTCCATCTCATTGAGTTGGAAGAGACGTTGTTGACCCGAAGCATTGAGATCAAAGTTCAACTTTTTTATCGCCTAGTAGGCACGGTGTTCTAATTCTACTGGTAAATAACATGCCTTCCCAAACACCAACCAATAGGTGACATCCCGATCGGTGTTTTGAATATCGTGCGGTATGCCCATAGTACATCATCTAACTTCACCACCCAGTCCTTACGGTTAGTGTAAATCGTCTTCTCCAGAATTTGCTTTATCTCTCGATTGGACACTTCGGCTTGGCTGTTGATATGTGAATGATATGGAAGCGCCACCTTATATTGGACTCTATATTTTGTTAGTAAAGTATTAAACATTTTATTGCAAAAGTGGGTCCCTTCATCATTGATAATGACTCGAGGTGTCCTGAACCTTGTCATTATGTTCTTCTGAAAGAATTTTAGAACCACCTTGGCATCATTGTTTGGCGTTGCCATAGCCTCAACCATTTGGACATGTAATCCACCACTAGTAAGATGTACTCCTGACCAAAGGATGGCGAAAATGGCCCTATGAAATCTATCCCCCACATATAAAAAAGTTCCAACTCAAGAATGGATGTCAGCAGTAACTCATGCCATCTGGAGATGTTGCCAACCCTTTGGCATCGATCACAGGTTTTTACATATGTATATGAATCACGAAATAACGTCGGCCAATAAAAACCTGACTGAAGCACCTTAGCGGTCATCTATGTCACTCCAAAATGCCCGCCACACGCTGATGAATGGTAGTGGTATAGAATGCTAACTATTTTCTCTTCGGGAACACATCTCCGGATGACTTGGTCAACACATTTCTTGAACAACATCGGTTCATCCCATATATAATGATTCGAATCGAATAGGAATTTCTTCCTCTAGGCACTTGAAAGGTCTGGCGGCAACATCTTGCATGCTAGATAGTTTATGATATCCGCAAACCACGGAAGTTTAGTGTCAACATTGAACAATTGTTCATCTGAGAAAACTTCCGTGACACAAGACTCATCACCAACATCCTCTCGCACAATCTGGGAGAGATGATCGACAACCACATTTTTACTCCCCTTTTTATTTCTAATTTCAGCATCAAATTTTTGGAGCAAGAGAATCCACCGGATTAGACGCGGCTTGGCGACTTTCTTCTCAAATAAGTACCGAATGACAGCATGGTCCATATAGATGATCACTTTGGATCCTATAATGTAGGACCGGGACTTATCACACGCAAAGACCACCGCCAATATCTCTTTCTCAGTCGTGGTGTAATTATCTTGAGCGTCATTCAACGTCTTGCTTACATAGTAAATGGATCGAAAGATCTTCTCCTTACGTTGGCTTAAAACCACTCCAACCGCATAGTCGCTCGCATCACACATGATTTCAAAAGGCTCATTTCAATCCGAAGCGACTATAATTGGAGTTAAGATCAACTTCTCCTCCATAGCATTGAATGCTTCCACACAAGCATCATTAAAAATGAATGGGGCTTCTTTTTCAAGCAAATAACATAACGACTTTACCATTTTAGAAAAATCCTTTATAAAACCCAGTAGAAGCCGGTATGGCCTAAGAAGCTTCGGACTCCCTTCACATTGATTGGAGGTGGAAGTTTCTCGATCGTCTCAATCTTTGCCCGGTCCACCTCAAGCCCCTTGGAAGAGACCCGATGGCCTAAGACGATTCCCTCATTGACCATAAAATAACACTTTTCCCAATTGAGAACTAGATGTCTTTTTTCACAACGGTTGAGAACAAGTGACAAATTGTATAGACAATGGTCGAAGGATGAACCAAAGACCGAGAAGACATCCATGAAAACTTCCATTATGTCCTCCACCATATCCGAAAAGATAGACATCATATACCGTTGGAATGTTGCCGGAGCGTTGCAAAGACAAAAAAACATACGATGGTAAGCAAATGTTCCGTACGAACATGTGAAAGTAGTCTTCTCTTTGTCTTCCGGTGAAATGGCTATTTGATTGTAGCCTGAATAGCCATCAAGAAAGCAATAATGGTCATAACCGAAAAGACGATCTAGTATTTGATCAATGAATGGTAGAGGGAAATGATCTTTCCGAGTGGTTTTGTTCAACTTTCTATAATCGATACATACTCTCCATCTAGTGATGGTTCATGTAAGAATTAAATCATTCCTCTCATTCTTCACCACCATCATTCCTCCTTTCTTGGGAACTACTTGCACTGGACTCACCCATTCACTATCCAATATAGCATATATAATTCTGGCATTCAATAAATTCAACACCTCGACTCGGACCACCTCTTTCATCACTGAATTTAACCTTCTTTGGTGCTCAATGAAAGGCTTAAACGAGTTCTCCATCAAGATCTTATGCATGCAAATTGCTGGGCTAATTCCCTTGATGTCGAAAATAGACCATGTGAAAGTGGATTTATGCCGTTTCAAGATACTTAGCAGTTTGTTTTCTTCCTCTTGAGTTAAGAATAATGAGATGATAACCAAATCGATTGAATTCTCCCCCAAGAAAGTATACCGAAGGTGATCCGGTAAGTGCTTGAGAATCAACCCACCGTGAGGTGGATTTAAAGGTTTGGGAGAACTAACTTCGTCTTCAATGGTCTCCACTTGAACCGAATACACTATGTCTTTAGGTATAGCTTCCAAAGATATAACGTAGTCCACAACACCATATTTCGTGGTTGAGCCTTTTTCACCAAAATCCCTCATAGATAGAGAATTTGTGATAGCATGCTCCAATGGATCTTGATCCAAATTTTCATGAAAGAATTCTCTAACTCACAAGTCCACAACTTCCACTCACTTGTATGTTGGGCATTCATCTGTAAACTTTATTGTCTTGAAAATATTGAATTTTACTTCATCTTCATTCACCCTTAACATCAAGTTTCCATTGTGAACGTCAATTAACGCCTTTCCCGTGGCTTGAAAAGGTCTCCCAAGAATGATAGGAATCTCTCAATCCTCCTCTATTTCCAATATGACAAAGTCCATCGAAAATATTAACTTGTCCACCTTTACCAACAAATCTTCAATTATGCCCTTTGGATAGGTCAATGAGCGATCCGCCATTTGGAGAAAAATCGTAGTCGGGTTTGCAATACCAAGCCCCAACTTCTGGAAAACAGATTGTGGCATTAGATTGATGCTCGCTCCTAGATCACATAGCGCTTTATCAAAGTGAGATTTTTCAATAGTGCACGGAATTGTAAAACTCCCGGGATCCTTCAACTTTTGGGGCAACTTTCTTTGAAGTATTGAACTACATTCCTCCTTTAATTTGACCGTCTCATATTCCTTCAATTGTTTGTTTTTTGTCATAATATCCTTCAAGAACTTTTTATAATTGGGCATTTGTTCCAAGGCATTCGCAAACGGAATGTTAATATGAATTTTCTTGAAGATATCAAAAACATTAGCAAATTGGGAATCCAACTTCTTCTTTTGGAACTGCTACGGATATGGTAAAGGCGTAGTGAGTATCGGTGGATTGTTCGGAAATGAGATTCTTCCCGGAATCACCCTGTGTGCTTCCTTATTCTCTTCAACCGGTGTGACTTTATTTCTCTCCTCAATTTTCTCTTCCTTTTTCTCCTCTTCCTCTTCAACTTTCTCCCTTGGCTTATCCTTTTCAACATCAATTTTCTCTCTCGGCTCTTCTTCCGTTGGCTTACTTGCTTCTACTTCCTTTTCACTCCTCAAGGTAATTGCTTTGTACTCTCTCAAGTTAGTTTCCGTATTACTTGAAAACTTTATCTTGGTTTACTCTTGGATAGCACTAGCAAGTTGACTGATTTAAGTTTCCAACGAATTCACATTGTATTTATATTAGTGCACGTTATCTCAATATTGTCTAGCCTCGTCTTATGTTTGTTGATCCGGTTATGCGTTTCACGCATAATAGTTTGAGTTTCCTTCATGAATGCTCCAAGCATGTCTTCCATTTGTGGCTTATGGATTTGCACCAGAGGTTGTTGCATTGGACGGTTTTGTTGCATAGATTGGTATCATTGAGATTGTGACGCATATCCTAGAGGAAGTCGTAATGTGTTTTGATTATTCGCATAAGAAAGGTTCTCATGATTACGAATTCCGGGATGATAATGAGTTGGGATATTGGCAGCAGGTCTAAAGGTGTAGGCCCGGTTGTTGACAAAATGGCACTCTTCAAAATCGCTATCTACTCTTGGTTGCAAACTACTTGCAATATTTTCCACTTTACGACTCAACGAAACATCTTTGGTAAAGAAGACGACTAATTGTTCTATAAGCTTAGTAACTTGGGCCGATAAGGCGACTAATTGTTTCTCTCATTAGGCCATTGGTAATTGTTAGCCGCCATTTTTTCTAAAAGTGAATTAGTTTCATTCGGAGTTTTTTATAACAACGATCCTCCCGAGGTGGCATCCACAATAGTTCTAGTCTGGCTATCCAACCCGTCGTAAAAGAGTTGGGTTTGAAATCAATCCTTGTACCTATGTTGGGGGCACTTTTGCAATAAAATCTTGAACCTTTCTCAAGCTTTGAAGTGGCTCAAACTCCCGTTGGCGAAATTGTGCTATCTCGCCTCTCAACTGCGATGTCTTCGAAAGTGGAAAAAACTTGGTGAAGAACCTTTGAGCTAGGTCTTCCCAATTATTGATGCTCCCCGGTTGGACTAATTGAAACCAACCCCGTGCTCTATCTCCTAGTGAAAACGGAAACAACCTCAGTCGGATTACATCCTTTGCAACTTTGTTTATCTTCACCGTATCATAAATCTCCAAGAATGTAGTAAGGTGGATATTTGGATCTTCGTGAAGATTCCCGCCACATTGGTTTTGCTAAACCATATTGATTAAGGCGGGTTTCAACTCGAAGTTATTTGCTTGGATCGGCTGCCTCTGAATCCCAAAATAATTGTCAAACATCACCGGTCAATAGTAGTCCTTAAGGACCCGCTGTTGGACTTTCGGTTCCGGCGGCTGTTGCGGTAGCGCCTGATGAACCGACAGTTGTTGTGGCATATGATCATTAGCACCGTCGGCCATGGCTTGAGTTTGGTTTCTTCACTTTCTTCTTAATCTCCTCAATGTATGCTCGATCTCAGGATCAAGAGTTAAGAATTCCAGACTTCGACTACGTCACATACACTGCTTGTGATCACAACAAATGAAAACAATTTCAAAGGCAAATAAAAACAAAACAAAATAAAAAGAATGTCAAGATTAATATTGCACTACTTGGTAGTAATATCAGCCGAATCACTATTCAATATCCCCGGTAACGGCACCAAAAAATTGTTCGCGACATTTTCACGCTTGATTTTACTCGCAAGTGCACGAGGTCAAGTTTTAATATAGTGGATCCTAGGATCGAGTGTCATCCATCAGGATTTGTTTTATGATTGGTTAAGTACAACAATTGACATAGCTCAATGTTATCTAGACATTTCAAGAATTATTTTGTGATTGCTTAATCGAAAAACTAATTAAACCTAACTACTTTCGATTAATTCTATTAAAATGAATTACCTAGGGATTAATTTTGTTTACTAATACATGCTTGATTTTGTTTAGTTTACAATAACGGTGTTCAACCTATCTGATAATTTAGGTATCGTAAACTCGCTCACTACCTCTCCCGAGTGTAAAGTGAGCGAATATGTACCTCGTATCAACATCGATATCCCTACCTAGCGTCTAAATGAGTACATGAGTCTTGACCCAACCTCACGGATTGCACACGTTCTAATAATCTCCTGAAATATTAGACCGTCGCGTTATGTTTAACCCTAGTCCGAATCTGGGGTTATCTCTCCCGAATGTGAAACCGAGTATTCTCAAATCAACCATAATACTATAACAAGTATACCATGGATGTAATAAAATGGTAAACACAATCGAATATAGATAAACGACTGTTAACAAAACATATCTTCAATCAAACATGCATATACATGAACTACATCAATCCCTAGATAATATCTATTTAGCCAATCATTATCACAACCAAATATACATTAAAACAAGAGAAATACTTCATCATTCAAGATACAAAGTTTAGAAACAAAGAGGAAAACAAAGAGAGAATGGCAAATCTGTAGAGTGGAGTGTTCCACTATCGCCAAAACCATTCCAAAATTGTTTCTTTTTCTTCTTCCAAATGAGCTCTCCTCTTCTAGGTCTGAACTATGTCTTTAGAACAAGTGTAAAAGCGTTCTAATCAAAGGTAGAAAGGGTGCATATAAGACAAGGCCAAAAATATCCTAAACATATCACAAAAGATCTAATCCAGCTGGCTGATTGATCGCTACAGCGATGGTTCATCAGTGGGCATTCTACCCTTCCATCGCTGCAGCGGTGGTTGGGCAGAATGCTACTGAACCTTTCACCGTTGCAGCAGTGAAGGCCATCATTGCAACTGTCAAGGATCAGTAGCCCTTGACGCTGGTACTGTAGCGATGGGGCTCACCGCTGTAGCGATGCGGCTGCATTTCTTGATCTTTGATTTTCTTCAACGTTTTTTCACTGATTTCCTACCGATTTGCTTGATTATCAACCGTTTAAGTCCCTACACTTGATTTATATAAAAATGAATATAAACGATTTAAAACATTACAAAAACACTCGAAAACTACCAAATGGTACTTGAAAATAGATAGGTATTTTCAACCTATCAAATATCCCAGGTATGAGTTTTGGCTAGGGCTTGAAGTTCTTCGTTTATTGCTTTCCGCCAAAGAGAATTAGTAGTAGCCTCCTTGTAGGATTGAGGCCTATGCAGATGAAGTATAGTGAAAAAGTAATGAAAATCAATAAGGGAAGGTGGTGGATGAGTTACCCTAGTAGAGCGACATGGGTGATATGGGGCGTGGGTCTTAGAGTAAGTCGGTACTGAATCATCAATCACAAAAGAAATCTCAGGTATGGTCGCCGAGGTTGGAGGGGTGAAATCAACTGGCGGGTCTAGAGTGGGTTTAGCTGGTAGTTCTGGGGTGGACTGAGCATAAGGTGCAGGGCTAGGCTCGATTAGTGGTGCCGGAGTAGATTCAATAGTACATAGAACTGTATCCTCAAGAAACAACTCAATGATTGATCAGTAAAGAATCCGGAGTTGGTGATGGTTGACATATCAAATGATCGTACGGAATAAAACATTTGATATTCCCAAAAAATGACATGTCGAGAGATACGAAAAGTTTTAAAAATAGGATCCCAACACCGTTATCCTTTATGTTTGATGCCATATCAAAGAAAACAACGCAGATGAGCCCTTGGGTTCAGTTTGTTGTGTTAATGTGGTTTGAGAATAATAAAACAAACGCAACCAAAGACTCTGAGTTTAGAGTAATCAAGAGGTTTACTGAAAAGACGCTCAAATAGAGACTGGTTTTGGATTGTAGTGGAGGGGATACAATTTATTGTGTAGACGGCAGTGAAGGCAGCATCACTCCAAAAACGCTCAGGACATGATGAAGAAATAAAAAGAACACGAATTGTGTTAAGAATATGTCTATATTTGTGTTTGGTTCGTCCATTTTGTTGGGATGTACTAGGACACGAGCGATAGGGGAGCGTGCTATTTTTGCGAAGCATGTTAAGAAATGCACAATCTTTGTATTCCATTGTATTATCTGAGCGAAATTTTTTGATTTCTAGAAAATTGGGTTTTAACCATAAAGGAAAACTCAGAATATATTTGAAATAGTTTGGATCAATGTTTCATAAGGAACAACCATGTATATCGAGAGTAGTCGACCATAAAGATAACAAAGTAACGACAACCACCCATCGAGGCATGAGGAAAAGGCCCCCAAATATCAAAATGAATTAGATCAAATGGTGCAAGGAAAATAGACTGACTCTCTTTGAAAGATAAGGTTGGTTGTTTTGCGAGTTGAATAGATACATTTGAAATACTCATACTAAACTAAACCTAACTAACCGCTAGAGATAAGCGATTTGAGTCGGCTAGATGAAGCGTGGCCTAACCGAGAATGCCAAATTTGGGATAGTGATAGGAACACTGGTGACTGTGGACCTAAAGATGATGATAAGGAGGATGATACTGGTGGTGGTGGTAAGGTTGCACAGGTTAATGAAGGAACATGTGGTTGTGGTGGTGGTGGAGTTGGAGATGGAAGGTGCAAACTACTGAGTTCAAATAGATGTCCAACTTTACTACCAGTCCCAAGAGTTTCTCCTGTCCTAAGATCCTGCACACAATAACCACTTTTAGAAAATATGACTTCAAATCTCAATTCACAGAGTTGCCCAAAAGACAAGAGATTTAGGGTGAGTTTAGGAATCAAATACGTGTCAAGAACAAAAAGATGGGAGGTAAAAACTTGACCGGTATGAGTAACATGCATTTGAGAACCATCAGCAGTATGAATACTAGGGATATTCATAGCGGAGAGTTTGGTTAAAAAAAATGTTGGGATTAGATGTCATTTGATTACTACAAGCAAAATCGAAGAACCAAGAAGAGTTACCTCCAGTAAGTGAGAGAGTAGGGAAAAAGTTTGTTCTATTTTTAGAAAAGATATGAGGTAGGAGTGAAACCAAATCTGCAATAGACAGGGTAACAGTAGTGGAAGAAGGATCAGAACTCTCTTTAGCATTAATAATGAGCGAAGAACCCACAGACATTATTGTTAAACCTAGAGATATTGCTGTCACGGATGAATTCAGAACACTGAAATTGTCCAGAAATTGGTCTATACTCGGGAAAAATCGATTGAGAGCTCCTTGAACAAATCAAATCTCCATAATGAACTGAACTAACAATATAAAGAGAACTATATTGTATGATTCGAATTTGATTTGACAGAGATCACAGATAGATTTGGAATGCTGAAATTATTTAGGTACCGATATTGAATCTTCAAGGACCGGATGAAAAACGGGTAAACCGGTGTAGGAACCACACGGAGATAATAGAAAGTATATTTTGTGAGTCTCAAATCACAAAACGAAGGCAAAAAACAAAATCAAAATGTCAAAAAACCTCAGGAACTGGTTCAACGTTGTAGAAAACTAGCATAAAAAGGCCTAAACCAGTCAAATAAAATTACCTAGAAAAAACCAGTGACGTGGCAGGGGTTTGGTTAACTAATGCTGACGTGGCGGTCAACTCGCTGATGTGGTACTAACGTGGCGCTGATGTGGTAACTGATTGGGTGTTAACGTGGCACTGAGGTGGCAGCTGACTGGGTAACTAAGGCTGACGTGGCAACAACCAAGAAGACAGAGATTGAACTGAGCGCGTGGATCTAACGCGTTTTTGGGGCAGGACTTTGGCCCACGCGTGAGGGTGCATGTAGTGTCTTAAGGCCTTTGTTTTTTCTTCATTTGAATCGTCTCATCGAGAAGGTTCCGGTGGTATATTGTGGGATGGATTTGGAGCCCTGGTTGAGGCGGTAGAGCCAAAAATTTGAGACGGTACAGTTAGGGGGTACTGCAGGCTGTTGGTGGCGCGTGTGGGCGCGTCGATACTTCGATAGCGGTGATTTTTGTGGCGTTATGTTCGTCTTTGCAAAACGAAGACGGTGATATGGTGGTTGTTGATACTGGAGTGGTGATGAAGTCTATAGCAGTGATAAAAACCGCGGGAGAAAAGAGACGGCGATGACAGAAACTTTAGGGTTTCGAAAAATGTTTAGAGAGAATAGATTCAGGAAAGACTTGCTCTGATACTATGTTAAGATGATTGAGAAGTGGAGAATGAATCATATATTGATATGTAAGAAAAAGGTACAAGGTTACTTATATGAAAGGATACACAAGAATAGAACATATACGTGAGTATTTATAGAGAAAGTGGGGGTTAGAGTTTTGCCCTATGCTCCAAGTGGGCTAAGCCCATTATTACACTAACACATAACAATTAGAGTAAGGCTATGTTTGGTTGGAAGAATAGAAAATATAAATGAAAAAAAAAATATCATTTGTGGAAGAAAAATCATTTTCCTTAGGTTGTTTGGTTGGAGAGATCTAAAAGGAGAAAAATATAATATTTTATGTTTATTAAGGAAAAAAAAAATATAAACTCATTTAATTTACTCTGTTACCCTTACATATTAGAAAATAAAATAAAAAATATATCATCATTATTTCAAATCATGAAAAAATGAGCAATTCACTAACTAATAAAAAATAATTAACTAGAATAAGATTATGATTATAGTAATCATCGTTCAAGTTGAATAGTATATATGAATTACTAACAAATAAAATCAAAACAAAAATTAAAGTATACAAAAATTATATAAATAAATGGGTAGATAGAATATAAAAGGATAAGGGTATAATTATAATTTTGAGGTTTTTTCTCAAACTTTAACCATTTTCTTCTATTTTCATCCTAAATTTTAGAGGGAAAAAAAGGAGGGGGGGAGAGTTTTTTTTTTTTTTTTTTTCCATCACATTTTTCTCCCTTACCAAATAGTTTTTGTTTTTATTTTTACCCCATTTTTCTTTTTATTTTTCCATCCACCATTTCCGCCTAACCAAACATACCCTAAGAATGTTTACTCTAGGAGATGACTATTTTGAGAGATTAAGTGTTAAATTGAAGAAATCAAGAAAGACGATCCTTAGAATATGAAGAAAGAACTTAATTCATCGAGATTGTAAGAATTAAAGCAGGTCCTTTGAATACGTGAAGATTTGACCATCATGAAAGAGAGATCAGGAAGAAATCTTTAGGAGGGCGCTTCTCTATGCAAAGGAAAGAGGTTGGTGAATGAAGAAAATGAACTCTTGATTATTGTAAATGTTGTTTCACACATGTAAGTGGATCATTGAGTGTAAAGGATTTTATCTATGCCTGTGAAGTTAGATTGAGAGAAATAGTGGATTATAATTTTTTGTGAGAGTTCGGAGGAATAGACATAGGAAAAAAGTCTTGCTGAACTACTATAAAAAAAAAAAAAAAAAAAAAAAAATTGTCATTGTGTTTGTCGTTATTTCTCATTTACTCTCTCAATCTACATACTTTATATTTTTTATTCATTTATTCGTTAATCAGTTGAACACGTACACTAAAAATAATAAACAAGTTGTTGAGAATTTTGATTACACAAATTTAAGTGAAAATGTTTCGATACCCAATTCATTTTATCCCCTTCTTTGGTCGGTCATCTCTAGAAAAATTATTAGTACAAGATGCGGACAACGTGTTAAAAAATAAGGTCAATTAGATAATTTGGAAAGCCTTCTTGGCTAACCTGAACATGAGCTAAAAATCCTTTAAAAAAAAGTGAGAAACTAGCCTTTTCCCTACTTGGGCCAACTATTTTCACTAAATTAAATCATTCCAAAATAAAAGTGGTTATTGGTAACATCTACTTCATCTGTAGTTCCACTACATTAGAAATTTAGAATCAAAACAATGTACTTTTTTGAAAATATCCATGAGAAAAATAATTTCAGTTTCTTATTTTATACTCTATTTTTGGGGTTTAAAGGTTTTTGTTATATTTATACATAATTTATTTTTAATCCTTATTAACTTATACTTTAAACCTCATCAGTATTTTAGTTAATGTTCATTATATTATCAAATAAACATTCAACACTATTCAAAAGAATTAATCTGATTAATCTTAACTAAATGATTAAAAAATAAAGAGAAAAAAATGATGGACAAAATATCACTAATGACTTATTTAAAATAAAATCTGATATTTTTTCTCAAAAACAAGAAGGATATTTCCAAATGCAATCCAAGAGTGAAAAATACGGTTAATTGTTTTTATCCCTGTACTTTGATCTTATTTTATTTTGTTATGGAATTTTCTTAAGGTCAAAAGGGTTTCGTATAATTACATCACACTGAAACATAAATCAAATACTAATACCTAAAATTGGAAGATTTTGGTTTGGAATGAATGAGAGCTCACCAAATATAACCTTTATCTTCTCATTGATTCTTCATTTCCAAACCCATTAAATAATAAAAAAATCCAATCTCTTGATTTTCTTCAATTTATCTCCCTTTAACATTTTTATATGTAAATGAATTTTAAATATTATTTATCATTAATTAAATTATTTTAATGAATTTAATTGTTATTTATTATTAATATAGTGTGTTGAGTGATACCTTTTTTTTCTTTTTATATTTAATAAATATTTTCATAGGTAAATTTCACTGACATCCCATGTTATTTGGAAAAACTTAAAAAAAAATCACTTTAAATTTAGAATTTTTTTACTCCCCCTTGTTGTTTAAATTCATGTTGATTATGAGAAATAATCAACATGAATTTGAACAACAATCTCTGATACCATAATTTTCTTTAGTATAAATCTGAAAATTAAATGCGACAATCAGAAATTATAACTGATTATTAAAATAATTTAATCATAACTGCTAATATGACAATCAAAAATTATAACTGATTATTAAAAATAATTAAATCATAACTGCTAAAATAATCCATCCAAAAAAAAAAATTGATATTCTCCAAGTGATATCAAGAAATCATGATTAGAAAAGTTAGACAATTCACGATCAACCGCAAAATAGAACTCCAATTCAATAACAGAATTGTTTACTATCACAATTTTTTTTTCATATTAACCAAAAAGGGAAAAAACGCCAAATGATATATAGAAACAAGTTTGACAAATTATTTTGTGCAGAACTATTGCAACTAATTTGGATTTTAATGTCATCCTTATGATGTTAGCTTGTCTATGGTGCTTTAATTCATTACTGAATTTTTCTTGGAATATCTTATTATTTTTCAACTGTCCAAATATGTTATTCTTCGCTTTTCTATATATCAATTAACGTTTTTTTCCCTTTTTGATTAATATGAAATAAAATGTGATAGTAAACAATTCTACTATTGAATTGGAGTTCTATTTTACGGTTGATCGTGAATTGCCTAACTTTTCTAATAATGATTTCTTGATATCACTTGGAGCATATCAAATTTTTTTTTAGACGGATTATTTTAGCAGTTATGATTGAATTATTTTTAATAATCAGTTATAATTTCTGATTGTCATATTAACAGTTATGATTAAATTATTTTAATAATCAGTTATAATTTCTGATTGTCACATTTAATTTTTAGATTTATACTAAAGAAAATTATGATATCAGAGATTGTTGTTCAAATTCATATTGATTATTTCTCATAATCATAATAAAACGAAATTGAATAATAGTCATAAACATACATGAATATTAAGACACAATAATAAAGAACGATAATCAAATACGTACCTGTTTGGGCCATCGCAGGAGATTGAATCTGTCGCAGCGGATTACTAACTAGGTCTGCCTCCCTATGAAGCCTTTAATTTTCTTTATTCTATATAGAGACTAATTTAATAATTAGTTTCAGAGTGCAGTAAAATTGTTGTTTAAATTTTTGCTATTATAATTACTTATTGATCACTGAAAGTATATTTTGTAACGTACTTCATCTTGTTTTGATCATATGCATATATATCGCTAATATGCACTGTTATGGTTGGATAATATTGTTTAATTTTCTCAATTTGGAAGGGTTGCTTATGAATTGTTGAGATTATTTTATCGGAGTGATTTAACCAATATAGTTTACAAGTTTTCGAGTTTCTATTTTGTTGATGAAAAATATTTTAGATTAATTTGTGCATTCACTTGCCCAAAGGGGGTTATTGTGCAAATTAATTTAATTGTTGGGTAATATAACTTAATTTTTCCACTTTGGAACGTTTACTTATCAATTATTAAGGTTATTTTATCAAAGTGATTTAACCAATATAATTTGTAAGTTTTCGGGTTCCTATTTTGTTGATAAAATTTTTTTAGATTAATTTATACATTCACCTGTCCAAAGGGGGTTATTGTACAAATTAATTTAATTATTGGACAATATAATTTATTTTTTTTCAATTTGGAACATTTACTTGTCAATTATTGAGATTATTTTACCAAAGTAATTTAACCAACATAGTTTACAAGTTTTCGGGTTCCTATTTTGTTAATTGATTTTTTTTTTAAATTAATTTGTTCATTCACATGTGCAAATGGGGTTATTGTGCAAATTGATTTAATTGTTGGGTAATATAACTTAGTTTTTTCCAATTTAAAATGTTTACTTGTCAATTATTGAGGTTATTTTACCAAAATGATTTAACCAACATAATTTGCAAGTTTTCGGGTTCCTATTTTGTTGATGGAATTTTTTTAGATTAATTTGTGCATTCACCTGCCCAAAATGGATTATTGTGCAGATTAATTTAATTGTTGGGTAATATAACTTAATTTTTTCAATGTGGAACATTTACTTGTCAATTATTGAGGTTATTTTACTAAAATAATTTAACCAATATAGTTTGCAAGTTTTCAGGTTTCTATGTTGTTAATGAAAAAAAAATTAGATTAATTTGTGCATTCATCTGCGTAAAGGAGGTTATTATGCAAATTAATTTAATTGGGCAATATAACTTATTTTTTTCCAATTTGGAATGTTTACTTGTGAATTATTGATGTTATTTTACCAAAGTGATTTAACCAATATAGTTTGTAAGTTTTCGAGTTCCTGTTTTGTTAATGGAAATTTTTTTAGATTAATTTGTACATTCACCTGCCCAAATGGGATTATTGTGTAAATTATTTTAATTGTTGGGTAATATAACTTATTTTTTTTCCAATTTGGAACGTTTGATTGTGAATTATTGAGATTATTTTACCAAATTGTAACCAACACAGTTTGCAAGTTTACAAGTTTCTATTTTGTTGATGAAAAAATTTCAGATTAATTTATACATTCACCTACTCAAAGGGGGTTATTGTGCAAATTAATTTAATTGCATGAGGATATTATGTGAAATAAATGATTTGATAAATTTGTTTGCCTAAAGGAAATGAATTTTGAAAGATTATTTGTTTCATTATATTTTGAAGGAAATATATGGATTTGAAAGTCAATCTACTCAAAGGGGATGAATTTTTAAATCTGTAAATATTTCTTATTTTATTGATTCTCATGATTAAAAAATAATTGTTTATTGTAGACTCTACCCAAAAGAGAGTTTATGATAATACAATTGATTCTTATATTATATTGCCTATATTTAATTGAGCATTTTACCCCATTACCCATAATTGATCTAGTTGTAATTTTTTGTTAAAACAATTTCTTTTTGTTGTGAACAACAATAATGCCACAATGAAATTCTAAATTAATTCTTTGATTTAATGAGAATATTTGTAATCTTCTTTATTTCAATGATTGTGTGGTGTAAGTATTGATCATTATTGTTATAAAATTTTTATTATTTTGTTGATCTTTATACGTAAAGAATAATTATTTATTGTAAACTCTGCCCAAAGGAGTTTTTGTGATGATGCAATTGATTCTTATATTGTGTCGCTTATACTTATTTGAGCATTTTGATTCTATAATTCAATAGGAATTTTCTTGTATTTTCTTTAATTTTATGATACGTTATGACCACTATTATTATGCATTTTGCAAAATTAAATTTTATTTAATGATCATCATTATTTCACATTGTATTGTTGCGTATTATATTATTTGAATCGATTATACTAAATCAAGGTTTAAGACCCATAGAGTTTAAGGAACATGTTGTGAATATAAGTGTCATTGAGTCTTTTGATTCTCTGGTTTAGTGGAAACTTTTGTATTTTCCTTTATTTCGATGATTACGTTGTGACCACTATTGTTATACATTTTACAAAATTAAAATCTATTTGATGATAATCATTATTGCGTATTATATTGTCACATATCATATTATTTAAAGGGGCAGTGACCAAGTAGTCCTAAAAAACTCTGAAAATTATAGATTGAACCTCCTATTATATCCATGCACCAAGTAGTCCATTTTCTATTTCTGTGATGAAAATACCCCTTATGTGTAACTTTCAATACTAAGATCAAAACATATGGTTTTTTTCATAGTTCCTGATGTCGTAAAATTAATATTTTTACACTATATTAATCAGTAAAATGTCATCTTTTTTATGATATGCTAATAATATTTTTTTGACATATGAATCGTATTAAGCGTGGATGTTACATGTAACATCAAATATAACAATGTAACACTGTCTAATATTGATAAATTTGAAACAAATATTTTCAATAGATGTTACATGTAGAATCTATAATCAATGATTATTTTAAAAATATATTTTCAATTGATGTTACATGTAATATATATATCAAAAACATATTTTCCAATTGATGTTACATGCAAAACATATTTTTATATAGATGTTATATGTAACATCTATATTTTAGAGAATGTTACATATAACATTAATGCGATTTCCAATTCTCTCACTAACACACATGTAACATCTATATTTTAGAGGATGTTACATATAATATTAATTCAATTTCTAATTTTTCTCACTAACACAGACCGACATTATCACGTACCCACATTTCTCTCACTATAATTTAAGAGAATGTTACATGTAACATTACAGGGTGTAATGTGTAAATAGTAAAAAAAGAACTCCAAATATTTCAAAGGGATATTACATGTAACATTGCAGGGTGCAATGTGTAAATAGTAAAAAATAAACTCCAAATGTTTTAATACCCACTTCAATGTTACATGTAACATTAATGTGATTCCAATTTCTTTCACTAACATAAACTCATATTATCATATACCCACATTTTTCTCTATATATTTCAAGGAGATGTTACATGTAACATTGCAGGGATAATAAAAAAATGAACTTCAAATACACGTGTAACATCTATATTTCAGATAATGTTACATGTAACATTAATGCGATTTTCAATTTCTCTCATTACCATAGACCCACATTATCACACACTCAAATTTTTTTCATTATATTTCAATGAGATGTTACATGTAACATTGCAGGGTGCAATGTGTTGATAGTAAAAAAAGATCTAATTTCTCTCACTACCATAGACCCACATCATCACCTACCCACATTTCTCTCATTATATTTCAAAGGGATCTTACATGTAATATTACGGGTTGCAATGTGTAGATAGTCAAAAAAGGAATACCAAATGCTTTAATACCCACTTCACCATTTCTTTCTCTCTCCAAAAATAAAAAAAATCTCACCAGATTGAAACAGAGGGTGACGACATCCATTGAAATGCTTGAATTTGAGTTGTGAGGTGATGGAGAAGCTAGATCTGGACAGAGACAATGGGAAGGCATCGGCGACGATGGGAAAGACATCGAATCTGGACAGCGACAATGGGTGTGCATCGGATCTCAACAGTGATAATGACGAATTTAAGTTGCGAAGGCGTTGGTGCGATGACAAGGCAATGCTCGGCGATTCAAGAATAGAATCTCATTGCGCGTATAACGGAGGGGCAAATCGGTCACCGAAAAATGTACGGATGATGAATTTAGGACTAATCGGTACAAGAAATTGCCGGTAAAGGAGTTCTCAATGCAAGAAAATGGATATGGGTTTTATCGGTAGTTTTACGCTAATATTAGGATTACCTCGATAATTTTTCTTTATTTGAATTGATTATACAATATGGTATCTTAAGATATTGTGTCTTAAGAATTACAGTTGTATACTTTTTGTTGTCACTAATCACTATTTTAAGATCTCGTGATGTATTATTAGTGACAGATGACTTGTTAGAGTCAAGCAATTCTATATTATTGAGAAATTGCAACAATTTTATTTTGTTGAGAAACTGCAATTAACAATTTCATATTGTTGAGAAATTGCAGTAGTTTCATTTTGTTAAGAAACTGCAATTACAATTTCATTTTGTTGAGAAATTGTAATGATGACCGATAAGAACAATGCATATTGATAATGATCACATGTTGGTATTGGTTTCTTACTATACTACTGAGCTTACGATCCATGTCGATATGATTATAAGTATTTGTGAATATGAAAGTCTTATGTTTGTTGAGATTAACATATAGACTATCATAATCCTATATTAAGATCATATTGGACCAGATAAGTTTATCAAGATACTACTTATAGACTATCATTTCTTTAAACAAAAGGTGTGGCCACATCAATTTTTTTTTTTTTTGTTATTAACGTAAGAGTCTTATTTTTAAAATTAAATTTATTGAATTAATATAGCCCAAGTGGAAGAATGTTGGAATATTTTATGGGTTAATATTAATTGAATTAATTGTTTTACAAAAACAGGTTAATGGATAGTCTATTATTTAAGCAGCCCAAATAATCATTGATCATATTTTGATTTGGGCTTTGGTGTCTTTTATGTAGAAGCCCAATTAAGTGGCAAGTGTAAATTTAGGGTTTCATTAAAACCCGTTATGGGAGAGCCCAACGAAAAATTCTAGTATATATAACTAGGTCATCTCCCTAGTCTAAATTAAGGGGTTTCTTTCCATTGAGAGCCAACATCACAATAATTTAGATCATAGGGAGGAAGACCTAATTAGTAATCTGATGCCCGACAGATTCAATCTCTTGCGATGGCCCAAACAGGTATGTATTTGATTACCGTTCTTTATTGTTGTGTCCTAATATTCATGTATGTTTATGATTATTATTCAATTTCGTTTTATTATGAATATGAAATATGATCAACATGAATTTGAACAACAATCTCCCCCTCAGCAATTACTCCCGCTGGGAATCGAACTCGTGATCTTGGCTTACTAGACTTTCTATTTTTTCTTTTAATAAATAATTCTTTTCTTTTTATATTATTTGTTTCTCATATAGGTGTCGATAGAAATAATGAAAAATATTATTTTGTATGCAAGCAATTTCATACACTAAACAAGTTTATAAAAAAAATGGTTAAAAATAACAATTTGAAAATTCACAAGCCTACTATTTGAACACGAGTGAAAATATTACTAAATAAAATCTGATGTGAAGACTTCACCAAACAGTTCAAAAAAAAAAAAAAACTAAATGAATACGATTATATATAAATTATAGTTTTCATAAATAAAAAAATATTTAATTTTGAGAATAATTTTTTTTTTTTAAATAGTAGCAAATACTCTATAAATGCTAAAAACAAAAGCAACAACAAACCTTTTAATCCCAAAAATAATAAAAAATTAGAATTAGAAATGTATTACAAAAATAAAAAATATTTAACAACCATCATTGGATCTCAAAAGTAATAAAAGTAGTTGGAATTGGAATTGTGTTACAATAAAAATTTTAAAAAATCAAACTAACTAAAATCATAATTATTTTAAGAGGGTTATATGAGTAGTTTTTATTATATAGTTTTAATTAATTTTTAATAGTATAATGATATTGCAACATGAACAAATAATTAATTTTATATTTAACATCAAAGGAAAGGGGTGGTAGAGATATTTTTCAAATAACAAGAGATGTCGTTATAGGTTTTCTAAATGACATGGAATGTTACTCAAATTTATTCATATTTTTGTTGATAATTGTTTTCATTATAATTAATTATATGTCATCTTATTTCTTTCTCATATTTTCTCTCTCCAACAATTTAATAAAACAATTTCTCTCCATCTTTAATTACATATAAAATTTATTCAATTTCAAATACTCCAAAGAGTATTCTAACAATTTTTAACTAAATAATAGAAACTATTGGACAACATAAAAATAACCTATTAGATTATTTTATGACTATTATTTGAAAAAAAAATATAAAAATTTGAAAAATCCCTCAAGGAGCTTATTTACTTATTGATTTAATATTTTTTCAGAAATAAATATGATTGAGAATATTAATAGTCTAAGAGGTTGGCATTAATTATTTTCTAGGCTCTAATTTTATTTTTATTTCTTGATATTAAAATTTATTTTTGTTATACTTTAATAAAATATATTATATATAAAATTAAAGGCTCAATTGTAGATCATGTGTACTATTCAAATAAAAAATATATATTAATTTTTTTCCTGGATTCACATAATATGTAATGTTTGCATTAGAATAAATGAAAGCTCACCATATATAATCTTTGTTGTCTCATTGATTCTCCTTTCAAATACATTAAATGATAAAAAAAAATCATATATCTTGATTTTCCTTAATTTATCACTCTTCAATATTTTTAATATTTAAATGAGTTTTAAATATTATTTATTATCTCGATTTTCCTCAATTTATCTCTCTTTAATATTTATAGATTTAAATAAGTTTTAAATATTATTTATTATCTTGATTTTCCTCAATTTATCGTTCTTTAATATTTTTATATTTAAATGAGTTTTAAATATTATTTATTATTAATTTAATGATTTTAATTGTTATTTATTATTAATATAGTATGTTGAATGAATTTTATTTATTTTTTATTTAATGAATATTTTCATGAGTAAATTTCACTAACATCTCATATTATTTGGAAAAACCTACAAAATGCCCCCTTTTATTGAGAAAAAAAATATTTTTGCTCCCCTTGTCATTTTAAAAATCCAATAATCTAATCTAATACTAATACAAAAAATTGAAAGACTTTGTCTTGGAATGGATGAGAGCTCACCAAATGTAATATTTGTCATCTCATTGATTCTCTATTTCCAAACTCATTAAATGATAAAAAAAAAAAAGAAAAAAGAAGAAGTTATATCTCTTGATTTTCTTCAATTTATCTCTCTTTAACATTTTTATATTTAAATAAGTTTTAAATATTATTTATCATTAATTTAATGGTTTTAATGAATTTAATTATTATTTATTATTAATATAGTGTATTGAATGAATTTTAATTTTTTTTATTTAATGAATATTTTCATGGGTAAATTTCATTGACATCACATGTAATTTGTAAAAACCTACAAAAACACCTCTTTTTATTAGAAAAATATTTTTTGCTCCCCCTGTCATTTTAGAAACCCAAAGACACCTCAAAACTCTTGCGAACAGATGACTTCTAATTTTGTTTAAAATATTTACACTTTTATAATTTATATAATACAAAATTATAAATGTTTCACTTGACTTTCTATTTTTTCTTTTAAATGCTAATTCTTTTATTTTTCTATTTTTATATTATTTGTTTCTCATATAAGTGCTGATAGAAGTAAAGAAAAAAAATATATTTTGTATGCAAGTAATTTCATAAACTAAACGAATTAAAAAAAAAAAAAAAAAAACAAACAAACAAACAAACAAATAACGGGTTAAAGATTACAATTAGAAAATTCACAAGCTTACTATTTGAACATGAGTGAAATTATTACTAAATAAAATCTCATGTGAAGATTTCACCAAATAGTTTAAAAAAAGAAAAAAAAAACAAACTAAATGAATAGGTTTATATATAAATTATAAATTTTATAAATAAAAAAATTAATTCTCGTAATAATTTAATTTAAAAACAAATAGTAGCAAGTACTCTTTAAATAATAAAAAATTGCAACAACCCATTTTTTAATCCCAAAAGTAATAAAAAATTAGAATTGAAAATGTATTACACAAAAAAAATATATATTTAATTCTAAAATAATTTATTTTTTAAAAAATTTAGCATCAAATACTCTTTAAATACTCAAAAAAATGTAACAACCATCATTTCATCTAAATGTAATAAAAGCAGTTAGAATTTGAATTGTATTACAATAAAAAATTTAAAAAATTAAACTAACCGAATTCGTAATTCTTTTAAGAGAGTTATAAGAGTAGTTTTTATTAGATAGTTTTAATTAATATTTAATAGTTCGGTGACATTGCAATGGTCAAATAAATAATTTTATATTTAACATCAAAAGAAAATGGTGTTAGAGATATTTTTAAAATGATAAGGTATATCATTGTAGATTTTCTAAATGACGAAGGACGTTATTGAAATTGATTCATATTTTAGTTGATGATTGTTTTCATTTTAATTAATTATATTTCACCTTTCCTTATATTTTTTTTCTTCAACAATTTAATAAAAAAATCTCTCCTCATCTTTAATTACTAATAAAATTTATTCAATTTCAAGCTCCAAAGAGTATTCTCACAATTTTAACCAAATAATAGAGACTATTGAACAACATAAAAATGACCTATTTGATTATTTTATGACTATTATTTGAAAAACAAATTACAAAAAATTTAAAAACCCTTCAAGATGCTTATTTACTTATAATTTACTATTTTTCGAAACTAAATAAGAGTGAGAATATTAATAATTTTAGAGGTTGACATTAGTTATTTTTCAGGCTTTAATTTTATTTTTATTTCTCGATATTAAAATTTATTTTTGTTATACTTTTATAAAATTTATTATATATAAAATTAAAGGTTCAATTGTAGATCATGTGTAATATTCAAATAAAAAATATATGTTAATATATTATTTTTGGACTCGCATAATATGCGGATTTAAAACTAGTTATTGCATATGTTGAGGGATATCCCTATCAAGCACTCTTTCAATATTCTTTGATCTCAAAATTACATTCTAAATCATTAATCATGTTGTAAAAAATATAATAACTAGAGAAAGCCGGCTATCGAAATCGAACTGATGACCATCGCATTACAAATACAATGCTCTAACCTCTGAGCTAAGCAGTCTCACATAACAAAAAAATCTATATGCATATCCACATGAATTCAATACACTATTGGAATAGCTATTCTTAATTCTATAGAAACAATTATATCAAATAAATATGGAACCAACCATTGAATATTATGGAAAACGTTAGATATTATGGCTCTTTAATTTAAAAACTCACAGCTCACTCCTACTTACGAAGATCAGAAAACTATTTCTTTTTAATTTAACGAAATATATTAGAAAAATGGGCGATATAAAAATTTTAATCTAATTTATATAAAATGAACAAAGTACCATTTATTTTAATTTTAATTTTGTTTTACTTTGTTAAAAAAATAAAAATAAAGAGAAAAAGAGAGTTAGAGAGAAAAATGTTAGTTTTTTTGTTTGTTTTTTTTGTTAGGAAATTTTATTTCCTAATCTAATTTTGGGCAATATATTATTAACACAATTATATTTGATATTTAAATTTAATGGGTTAAAATTAAGTGATCTAATTAATTTGGGTAAGCCCATAGACTACTCAAAAGAATGTGGGTTAAATGAGTAGATACCGGAAACTGTTGGGGGTGATTAGGGGATTATGGGAACGTTAATCCCACCATATAAATACATAATATTAGGGTTATGGTCCCTAATATACCAAATCGTCTTGACATTTCACTTCTCCCCATCTGGAAGTGATTCGCAAATCCTATTGAGGAATTTCAGAGATTTGGTTGCGGAATGTCACGTATCTGCTCAATCTGTATTTTTCTCGTGATCGATTGTCACTGGATTCCGCATCAGAAGTCAATATTTACATGTACATTAGAATTCTTGGTGATTTGACATGTTGATTAAGATGTTATAGATTTAGATTTATAGGGAATAAAAATCTCAACAAGTGGTATCAAAGCCTACTTCAAGTTAAATTAGGGTTCTTTAGTTTTTCAAGCTCGTAGAATTTTAGGGTTCGTGGTTTCTCCATTAAAGTTAGCTTATTTGTGAAAATAATGGGAAAAAATATTAAGATTTATTATGTGTTTTGCATGATTTATGTGATTTCATTCTAAATATTATGGATCTAAGGAAAGAAAAACCCTAAATTTTGAATTTTTTTTTGGGCCTTTTCGCCGCAGAAACGAAAAAAAGGAACCAGATCTGGACAGGTCGGTCAACCAATATATTTAGAGACGGTTCGGACAGTTTTGGCAGGCGTTCGTATTTTGGCCATAACTTCCTCATACGAACTCCGATTGAAATGATTCGAAATTATGTGGAAATCTAAAAACGAGATCTAAAACTTTTATGTTTTGGGTTTTCCCAAAATAGAATTTAATCATGGTCAAAATTGGGATTGAAATTGTATTTAGTTGAATTAGGGTTGAATCGGTTAACCGATTCAATAAATGGGCATTTTTTGGGCTCTGAATCGATCGACCGATCGGCCAATCGGCCCTTTTCAATAACTTGACTAATTACTTCAGGATGACGATTTTGGGGTTCTGATCAATCGGTCGACCAACCCTTTATGGTCGGTCAACCGAATGATACAAGATGTTAAGGTTGACCAATTTCGATCGACCAAACCTTTTCGGTCGGTTGGTCGATCGATTAATTCAGGATCCCAACCTTTTCCTGGGATGACTGATTGGTCGACCGATCTTTCATGGTCGGTTAACAGACGGCTTAAGGACATATCCAATCTTTCCAATTTTAAGGACAAGTTGACCCACTGAATGCCCAACGTCGGAAACTTTAACTCGTTGCACGACATTTGATCAACGGACCATAAGGACGGTCGACTAACATAATCTTATATCTTGAAATAAATTAAAATTAAACAATATGTTACCAAAGTAATCTATGTTGTGTAGTTTATTTTATTTTAAGATATTGAGATATAAATGTTTATTATTTATGCAAGCAATAGTCGGCTCAAAGGAAGACTATTATTTGGCCGAATAATAAACATTGATGTTTGTTATTTATGCAAACCATAACCAACCCAAAAGAAGTTTATCGTTTAATTAAATAATAGACATTATTTGAGATTAGTATGGTTATTATCTATGCAATCAATAATCGGCTCAAAGGAAGGTTATTGTTTGGCTAAATAATAAACATACCTTCGGGAATAAATGTGTAATGATTATCAAGTTTTCATGTGAACAATAAGTTGGTCCAAAGAAAGACTTATTGTTTGACAAGACCTGTTATCAACATTTGATTATTGCACCAAGAGTACTAATTACAGTTAATTCTTTTGTCCAAAAACTAGGAATTAATGTTGTGCTAGGTATTTTAAGATGGGTTCCTAAATTTGGATTAATTGTTCATGTCTTGTTTTATTATTTTATGACATGCTTGTATGTGTGTTTGTTTATTTTGTTTTCTATTTAGTTACTGCTACTATTATTGCCAACATAAATTACATTCCAGTGCTTAACGACACAAACGTTAAGGATTAGAGAGAGAACATTTTAATTGTTCTCAGCTGTGTGGATTTTAATTACTGCTACTATTATTGCCAACATAAATTCCATTCCAGTGCTTAGTGACACAAACGTTAAGGATTAGAGAGAGAACATTTTAATTGTTCTCAGTTGTGTGGATTTTGACTTTGTGCTAAGGAAAGAACAACCTTCACCTCTCAATGAAGAAAGTTTCCCTGAGGATAAAAGGGAATATGGGAGGTGAGACCATTCTAATCGTATAAATCTTGTGATGATCTAACACAGCGTTTCGAAAATATTCAGGGGTAGTATATCCGATGAAGTAACTGCTGAGACATTTCCTAAGGAAATAAAAAAATGTTTTGTAAAGAACAAAAAGGCAGAGACAAGTACGCTTTAGCTAATCTTGTCTCGGTAAAGTATAAAAGCAAAAAGGAACATAAGGGAGTACATTATGGAAATGTTCAATATCGTTTCGGAACTGAAGGCATTAAATTGAGAGTTGTCTAAGGACTAACTCGTGCATTTAGTACTCATTTTTCTTCCTGTACAATACAGTCAGTTTAAGGAGTTGTAATGCTCAAAATGATAAATGGACTTTTGATGAGCTCATATCTGACTATGTGTGCAAGAAGAAGAAAAGAATTAAGCAAGAAATGACAAAATGTACTTACTTAGCCACTACCTCTAGGGATAAGAAATGACAAAAAGATAAAGGTCAGGAAGTTGCAGTTGGGACACGACAGTTCAAATTGCAAAAGAATCAGGATCAGGAATTTACCTGTTTCTTCTGCAAGAAAGCTGGACATATGAAAAGAGAGTGTTCCAAACACGCCGTATGGCATGTAAAGAAGGGTATGCTTCTCACTTTGGTTTATTCTGAGGTTAATCTAGTTTCTGTACCTAGTCACACTTGGTGGGTAGTTTCTGGTGCTACTACTCATGTCAGTGTGTCTATATAAGGTTGCTTGTGGAGCTGAAAATTAATTGATGCTGAAAGATGCATCTATCTGGGCAATGGTGAAACAGTGTTGTTGAGGCAATAGAGACTTTTAGATTATCCTTAAAGACTGATTATTTTTTGGATTTGAAAGAGACATATGAAATATCGTCATTTAGACAGTATTTGGTTTCTATTTCTATTTTGGACAAATTTGAATTTTCATGCTCATTTGGAAATAATAACCTCGGTCTTTTTCGAGATTCAAATATTATTGAAACTGGTTCTTTAATTGATAATCTATAATTGTTGTATACTATTGCTTTACATAATAAAACCTTGTAAACAACTAATTGTGGTACAAAACACAAATTAGCTAATGAGAATTTTGTCATACTTTAGCACAAGCGTCTAGGACATATCTTTAAACAGAGAATAAAGATGTTTGTTTCTGATAGAATTCTTGATCCCTTTAATTTAACAAATTTCAAAGTTTGTATTGAATGAGTAAAAGTGAAACAGACAAACATAAGGAAATTGAGTGTCAATAGGAGTTTCGATGTCTTAAAACTAATACGTACTGCAGACCATTCTCTACGGCATCTTGGAATGAAAAATTGTATTTTATTACATTCATAGATGACTACTTTCATTATGGGCACCTATATTTAATTTATGGGAAGTCTCAAATCATTGGACATACTTAAGTCTTTTAAAGCTGAAGTCGAACTTCAACTTGAAAAGAAAATTAAGGTTGTCAAATCAGATTGTGGTGGTGAATATTACATGAGATTTGATGGATCAGGAAAATAACGTTTAGGACCATTTGCTAAATTCCTAGAGAAATGCAGAATCGCCCTACAGTATATCATGCTGGGCAAACCTGGCATGAACCATATTGTTGAGAGATAAAACAAAACGTTTAAGGACATGGTAAGAAGTATGATAATTCACTCTTCTTTACCAGAATTACCCTGGGGAGAAGCACTTAAAATTGCAGCATATATTCTGAACAGGGTACCAAGTAAAGCGGTGGTTAAAACCCCTTATGAATTGTGGTTAGGCATAAAGCCTAACATAAAGCATTTGCACGTTTGGGGTTGTCCAGCTGAGGCACTGCTTTACAGGCCAAATAAAAGAAAATTGAACTCAAGAATAGTTAGTTGTTGCTTTGTTGGATACACTAAACCATCAAGAGGATTTAAGTTTTACGATTCCACATCAAGATCTTTCTTTGAAACGGGAAATGCGAGATTTCTTGAGGGTGTTGAGTTTGAGGGGGAATAAGAACAAATGTTGTCTTTGAAGAAGAATCTGCTATTGAAGGTTGATGAGGGTATTTTTTGGCACCTTTGAGTCAGCACTTGGGACCTAGCCACGTGTCGACCCTCACAATGACAGGGACGCATTCTGGAATCCACAACGCCACGCTGGAGCATACGTCGACTACGACTCCTTCCTGGAATCTCATTTGCACCCAGGGAAGAGTGAGGAGCCCCGCAGGTACGTGCCGCTTTGAGCTCTACGCCATGCCCTCGACGATCAGTTTCAGGGACTTAGTCATTCACCTCGACCGACTCCCCTTTTCACCTTGTTTTTTTTCCAAGACTCCACGGATTTTCGCTCTCCTCCACCAACTCACCATTGTAGGCTTGACAAAGGCTTATAGGCTTTGCCAAATGGGCCCAAAATCTCAAACCCAACGATTATCTCCTAAACACCCCGGATTATCGGCTAAACACAGGGTTTCAACTAATTAATCATATTTAAGCCCGACTAATCATCTCCAACACCTATATCTATCGAGGGCTATGTAAGCTCGAGGCATGCTTGAATAAAATTATATTACGCGCGAGTTCATTTGTTTATTTACTGCATTACTGTACATTTTCTCTTTGAATACTAATTACCACGTCGGAGGGGCTTCACCGAGACAAATTCCGGTTTGAGCCTTTTGCAGGTACACTTCCTGAGAGGTAAGACTCTAGACATAGTAGGTAAGTCCCTCCAGGATCTAGCACATCTGACCCGAAGAATTTTCAACCGACGACTCCACCTCAGCAACAGGACCCACCCGTCATCCGACTGGACCATACTCAAGGTGTATACCAGATTTGTGCACTAATAATTTGGCACCGTCTGTGGGAACCAAGCAAAAATCCTTCCCCTAATCACTACTCTCTACTCAATTGAGCCTGGATGATCACAAGGTCCGGTTGGATAAGTTAGGCAGCGAGATCAACTTCTTGTTGTGGATAGCAACCTGAGTGATCAACTCTCCGGAATGGTGTTTGAAACTCTGAGGAAACACCCCCCAGCCCCCACCAATAAGGATAATTATCCCCCATTCAAGACTAGGCAAGACCACCCACTCTGCCACCTGGGGCTGCGGGATAGACCTTTGGAGTTACGGGGGCATCTCAGATTAATCCCCTTGAGCACCAGATGGACGAGTTCAAGTTATATGTGCTGCTCCTCCTTGTATGATTGTCGTTGTTCCCTGTTCAGGGAAAATCAACTTTTTAGACCATAGGGCTCGATGAGCAACCTCGAGGCCACGACGCTTGCATGACATCTCGAAGAGGTACACGCCTATGGACCCACCTCCATCTCGCAACCATGAGTCGGCAAGACTAGAGAGGGTCCCCCAGTTGGATTAGATTCCCTCCTACACAAGGACATAGTGCCAGGAACCGACCAGGGTTATCCCTGGGCTTAGCGCCCAGCCACGCAGTAAGAACCGACTTGAGGGCCTGTCGTAGGCAGGGGAAGGCGCCTACTCATCGCTCTCTCTCCACCGTAGTGATCGAGCAACGGCTAAGTATAGGCGTGCAGCTCAAAGGCAGAGATGAGTAGCCCTCTGTCCCACCAGAGACAGAGATGAATGCCCTTATGCCTATTTCCAAGCCAAGCTTAAAGATAGAGACAAGTCGCCTTTCGCCCAACTTGGCAGAGACAAACGTCCTCTAGCCTATCCCCAATAATGGCATTTCGACCCCCCAAGCCGTATCCTAACTCTCGGCATTGCGAACGATTCTCCTCAACAGCATTCTGACGCCCTGAGTCGCAAATGATTCTCCAAATCTGCGTCCCGACTCCGGCATTGTAAGTGACTCTCCATGGTTGCACTCCGACCCCCCGAGTCGCATCCTGGCTCTGGCATCACGAGTGATTTTCCACGGCAGAATTTTGACCTCCTGAGTTGTGGATAATTATCCAGATCAACATCCTGACTCTCAACGTCGCGAGTAACTCTCCACAAGTCTCATCCCAGTGCTTAGCATCGAGGGTGACAACTAGACCCTCTCCAGAAGTCAATAATCCGTACCCGGGGACAGACCAAGGTCATCCACCAAAGGCGGGGCATTGATCGTGTTTGAGGGCCTGCAACTAAGTACTTTTTCCCACCAATCGACTATAAGTTTGACATTCTAAAGGGGAAAGTGCTCCTGCATGGACTGAATGAAGATAACTTGAAAGGGTTCTTAAATGAGCCTGACTACGGAGAACTTCCAGATGACCGGCCATGGGGGTCCAACCATCGCATTACGTCCCTGCGGACTGAGAAGACCAAGTACCCTGGCAAACCTTTCTCCTAAGTCCACGACACGATTTCCTTGCAATCAACTCGTGTCTCAAACTGGGGGGCTAGTGGTCCATGGCCCTAGGCAGAGACGGTAAATAATTTCAACAAATTTTTTAAAATTTTACAACTCTAAAAACAAGACCAAGTAGAAATCGACTTGGCAAAAAACATCGAGAGAAATGAGTAGACTCTAAAGTACCCCGTCTATGCCGCTCAAAAGCTTAAATACTCGCGCGCAGAAAAACAAGAGTAAGCGAAAAAAGAGTTTACAAAATCCCAAGTCCTAAAAAAGCGATGGTCTGAGCTCAATCCTCTCCGCCCTCGTTGTGAGAGGCGTCCGTGCGAGGGGAAGTGGAATTAATCTCACCCTCTTTGACGGGCACCACTCTGCCATGCTACTCCTAGTCGGCAGGGTCCGGATAGAGACGGGCACTACCCTGCCGTGCTACTCCTAGCTGGCAGGGTCCTGTGCTACTCTTAACCGACAGGGTCCCGTAACAACCTTCTCTAAGAACGTCATCTAGGAGTGTCGTCCAGAAATTTCACCACATCTCCTTAGGCCGGCGTCGTCGTATCTTGCTCCTTGATAGGTGCGAAAAACCTATCTATTTTCAATCTGAATTGGTTAGTTTTCGAATATGTTTATAGTTATTTTTATTATGTTTTAATTAATATTTATACTTTTTGTATAACTCAAGTGTGTGGGTCAAAAAGATAGGAAACTGGAGCTAAAATGATGAGATTGAACCAAAGCGGTTCGAAGTTACGGTGGATAAATAAGCTCGGAGGCTAAAAGACGAAACAGGCCCACCGCTTAAGCGTCCAGACCACCGCTTAAGTGGTGAAAATGCAGAGAAGAGCAAAATGTTACTGACGGATAACCGCCAGAGTGGAAATTCTATCGCTTAGGCAGAAATCCAGCAGAGGATGAAGAAGGGCTACTAACAGCCGCTTGCCTAAGCGGAATTTCTACCGCCTAGGCGAAAATCCAACAGAATGTTCTCCTAGTCCACCGCCTACTTCACTGCCCAGGCGATCAGACTTAACCGACCTAATTTCGCCTAGGCGAAATTTCCACCGCCTAGGCGGATTTGCCCTGCACAGCCTTTAGATATTTTTAGGATATTTTTGCTATAAATATCCCCTCTCCTCCCCCTTTGGCCGAATCTCTCTCTCATCTCTCTTGCATTTTTGATCCCCTTAGGCTATAGTTAAGCCAAGGGTTAGGGATTTTAGTGGTGGAGCTCGTATCCCGAAGTGGAGAAGACGGCGAATCGATCGTGGAGCGTTCTTAGCGGTTTATCTTCGGACGAGGCTAAGTTCTTCGATCGTTTTTCCTTATTTCTTTATCTTAGGAGTATGTGAGCATGTTTAGCTTGTTATTTTCTTGTATATGCGGCTATGGCCCCGAGTTAAATATGGATTGTAGTAGGGATTAACCTATAATTTATAAATACGTCGTTTGGGTGATTTTGGTATTTCGTTTGTGATTGTTCTTCGTAGTTTGATTGTATTTATCGTATTATTTGTTTATTATGCTTGGATTGATAAATGGAGAATACGGGGTTTTGACAAAACCCCGGATTCGAATTAGGGTAAACAAACGCCACGATTCAATAACCCGGGAGGGAGTTGGATTGTGGACAATCGATGACGTTGGGCAAGACACACGTGACCTAGGATCGTTAAGACGTTGAGGGGGACCTCTTCATTGGCTCGAAGTTGCATTATATTCCTCGTCTTACACTCGGAAGAGGTGGCGAGGGAGTTTTAGAACGAAGATTGTCGATAGGGTAAATACAACGCAACGATCCAATAACCCGGGAGAGAGTTGGATTGTGTACAATCAATGACGCTGGGCTAGACTCACGTGACCTAGGGTCGTTAAGACGTTGAGGGGGACTTCTTCATTGACTCAAAGGCATGTATTTCCCCATCTTACACTCGGAAGAGGTGGCGGCGGAGTTTACGTACCGAGGTTGTCAAATAGGTCGAACAACGTAAACGTAAGTAAATCGGAATCGAACACGTATTTGTAAACACGTTAATCCCTATACAATTCTTCACCCTAAAACATATTAACATAATAGTGTAGTTAATTTAGGATATATTAGTATTAGTTTAATTAATTAAATAAATTTGTTTTTCGCCTAGATAAAATTAGGTCACGACAAACGCGGTATTCGATAGTAACGACAATAATCCCTGTGGATACGATAACCCGATCTTAACGATCACACTATACTAAAACTTAGACCTCGTATACTTGCGAGAGTAAGTAGCGGCGTATTTACGCCCTACCACTTCTCCCGTCCTGCCTCAGGCCGGCTAGGCCCAGATGGGAGTTTATCCCGAATTGTCTCCTAAAAAAATTCATAAGTACAAAAAAGAAAAAAAAAATAACTTAAGGAGGGGAGGGCAGCACCCTAACCTATTCAAAAAAAAATAATATTAAGGGTGGGGTGGGGGCACTGCCCTTCTCCCATTAAAAAAAAATTAAAGTTGGAGGGGGAAAGCCAAAGGGCTCGCCCCCTGACCAGTGCCCTTCTAAGGGCGCTGGTGTCTAACCAGTGCCCAAAGTGGGTGCTGGGGACAACCTAGAGCCCACTTGGGAGCTGGTCAGCCCAGTTGGGCCATCGCCCCTTGCACAGCGGTGGTCGGCGAGCTCCCGGCCACTCGTTGAGTGCCTACCCCCCTAGGGCTCATTTTTATTTCTCCCGCGCTGAAGGTCAGTCCGTGCTCGAGGCTTATTCATGATGAATGTATGTCACCCTGAAAATTAAAAAAAATTGGGGCCGCCCTACCGGGCTACTTGACCCCGGACCTCGACCATATGGCAGCGTATCTCAAATCAACTCCTCTAAAAATGTTCAACTCTTGAAAAATTATCATCCTGAAAATCAAAGAAATTCGGGATTACCCTGCCATGCTACCTGACCCTGAACCTCGACCATATGGGAGCGTATCTCAACTTAGCTCCTCTAAAAAAGTTTAACTCTTGAAAAATTGTCGTCCTGAAAATTGAAAAAATTCATGACCGCCCTGCCGTGCTATCTAACCCCGGACCCCAACCGTGTGGAGGCCTATTTCGAATAAGCTTCTCAAGAAAAAACTAACTCTTGAAAAAATGTTGATCAGAGGTGTTTCTCGCGCTTCGAAGTCTCCAGGACGTCCGTTTTAGCCAGGAATTGATATCCCTAATCACCTCATTTCCCTTGCCGCACAAGGCTAGAGGGCAACTGATGAGGGTATTTTTGGGCACTTCTGAGTCAGCACTTGGGACCTAGTCACGTGTCAACCCTCGCAATGACAGAGACGCATTCCGAAATCTACAACGCCACGTTGGAGCATACGCCGATTACGGCTCCTCCCTGGAATCTCATTTGTACCTAGGGAGGAGCGATGAGCCTCACAAGGACATGTCGTTCTGAGCTCTATGTCATGCCCTCTACGATCAGTTTTAGGGACTTAGCCATTCATCTCGACCGGTTCCTCTTTTCACCTTGTTTCTTCTCCAAGACTCCACGTATTTTCGCTCTCCTCCACCAACTCACCGCCGCAGGCCTGACGAAGGCCTGCGGGCTTTGCCAAATGGACCCAAAATCCCAAGCCCAACGATTATCTTCTAAAAGCCCCCGATTATTGGCTAAACACAGGATTTCGACTAATTAATCGTGTTTAGGCCCCGACTAATCATCTCCAACGCCTATATATATCGGAGGCTATGTAAGCCCGAGGTATGCTTGAATACACTTACATTATGCGTGAGTTTATTTGTTTATTTACCACATTACTGTACATTTTTCTCTCTGAGCACTGATTATCATGCCGGAGGGGCTTCACCGGGACAAATCCCGGTTTGAGCCTTATGCAAGTACACTCCCTGAGAAGTAGGACTCCGGACATAACAGGTAAATCTCTCCAGGACCCAGCACATCTCACCCGAAGAATTTCCAATCGACGACTCCATCTCAGCAGGAGGACCTACTCGTTATCCGACTGGACCATACTCGAGGTGTGTATTAGTTTTGTGCACCAACAAAGGTTTAGGTCTTTGTACCTATTGTTGTTCAAGACACAGTTTTCTTCGAAATGGAACATGTTATTGACAGTGATCAGGTCTCTATACATATTGTTGTTAAAGACATTGTTCCGACTATTGATAACAATGTTCAGGTTCAGGCTCCTTTTTCCTAACATTGTTCCAGACCAATACAACAATGAGATTCTTCCTCAAAGACAACCTATAGAACAAACTCAATAACCTCAAGAAATGTTATTAAGGAGATCCACTAGAAAGAGAAGAAATACGATTTTGGATGAATATATCACCTTTCTCCAAGAACATGAGAATGGTATTGGTTTAACAGAAGATGACCCAATCAACTTCTGTCAAGCCATGCTTAGTTCTAACTCTAAAAAATGTATTGATGCCATAAAGGATAAGTTGAAGTCTATGAAAGACAATGACCGTTGAGATCTTATCGAGTTACTTGAAGGTGTGAAGCCCATTGGTTGTAAATGGATATTTTAAACCAACATAGATTCGAAGGGTAACATCGAGAGATATAAAACTCGTCTAGATGCCAAAGGCTTTACTCAAAATAAAGGCATAGACTACAAAGAGACTTTATCTCCGGTATCTTTGAAAGACTCTTTTAGAACTACTATGACACTGATGGCTCATTTTGATCTAGAGCTACATCAGATGGATGTCAAAACTACATTTCTCAATAGAGACATTGACGAAATGATATATACGATGCAGCTAGAAAACTTTGTATCAGGTAATCCAAAGTCTATGGTTTGCAAACTAAAGAAATCCATCTATGGTTTCAAACAAGATTCCTGTCAAATGGTGTCACAAATTTCATCAAATCATTGTCTCATGTGGTTTTGAGGTAAATGAAGTTGATGATTGTGTATACCACAAGTTCAGTGGGAGTAAATTCCTTATTTCCAATGCTATATGTCAATGACACATTAATAGCTGGCAACGATATAGGCTTATTGCATGAAACCAAGAGATTTCTAACTAAGAATTATCTTGGGGGACGTCTATTTTGTATTAGAAATAAAGATACATCGAGATCGCTCTTGGGTACCTTTGGGTTATCACAAAAGAGCTATATCGATAGGATGCTTGATAGATTTGACATGAAATATTATGCACTAGGAAATACTCATGTCACGAAAGGAGACATGTTTCGTGTTACTCAATGCCCCAAGAATGAGTTGGAAAAGAAAGAGATATAGAAGATTCCTTATGCGTCGGCATAAGGGAGCTTTGTGTACGCTCAAGTATGTACGCATCCGAATTTAGCATTCATATTTGAAATGTTGGCAGATACTTAAGTAACCTTGGAATGGATCGTTGGAAACCAGCCAAAACGGGTTATAAGGTATTTACAGAAAACAAAAGATTACATGCTCACTTATCGGAAGACAGATCATTTGGAGATCATTGAATATTCTGATTCCAATCAAGTTTTTGGTTGCTAAAGAGAGAATTCAGAGTAGGATTATATCTATAGAACATATGGGAACAAACTCCATGATTGCGGATCCGCTCACTAAAGGTTTGTCACCTAAGGTATTTCATGAGCATACTGCTCGTATAGGTGTGGTTTTATCTAATGATGTACTGGTTTAGTGATAGTTCGTGTTTGTTAAATGTTCTTTTATTAGATACGTATATTTGATTTCTACAGAATAAAGTTGATGGATTAAATTTTTATTTACTCTGAATGTATTCTTTCTAATTATGGTTTAACATAAGGATAAAAAGACTAAGGATTGATCTTACTAAAGACTAAAGTTGGACCAATTGGAAATATGCATGTTTGATATCACATTGCATGTAATTTCCATGCTACTCATCCACACTTGATCTATGTCATTGAGTGTATTGGTGTAGTGATCATCGTGGTTTCAGTCACGACTGTATTATGATATAAAATGCGATAATTCCATTGCTAGTGTATGAGATTGACCAAATTGTTTAAGGAGAAGTTTAAGGATAAATAACATACGGATGCGTGCCTAAGGAATTTTGTAATATACTATGTAGCCCAAGTGGGAGATTGTATTTCATAATCTAATTTTTGCTAACATATTATTAACACAATTATATTTTCTATTTAAATTTAATGGACTAAAATTAAGTGATCAAATTAATTTGGGTAAACCCATAGGCTACTCAAAAGAATGTGGGTCAAATGAATAGATGGGTGATTAGGGGATTATGAGAACCCTAATCACACCATATAAATATATAATATTAGGGTTATGGTCCCCAATATACCAAATCGTCTTGACGACTCATTTCTATCCATTTGGAAGTAAATCACAAATCCCATTGAGGAACTCCAGAGATTTGGTTGAGGAAGATCACGTACTCGCTCGACCTGTATTCTTCTCATGATTGATTGTCACAAGATTCTACATCAAAAGTAAATTGATTGTAATAGATTCAGGTACGTAATTTACGTGTACATTAGAATTTTTGGTGATTTGACATGTTGATTAAGGTATTATAGATTTAGATCTACAGGGAATAAAATCCCAACATTTTTTACTTTAAATCTAAAAAATAAATTAAAAAAATAAAAAGACAATATGGTTTTAATTCTTTAATTTAAAAACTCACTGTTTACTCACTTCCACACTTATAAAGATTGTTTTTTTTTTTTTTTTTAATTTAACGAAATATGTAAAAAAAAAAATGGGTGAAATAAAAATTTTCATCTAATTTATATAAAATGAACAAAAGTACCACTTATTTTAATTTTTGTTTTATTTTACTTTGTTAGAAAATAGAAATAAAGAGAAAGAGAACTAGAGAAAGAAATGTTAGTGTTTTTTTATTTTAAATATAAAAAATTAATTTAAAAAGTAGAAAGACATTTAAATTATTTTAATTTTTTTTTAATAAAATATAAATTTTTTCTTTTAATAAAGAATATATATATTTTTTTTTTTGTATATTCACGAGTGTCCTCTTATCCACATATGGTGAAAAATTAACTCATTCGAGGTGCATTGTTACTCATTCCAACAAGTATTTTTTCACAGGTTTTAACATCTGACCTTACAGAAACTCCTCAATTATTTTAACTCAAATATGCTTTACCATTTGAATTACATCTTGTTGTAAGAATAAAAAGAGATAATGAGTAGATTTTTAAAGTAGACGAGCTAAAATAAATTAGAGTAAAAGATAATTAATCTTTAAGGGTGTGTTTGGTTGGATGCAAAAGAAAATAAAAAGGAAAATGAAAAAAAATCATGTTTAGTTGGATGGAAAATGGAAGGGAAGAAAAAAAAAAGATGAATAAAATACAATTTTTGAGACAATTTTTTCTTCCTCACAAATTTTGAGGGAAAATGAAAGGAAAATAGTTAAATGTATCAAAATTATAATTAATCTTTTAATAATAAATTTTTTTTAACTTATTTTTGTAATATATGAGGGTAAAATAATAAATTACATTAAAATGAATTATTTTTTCTTATTTGATTTTCTTTTCTAACTAAATAACATTAGAATTTTTTATTTTTTTTCATAGATCAAAATATTATCTTCTTATTTTTTTATTTTTTTTTTTCAACCAAAAACACGCTAACGGTATGCTTTCAATAGTGATGTCTCAATTGCTTTTGTTTAGCGAAACACGTCTTTAGGGTCGGATATTATTGGTTGATCATTCTTGCCAGCAAAATTATTATTGGGTTCAGTAGGGTCGTTAACGTCATTTAATTACTGGATTTTAATTTTAATTTTAATTAGGTTGAGCTCCCTTCTGAATTTCTATTCATATTTCTCCCCTAAAAACAATCATCATTCTACCAGAAAGTACTATTGATCCATCCTTCGATCACACGACTTCACTGATTCTTCATCAATCCGATCTTCTTCAACTCCTTGAAATTCGTGAGAAAATGGAGATTCAAGAGCTTTCGTCAGGTCCAGATCATTTCAAGCTATGGAGCGAATTGGAGCTGCGCGAGTTCCCGGACAAATTCGTGATCAAATCCGTTGAATCTCCCGATCAAGGCTTCTCTATCAGCCGGTCCGACGGAAACGTCCAAAAGCTCGATAGTCAGTTCCTTCTTTCAAATTTGGATTTTTTTTTTTTTTTTTGCTTTCCTGTATGCTTAGAGAAATTTGAATAACAAAAGGATTGAATGCAGTATGACCGGCTTTCGGGAACTCAATGGTTTTCTTTTATTGTCACAGCTAATACTTGTACTGAGAACGCTGCCAAAATCTCTACAATATATGGCGTGGCTGGAACTATTAGGTTGCTTGCAGGTATTCTCTAACAAAAAACATATTTACTTGTATAGTTTCATGCAGGGTTATTTGAGCGTCCACAAGCATTTAAGTTGCTATGCGGTGGATATAAATAAGTGATCCGGCTCATAGGACTCCTAAGTGATAAGAGAAGGAAGAACTCATCTTCTTTCTTTTTTGATTACCTTCCTCACGTATGCATAAGACCGAATCCATTCGATTTCTAAAAAGGATTACTAATCCTTAACTTTTTGAGGAATCCTTCATCAATGGTTGTGAATGACTGATTTTTTCAATCTTTTCGACCTTGGTTTTGTAGGAGCAAGTCAAAAAGATTGAGAAATAGAACCTTCTGATTTGATTCGTTCTCAATAGCCATGAGATGATCATCTTAGGGTGATCCTTCCTATTACATTCGTAGTCTTTGAAGGATGAGAACCAACTATGTCGCATCTACATCGAGTGCGTCAAATGTGTGTCTATGTGTGGGAGAAGGGGTTAAAGAGAGAAAATCTTGGAATGGGAAGGCCATTTTATCTTCTAAGAGTCTGACTCACAATAGAAGAGGGGGTTGAAAAAATGGTAAGCTGATAAAACTGAGAAATAATGCTAGAAAGACGTAGACTGAAAGAACAAAATAAAAAATCATACAGTGTTCATCAGTCTGGAAGGACCATACCTATGTGCTACTCTCTTCTTCCTTTATTTTTTTTTTTTCTTTTTTCTGGTTCAGTGATGATCAGTTCTTTCAGCAGACAAGTAACTTTTCTTTATGATACCTATCGTCTGTACAGCTGACAAAAATTTCAGGCAAAAAAGAGCATCAGTTGAAACAGAACTCTTAACATGTGGAATTACTTCAAATTCTTAGTAACTTAGTCGAGAAGGAATTAAATGATCTGCAGCTCCCAAAACCAAAATGAAGTAAAACGAATGGTTATGGTAGAGGATAGAGCTATACTCCTGTGTACAATTAGCAGAATCAAGGAAAATTTGCCCTTTTCTCCTTTAATAAGTAAATCTGAGGGAAGTTTTTTCAGAGTGTACTGTAAGTGATTGTAAATTTGTAATGGATTTGAGAAAAAACGTGAAGTTGATACATTGCATTTGGCTTAGTGCAACTGCAGTATGATAAAGAGCCCTGCAACTGTAGCTTTAGCATGTTAAATGTCTTTCTCGCATTTACACTTTTGAGGTGCTATAGATTTTTCTTATTTCTATATATGTAGCTTAACTGGACCAAACCAACTGTTAAGCATGCTAAAGGATAAAGAAATTACAAGATCATGTTGTATGCATGATCTTCAGGTATAATACCCTGTCTCTTCATTTTTGATCTTGATGTAGGAACTTATGTACTGGTGATAACTTCTCGGACGGAAGTTGGAATTTATCTTGGTTTCCATGTTTATCGGGTGACCTCTATGAGGTTTTTATACTGCAATGAGGCTTCAAGATATTTGACAAGTCAAGAAGTATGATGATTTTTTTTCCTTCTTGTTACATGGGTAAGTTTATGATGTATTCTTGTCACTGAATGAACTTCTTAAGTGGAATGTCTTTCCTGCAGAAAAAGGATGAAGCTTATTTCATGAATCTGTTGAAAATTGTGGAGTCAACTCCCGGATTGTACTATTCGTATGAAACAGACATAACGCTGAAGTATGTTCTGTCACCATATGTAATCTGGGCAGGTTTGCGTTTTATAGAATTGAGTATTGTTCTTCAAGAAATCTAACAATATTTTCCAGCTTGCAGAGAAGATTCAAGTTGGCTGAAGGTTGGATGAGTAAGCCAGTTTGGAAGCAGGTTATTTTCATATAATTTCTATTCTTGAACAAACAAAATCACAATGGCTTCCAAATTATGTGTTATTATTTTTACACAAACAAGCCTTTAGGCATTGAATTTTGGACTTTCTACTTTTGACCAACTCACTTGCTTATATTTGAAAAAATTTCTTTGTGAAAGAAGCAATTATTTATGAAATTTTTAATAGAGAAACAAACATGAAGGTTTCATTATGCTCCTAATACTTCAGAGATTCAACATCTATGTGCCTTGACCCCTATACTTCATTCATTCTTTTCCTTTATGTTACTTTATTATGCTTCTGGTAGAAGAGATGTATAATATTTAAATCTATGCGTATCAACAGCCTCTAACTGTCTAATGGTGATTGCTAGCAAGTAGGAGTCGACAAATTTTCACCACTATGCATGCGATGTGCATGTATGAGTGGTAATACAAGAATAGATGAAATTAGGATGCTAGCATACGAGATTAAGTTTGCGGCTATTGAGGTAAGACAAAGGGAGATCATTAGAGATGGTTTGTGCATGCTCATAGAAGACCTACGGGTGCACCAATTACTATGTGTGATGCGATTCAGGTGGATGGTACAACAAGAGAGACATGGAGCTGTAGACCTAAGAAAACTTGGGAGATAATTAGGAATGACTTGTTTGTATCTACTCCGACGGAATAATTGTCCTAGAACTAGCCTTTGGCGTAATTGGATTCATCCAACACTATTTAAGTGGGATAAAGACTTTGTCAAAAAATGAACATTCATTAGTGTGAGATGAAGCCATTCATGATAGGATGTATCCCTCAAGTACATAGTACAATTCCTCCTCCTCCTTCCCTTTTTCATATAAACTGTGAGTGTAATCACTTTCTGACATTGAGAAGTCCTAAAAAAATGTAAAGATGTGGTGTCTAACCACGCTTTGCACTTCAATTCATTGCTGTAAATAACCTTAAAAGGTACTGCAATTGGACCAGTAAATTCTCTTCTGCTGCCAAGACAATCACTTTCACTATCTTGCATATATGAGACCAGTTAGAAAATAATTCTTCTTGCACCTCAAATTATAAATAATCAAAGTCGGTTCCAAAGCTGCTTTTTTGAATTGAATAGATACATAGGAAGGCACCATGACTTGCCTGGTGCTCTTCCAGGTGACCTCTCTTCTCCTTACTCAAATGTTCTAACAAGACTTGGCATCACGATATCGCATGAGAAATATTGGACATTGGAAAGGGCTGAGCTTGTTAATTCTTTTAATTCTTACTTGCAGTACTTACATTCTCATATTCCATAATTACCTTTCCGTTTTTTCATTTTTTTTTCTCTGGTTCAACAACAAGGACCTATGGTTGGACAAATATTCCTTCACTTTTCAAAATTCCGATTTTGTTACTGTATTTTCAGGGTGATCCAAGATTTGTATGGAACAGAAATATTTTAGAGGAACCCATTGAGAATAAGGTTAGTTATTCCTCCCGTTTTGGCAATCTCATCACTATATTATCTTATTAGAAGTACTTTGTGTTCTTTTTACTGCTGTAGTACTTTTCTGGCAACGTAATTCTGAGTCTTCTGACTGTGTAAGCGATCATATTTTACAACCTGATGTTAAATTATTTTCTGTTTCTGATAATTCAATCGTTTTCTGACAGCTTGATGCATTCATTATCCCTTTGTTGCAAGGAAATATCCTTAAGCTTTTGTGGTTGCTCTCTCTCTCTCTCTCTCTCTCTCTCACACACACACACACACACACACACACACACCCCATGTGTTATGTGTGCATATGTGCGCTTTCACATGGACTCTTGCGCGTACTTGCACATGTTTATTGAAGGGTAGATCGGGAAGATTGACGAACATTATACGTACTCCAAAATTTATTGCATTTTCACTTAACCAAGGCTCAAGCTTTCATACTGGACAGCTGAAGCTAAAAAGTTCCCCTGCCACAATTACTTTGATTTCAAGAAGGTGTACGAGACGTCTAGGTACATTTACATGGGATCACTGGTGGTTGATCTTTTGAACTGGTCATACTGCATTATTGTTGTTTGCAAATTATTTTATAAATGACTTCTCATGATATTCAATTCAGGGACAAGAATGTGGAGAAGAGGTGCTAATCTAGAAGGAGATACTGCTAATTTCATCGAAACTGAACAATTACTAGAGTTTGAAGGATTTAAGTCTTCATTTTTGCAGGTATTTCTTCTGAAGATATGATTTAATCGATAGTTGAATCCCCTCCGTGTAGAGACAGCTGGCTAATTCATTACCGTTATCGATATTTTTCTTGTTTTTTTTTTTGGGGTGGGTGGGTGGGTGGGGTGTTGTGAGGCCACTGATTGGACCAAGTTATGGGAGACCTTTTTTAATATTTGTGATTTGAAAGCTGCTTAGTTAAGATTTTGTTTCTAGAGCAGCACACACATTATCGGACAATGATTATGGTGACCAAAAAAGATTTTGAATTTATTTCAACCTTTTCCATTTCCACATATATCTGGTATGGATATTCCTTCACTACCTTGATTTAAACATTCGTAAGATTACTTTAGTTCCTCCCAATAGGCAATAACTAAACAGCTTTTCCTTGCATTGTCAGATGTAGTGGTGTTCGCTTTGTTTTAAGTGTATGGTCAGGTCCTCTCTAGATTGTTGATTTGTTCTGATTAGTTTCTATGGAACTTGTATGTTGTTTTTTGTAAAATCAAGTGTGAATGAATATTATGTGATTGTCTTCTAGAGAGGAAGTTTCATCCAAGGTAGTTAGTAGTTGATCTGGTATACTGCTTCAATTGAACATTTTAGGCATTGATTGGTGAGGATCAATTGGGACAGCTTAGTGTATCCGGCAGAACCTGTTCATGGTTGTGATAGATATCCTAAGGAAATGACGTTGTGTTTAATTTCAATTAATAATATGCTTGTGAAATGACTATCTTCCATGAGGTTTGTCCATATGTCTGCGGTGGATAGATCTATGATGAATTACTAGATAAGATGTTAATCAGGAAAGGAGGAGTTTGGGCTCAAGAGTTCCTCCGGAAAACTACATTTCACTTCAAAGCTACTCCTATGGCTCTTGCTTGGGACTAATTGTCTATTGATGACCTAAGGTGAGGCCAGATCCTAGATGATAGGTGCTGCATGTCTAAGGGGGTGGACGAACCGTGGATCATTGTTTAATTACCTTTGACATGGTGATAGACATTTCGCCAATGTTGCTCGCATCTATACTTTCTCTACTTCTTCTCGACTTTTATGTGTATGTTGGTTCTCTCTAAGGAAAAGTATCAAACATCTGATAATGCTCAAGTTGAGTACACTAGATTTGTCATATTCAACAATGGACATTGGTTACATCAATTTCTGCATATACCAGTGTAGTCATGAAAACAAGAAGCGGAATTATAAACTCCTGCCTGCTAATATATCAGCAGTCTTGAAGCAATACATGTATTTCTATTCTATCAGTGTTAAGGATGTCAAAAATCTCTTACAGCTATTTACCTTCTAACTTGCTTTTCAGGTTCGAGGTTCAATTCCACTTCTGTGGGAGCAAATTGTTGATATGAGCTACAAACCACAACTTAATATCATCAATCATGAGCAAACGGTAAGCACTTTCTCCAAGTTGTAGCTCTCTATCTTAACTTCCATGATGATGAGTATTGAGTAAGCTTATTACCATTTATCGTTCTCAACTTCTTCGAGTTCTGCAGTTGTAAGCATCTTATCACATGTCTGCTTATTCTGTTATCTGCCTTCAGTCAAAGGTTGTCGAGCGCCATTTTCATGATCTTTTACAAAGATATGGAGAGACGGTAGCAGTTGACCTAACTGATAAGGTAAAGAAATTTATCTTCCTGGTCGACTAACCGCTCTATAATCTCATTACTAGCGCCATTGACATATCTGATCGGTGTTATTCATATTCTATCATTATAAGGATTTTACTTCCAATGTTTATTTTTCAATTTGTTAATTTAGAGAGGGGTAAATGTGTGATTGATAGACCACCAATTAGGTACACCTATGCACATCGCAAGAAAGGAAACGACAGTTACTAATTACCTTGATTTACGAAATAATTCGGGAAACATGTTGGGTGAGATTAAGAAAACTCAATCAGCTATAATTACCTAGTTAATAATTACCTTGTATGGGAGGAGATTTATATGGTAATAGATAGGCAATAAAAGGGGGAGAATGGAGTATATAGGATATCAAGAAGTAATTTTTATTGAGCTTTAGCTCTGGGAGAGAATCAGGTCTCTCGAATACTTGGGATGTTTGTTCGTCTCTTTGATTTCAATAAAATTCTCATCTTTTTTCCTCTCAATCTATTGGTTTGAATTGAAATTGAATAATCAATTGTGTGTCTTTCTAATTGTACAATTAGGCTACATATAGGAGTAATTAAGACTAAATAAGAAACTTAACTACGATAGATAATACCTTCCTAATCTACATATTTGACTTTCCCTATATACAAATAATAACAATATTGAATATTCCAATACTCCCCCTCAAGCTGGTATGAAGATATCTTCCATTGTCAGCTTGCATACTAGATAGTCGAATTTCTTCTTTGGTAATCCTTTTGTTAGAATATTTACGATCTGTTCAGTAGTCGGTACATATGGCATACATATTTGTCCACTCTTAATCTTTTCCTTGATGAAATGCTTGTCCACTTCCACATGTTTTGTCCGATCGTGCAACACCGGATTGTGAGCAATCGCAATGGCTGATTTGTTATCACAGTAGACCTTCATAGGTACTGAATTAGATATCTTCAACTCTTCGAGTATTCTGTTAATCCATAACACTTCACAGATACCGTGAACCATTGATCTGTACTCCGCTTCTGCGCTACTTCTAGCTACGACATTCTGTTTCTTACTCTGCCATGTGACGAGGTTCCCACCAACAAAGGTACAATAACCGGAGGTCGATCTCCTGTCCGTGATGCTCCCAGTCCAGTCTGCGTCGGTATAAACCTTTACAAGTTGGTGGCCACGTTTCTTGTACAAAATTCCCTTTCCAAGAGTACCCTTTAAGTACCTTAGTATTCTATAGGTAGTATCGAAGTGTTCTTGTCCTGGTGAGTGCATAAATTGGCTGACCATGCTTACGACAAAGGCTATATCCGGACGGGTATGTGAAAATAGATTAACCGCTCCACTAGTCTTTGATATTGTTCTCGATTTATCACAGCTTCAGGTTTGGCTGGTTGTAGTTTCTCATTCGGTTCACTTGGAGTTTCTATAACTTTGCACCCGAGTAACCCTGTTTCATTCAGTAGGTCGAGTACATACTTTCTTTGACTCACAAATATGTCTCCCTTTGATTTAGTAAATTCCATTCCAAGAAAATACTTCAATGGACCTAAGTCTTTGATTTCAAAATTATCAGCAAGTTTTCCTTTAAGTCTTTTCAACTTGTCACTATCACTTCCTGTTAAGATGATATCATCTACATAGACAATTAAAATGGTTATCTTACCATCAATTGAGTGTCTATAGAACATAGTATGATCTGCTTGGCTTTGTTGATAACCTTGACCTTTTACAGTGGTTCCAAAGCGTTCAAACCACACTCTTGGAGACTGTTTTATGCCGTATAGTGACTTCTTTAACTTGCACACCTTTCCTTATCCTATCTTTCTTTCAAAGCCCGGTGGTAAACTCATGAACACTTCCTCCTCCAAGTCTCCATTTAGAAAGGCATTTTTCACGTTTAATTGGTGTAGTAGCCAATCAAGATTCACAACTAGGGACAATAGAACCCGAATCAGGTTTATCTTAGCAATTGGAGCAAATGTTTCTTGGTAGTCTATCCCATATGTCTGCGTGAACCCTTTAGCCACGAGCCTTGCTTTGTACCGTTCTATGCTTCCATCTGCCTTACACTTAACTTTGAATACCCACTTGCACCCGACTATCTTTGTATCCTTTGGCGAATCAACTATTTCCCACGTACCACTTCTTTTAAGAGCATTCATCTGTTCCAGAACTGTTAGCTTCCAACTTGTATCACTTAGTGCTTCCTCAATGTTCCTTGGAATAAACAGATTAGTAACTTTAAAAGTAAAGGCTCTATAAGGTTCGGAAAATTTTGTGTAGGATACATATCTAGATATGGGGTGATTGATGCAGGTTCTAACTCCTTTCCTGATGGCTATAGGGATATTAAGATCTGAAAGAATATTGGAATGAGAAGATTCATTAGGAGGTGGTAAAGATATAGGATTACCTGGATCATTGCTTGGGGAGTCGGATTGACCTTGTGTTAGAACAGTAGGCTGATCTGTATTCTTTTTTGTACCTCTCCGAGTATAAACCCGCAACTCAGTACATGATCGTGGTATTTCTTCATCTGTTTGTGAAGGAATTATGCTCGGCACTAGTGTACTAGTAGGGATCTCTTTTTGTTTTTCAATATTGTCATCACTTGTTTTTGACTGATTTAGAGGAAAAATTTCTAAGACTGTGGTAAGGAGAGGATCATCAGTGACTCAAAAATTCTCTTCCATTACATTCTCCCCTTGAAAGGGATTTTTGTCAAAGAAAGAAACATTTTCCAAAAACGTGACGTCTATACTAACATGAATTTTCTTGGTTTGTGGATTGTAACACTTATACCCTTTTTGATTTGGTGCATAACCGATGAAAATACATTTTTCTGCTCTAGGATCAAGTGTAGACCGAAATTGGCTAGGAATATGAACATAGGAGGTGCAGCCAAATACTTTAAGAGGCAGGTCAGCTGATATCCTAGAAGTTGAAAAGTGTGTTTTGAAATTATCAAATGGTGTGGTGTAATTTAAAATATGTGTAGGCATGCGATTTATTAAATATGCGGTTGTTAAAAGAGTATCACTCCATAAATATTTTGGAATATGCATAGAAAACATGAGTGCACGTGCGACTTCGAGTAAGTGTATTTTTTCGTTCAACGATGCCGTTTTGTTGGGGCGTGTCGCGACATGTGGATTGATGTAGAATACCATTTGTTTTCAAAAAATTGCCTAAACATTCGTTGAAATATTCTGTTCCATTATCTGTGCGAAGAATGTTAGGTTTCATTTGAAATTGGTTTTCTAGCATAATACAAAAATCTTTAAATAAAGCTGCTACATCAGATTTTGCACGCATCAAATATGTCCAGCATAAACGTGTGTGATCATCAATAAATATCACAAACCATCTTTTTCCGAATAATGTTGTATTTTTTAGGGACCCCATATATCGCTATGAATTAAATAGAATGGTTTGGATGCACGATATGGTTTTGAAATATAAGAAGTATGCTGACTTTTTGCAAATAAACAACTTTTACAATGAAAAGAAGAACAATCCACATTCTTAAATAAAGTCGGAAACAAATGTTTAAGATATTGAAAACTTGGATGTCCTAGTTTAAGGTGCCAAAGCATGATTTTATCACGAACAGACGTTGAACTCATACCACTGGTGCCGTGAGTTGTTTTATTCCTCAAGGAGTTATCATCGAAGTAATAAAGGCCATCCACCAATCTAGCACTGCCATTCATCTTCCCCGAGCTCTGGTCCTGAAAGAAACATTGAGATTCAGAGAAAATGGCATGATAGTTTGAATCTCGCAATAGTTTACTTACAGATAAGAGGTTACAAGTAAGTTTAGGAATGTGGAGGACCGTTTTTAGATTAATACTATCTGAGATTGTTATTTGGCCTTTTCCTGCAATGGGTGAGAAACTACCATCTGCAATTTTAATTCTTTCGTTACCAGAACACGGTGAATAGGTATTGAAAAGGTGATAAAAACTTGTCATATAATCAGAAGCACCTGAATCAATAATCCAAGGTGCTGAGTTTAAGGAACAAGAGAAGGCTCTAAAGTTACTATCTGTTTGAGCTTAGGAAGCATTAGGAGTACCAAATGATGGATTGACAGTCAGCAGTTTCAGAAGTTGATCAATCTGCTCTTTGTTGAATGGAGTGGTGGCAGTTTCATGCGCGGAAGGGAGATGCTTTGGTTCGGTAAGTTGGCTGGACCTTGGGATGGATTCCGAGGTAACGTCGGATATGATAAAGGCAAGGGGAAATATCGTCAAAGATTGAGAATCGTCGAGTTGGCCTTCAACGAGTAAATCTTGCTAAACCAATCTGCTTGATGCTGAGTTGACTTACTGAGAATCGTCTGAGTTGACTCGGTTTCGTCGATTTCAAGCAAATCTGGCAGCGGTGGCGGTGGCTAGGGCTGCGAGTGTTCGTCGGTGGCTGCAATTGAACCTCACGAACTGCAATCGAGCTGTAATCACATGACCTATTTCATACAAATCTTGCGAGGGCAAGTTCGTCGGCTGCTAGGGCTCTGGCGAGGCTGTCTGCGGCGAATAGAGGACCGACGAGGCTTCGTCGTCGGTTGTAGAAGGCCGGCGAGTGTTCGTCGGCGGCTGTAGAGGATCAGCAAGGCTTCGTTAGTTGTAATGAGGGCTCGTCGTCGACTGTAGGGGAGCTTTCGTTCGTCGCCTGGCTGTAAGGAACACTGGCGAACCTTCGTCGGCTGTTGTTGGATGCCGGTGAACGTCATCGACGACTACAATGGCCGGCGGCGAACGTCGAAAGCTTGTAAAGGGCCGGCGGCGGCTACAAAGGCTAAGGTTTTTTGTTTTAGCTCTGATGCCAAATTCAAATTGAATAATCAATTGTGTGTCTTTCTAATTGTACAATTAGGCTACAGATAAGAGTAATTAAGACTAAATAAGAAATTAATTACGACAGATAATACCTTCCTAATTTACATATTTGACTTTCCTTATATACAAATAATAACAATACTGAATATTCCAACAGTTTGTCGTTACCATGGTTTTAAATCGCAGTATCAAGTTACGTAATAGTAATGGTCGCCGTATAACGGTATCGGGAGTATCGGCTTGTTCGTAACGGAAATCAGCCGTAACGGTCATGAATTTTTTAAAATCACCACAATATCCTCAAAAACTCAATAATAGTAATTGTTTTACTCATTTAACCCTTAATAAACATATTATAATAGATATTATGACATTTTAGGATTATATACAACACCATAAAGACATGAAAAAAAGATGAAAAATCATTGTACTGAACAATCTTAAAAGAATAAGATGATGCACACTATACTTAATAAAAATATATTACACAAATATAATAAAAGAGTAAATTGTATTTGTACATCATATTACAAAAACAATACACTCATATATAATGTCATAAATAATTACACATATATATATAATCGATTAGCATATTAAATGATATTGATGTAGTTAAATTAAAAAAAAAACAAAACAAAAACAAAACAAAAATTGTTAACACTTGTTATTTTTTAAATGAACAAATTAGGGTAAAAAAAAATTGGTATAAAAATAGAAGTTAGAAAATTTTAGGACTAAATTGTAAACAAGCCATTTATCCTTTTATAAACCAATTTTATTTCCCAATTCCCAAACCAATTTTATAAATCAATTTTATTTCCCAATTCCCAAACCAACCCAAATTAAAACACAACCAAATCAGATGGAGAGAGAGTGAGAGAGAACGAATGGAGTGAGGTGCGATGGCGAGGAACTGCGACGTGACTGTGACGGTTGAGAGCTGCTATTGGGACGGCGACGGCGAGAACTATGTTCAGCAATGAGCTGTTAGGGTACGGTGTCGGATTTCTCAACTGTTAGCAACGAGCTGTTTCATTTTCTGCGAATTGGTAAGTTTTTTTGTCTTCTTCTTTCTTTTTCTTCTCTTCTCCTCAATTATATGGAGGATTCTACTGAATAAAGATGAAAATCTTGAGCTCACATGGGTGTCAGACCTGAAGAATGCTAAAACCCAGCAGTAACGGCTGTTAACGGCCCATATCTGCCCGATACGGTGTGAATTGTCCCTAGATTCCGGTATCAACCATGTAACGGTATCGGAGGGGTTGGTTTCCGATACGAATCGGCTGTTACGTTACGTAACGGCCGATATTTAAAACCTTGGTCGTTACCAATAAACCTAGGGTTCATCATTTGGTATCATAGCAGGTTCTGGGCCTATGGTGACAAGGATAGATGCTAGGGTTGAAACAGTAGAAGGAACCGTGAACACCGTACGGGAGGAGTTAGGAGCAATCAAGAAGGAGATAATGAAAATACCTAATCTAGAGCAAGGACTTGCGACGTTGGCTGGAAAAATCGACCAGCTCCTGAAGGTTCAGAACGAAGTAGCGCGAGAAAGTGATGCCCAGGCCAAAATTGAGGTGACTACGAGATTTGGGCAAACGAGGAACGCGAACGACGTTGCGAGGCCGCGGTACGACATGCGCTGACATCGGCGAGGGCACCGGACTAGACAAGCGCTGCCTCCGCCGTGATCTGGATGATTGATGAGCGCAAACAACATCGCAAGGCTATCGAACGACGTGCGACAGCAACGGCGAGGGTACCAGGGCAGGGGAACGCCGCCGCTACCACAATTTGGGTGAATGATGACCGCAAACGATGTCGTGAGGCTGTCGGACGACGTGCGATGGTGACGGCGTCGGTGTGGGTACTAGAACCTGTGAGCGGTAGGGAATGGACGCCGGCTGTGTGATGGGACCTCCAACCTAGAAGAATCGAACTCTCTTCCTTTGATGGAAAGAACCCCGACGGCTGGATACTAAAGGCAGAGAGATACTTCGTCTTGCATCGCTTGACTAACGCATTGAAGCTAGAGACGACCATCATTAGCTTTGAAGGAGAAGCTCTGGTCTGGTTTGGATGGGAGAACAAGAGAAGGCCATTCCTGAGTTGGGAGGAACTCAAATCGCAGCTTCTACTACGATTCTGATCTCTTCCCAATGACTCACGATGTGAGGAGTTTTTGGCTCTGAGGCAAACTGGAACAGTGAGGGACTATAGAAGAAGGTTTGAGTAATTGGCCTCAACACTAGAAGACCTCTCTGAACAAATGTTGGAATCCACATTCATAAATGGGCTAAGGAGTGACATTAGGGCTGAGTTGAAGGTATTGGGCCCAAACAGGCTTGAAAGTGCTATGGACGTGGCAATGAAAATTGAAGTGAAAAATTTAGAGCTCAAGGGTAACCGGGCCTCAATTGATCTCGTTTATTCACGTGGGTCTGGGCACTCTAATTACCCACTTGTCAAAACTCCGGCGGGACGAAGCACTACGACAGTGGAAACCACGGTTCCAACAAAGGCTCACAAAGGGGGAGGATTTTGAAAATTAACGGAGGCGGAATTGTAGTATAAGCGAGATCGCGACCTTTGTTATAAATGTGACGAAATTTTTTCACCAGGACATCGTTGCAAGAAACGAGAACTACAAGTGGTTCTGCTCCAAGAATATGAAGTGAAGACATAAGCGGCGGAAGATGAGGTTCAAGAAGAGGAACAGGAGACCAAGCTGGTGGAAGTAGAGGAAGCTGAAAATCAGGTGGTAAAGGTGTCCTTAAATTCAGTGGTGGGACTCACCTCGCCCAAGATGCTCCAATTAGTGGGCGAGATTAGTAACCAGAAGGTGGTTGTACTTATTGATAGTGGGGCGTCACATAATTTTATTTCCAACGAGTTTGTATCAGCCCTGAAGCTCCCCATCACTAATACGGAACCTTACGCGGTGATTTTGGGAACAGACTCAACCACCAAAACTCAAGGGATATGTCGAGGAGTAGGCCTGGTTTTACAAGAGGTAGAGATAGTAGATGACTTTCTACCTCTGGATCTGGGAAGTACTGACGTCATCCTGGGAATTCAATGGTTAGAGACTTTGGGGGTGACTCACATCAATTGGAAGACTCATTTTATGAAATTCAACGTGGGAAACACACCAGTAAGTTTACAAAGAGATCCCTTTCTACACAAAACACGGGTATCCCTCAAAGCCATGTTTTGCACCATTAGACATGAAGGAGGTGGGTATGTAGTGGAGCTTGGCGCTATAGGGGTCGTCAAAGAAGAGAAGGCTGCAAGCTGCTATTCCCCATGAGATCGAGGCGATATTGGAAAATTACAAGGAAGTGTTTGAGATGCCCATGGAATTACCACCATTCCGTGGAAAGGAGCATGCCATAACCTTAAAGGAAGGGATCTCGCCTATCAGCGTACGCCCTTACCGTTACCCCTAGGTGCAAAAAGAATAGATTGAGCGGTTAGTACAGGAATTGTTAGCGGCCAAGATCATACAGCCCAGTGTGAGCCCATTTTCAAGTCCGGTTTTACTAGTAAAAAAGAAAGACGGAAGCTGGAGATTCTATGTGGACTATCGTGCCCTGAACAAGGAGATCGTGGCCGTCAAATTTCCCATACCAGTAATCGATGAGTTGCTGGACGAGCTACATGGAGCGACGGTGTTCTCCAAGCTTGACTTGAAGTCTGGGTACCATCAGATCCGAGTATGGCCTAAGGATGTCCCCAAGACGGCTTTTAGAATCCACGAAGGTCATTACGAGTTCTTGGTCATGCCGTTTGGGCTAACTAATGCACCCGCAACATTTCAAGCACTCATAAATCAGGTCTTTCGTCCACACCTTCGTCACTTCGTGTTAGTATTTTTTTATGACATCTTAGTGTACAGTCGGAGTATGGCGGAACATGCACACCGCTTGGCAGTGGTCTTATAGCTTCTCGCCAAGCATTGGCCATGTGCAAACCACAAGAAGTGCTTCTTTACTTGTACGCGTTTGGAATATTTGGGACACGTGATATTAGGCAACGATGTAGAGATGGATAATTCCAAAAATACAAGCAATGCTCGAGTGGCCAATACAGCAGTCAATTCGAGAGTTGCGAGGCTTTCTGGGACTTACGGGGTATTACCGTAAGTGTGTCAAGGGCTATGGGTCGATTGCAAGACCTTTTACTGAGCAATTGAAGAAAGACCGCTTCGGGTGGAATACGGCGACTACGGAGGCATTTGAGGCTCTCAAAAAAGCTATGACCAGGGTTCCTGGTTTAGCCCTCCCAAACTTCACCAAGCCATTCGTCATTGAAACCGGTGCATCTGGGTATGGGTTAGGTGTTGTCTTGATGCAAGAGGAACGACCGGTGGCTTACCATAGCCAGGTGCTAGGCCCACGAGCGAAGCTACGTTCGATCTATGAAAAAGAATTAATGGCTATTGTCTTAGCCATTCAGAAATGACCACCATACCTGCCTGGGAGGAAATTCCTAGTTCGCACTGATCAACAAAGTTTGAAGCACTTATTAGAGAAGCTAATCATGGCACCGGACTATAAAAAATAGATGGCCAAGCCATTGGGATATAACTTTGAAATTCAACATAAACTAGGAGCGAGCAACAAGGTGGCTGACGCATTGTCGAGGGTGCTACCTCCTCCGGAGTTAAACCAACTTGTTGGCATACAATGGCTAGATCGGGAGACATTGCAACGAAAAATTGATAGAGATGAATTTCTAAGGAAAGTCAAGGGTGGCCTGCAACAGGGAAAAGTGCGAGCTACAAAATTTTCCTTAGAAAATGATCGGGTTTGCTACAAGGGGCGTTTGATATTGCCCAAAAATTCCACCCTGCTACTCTTTATTCTGAAGAAGTATCACTCATTTCTTATGGGTGGTCATTTCGGGGAGGAACACACTTATAAGAGAATAGCCGCAAATTTTTTCTGGGTAGGCATGCGTGGGCCGTTTCCAAATGGGTGCAGCAGTGTGATGTGTGTCAAAGAAACAAATTTATGTCCATGTCACCGACAGGGTTGCTACAACCCCAGGCTTTACCTAACCAGGTATGGGAGGATTTAACCATGGATTTCATAGAGGGGTGCCCAAGTCAGAAGGTATGGATACGATACTAGTGGTGGTGGACAGGTTGACCAAATATGGCCACATCTTTCCCTTGAAACACCCGTTTACAGCTCAGACAGTGGTGGGGCTATTCCTTCAAGAAATCGTGCGCCTACATGGGATACCTAACACTATTATCTCTGATCGCGACAAAGTTTTTCTGAGTCATTTTTTGAAAGAATTATTTCGCCTACAGGGATCAGAGTTGCAACGTAGTACAACCTATCATCCTCAAACGAATGGGCAATCTGAAGTGGTAAACCGCTGATTAGAGACATATCTATGATGTTACGTCTTGGAGAAGCCACGAATTTGATGCAAATGGTTATCCTGGGCGGAATATTGGTATAATACCACGTACCAAACACCATTAATTGTACCCCTTTCAAAGCACTCTATGGGCGGGATTTGCCACCCCTCATTTGTTACAAAACAGGGGGTACTTTGGTCTCTTCAGTAGAGCAGCTCTTGGAAAATCGTGAAGCCCAGTTAGATGAGCTTAAAATGTATCTCTTGCGTGCCCAGCAGAAGATGAAGACCATGGCTGATGCGAAGCGACGAGATGAAGAGTTTGAGGCGGGGGAGAAAGTTTTCATGAAGTTTCGACCTTATCGACAAAAATCTTTGGCAACACGGCGCAACGAAAAACTCGCTCTGTGTTTCTATGGACCATTTGAAATTATGGCTCGTGTGGGGACAGTGGCATACAAGTTGTCCTTACCTCCCAACTCGTCCGTCCACCTAGGCTTTCATGTATTCCAGTTTCGCCAAGCCCATGGGGAGACCAATTCTTCTCCCCTCTTGCCACCACAATTATCACCTGACCTGGAATTGCTAGTAGAGTCTGCTGAAGTTCTTGGAGTGCGCAATCTGGACACTGGTGGTACCACTCTTGTTGAAGTTCTGATCCAATAGAAAGATTTACCACAGTTTGAGGCCACTTGGGAGAAGTTTGAAACCATTCAGCAATAGTTTCCTTAGTTTACCCTTGAGGACAAGGTGAAAGTTTGAGTGACAGGTAATGATAGACCACCAATTAGGTACACCTATGCTCGTCGCAAGAAAGGAAACGACCGTTACTAATTACCTTAATTTACGAAATAATTTGGGAAACATGTTGGGTGAGATTAGGAAAGCTCAATCAGCTATAATTACCTAGTTAATAATTACCTTGTATGGGAGGAGACTTATATGGTAATAGATAGGCAATAAAAGGGGGAGAATGGAGTGTGTAGGATATCGAGAAGTAATTTGTATTGAGCTTTAGCTCTGGGAGAGCACCAAGTCTCTCGAATACCTGGGATGTTTGTTCGTTTCTTTGATTTCAATGAAATTCTCATCTTTTTTCCTCTCAATCTGTTAGTTTGCCGTGACCAATAAACCTAGGGTTCATCAAGGATTTGCTTGTGTGAGAGGCAGTTTAGAGAAATCGGTTGTTTGTTGCAGGAGCAGGGGAAGAAACGAATTTAATATTTATTTGGATGACTAGAATAATAGATGGCTAAATGAGTTGCTGACTTAGTTAGACACCGTCCTCTTTGCTTTCCATTTTGTATAGCGTATAAGAGTAATGTATGATGGTTAGAAATTCCAGAATAATGCTGCTTGTCTTTTAACTACCTTGACTCAGTTTCCACGTTATATACAAGCTGGGTTAAGTTGCAGATTAACCTGCTTACCTTCAAATTAGGTTATGAACTGATGTTCTTTCTGATCCTTTATTCAAGGCTAATTTTCCATTGCAAATATTTCAACCTTTGTGTATTTTGCAGCATGGTGAGGAGGGTCGACTTAATGCGGCATATGCTGCTGAAATGCAAAAGCTCCCAAATGTGAGGTGATTTTATTTTAACCTTTCATACCGTTTAGAGTTATTCAGTAACTTGTACTCCTGCTATTCCGTACTCATCCGTGCACCAGTTAAGGTTAATAAACAACTTAGTTGCATGAATGCATCCATTTCCTGCTATTAGTATGATGGTTGCTAGCTGAGAATGCCCTCCACACCTCTATGCTAATTAGCACCTGATTTTGCAATTGAAGAACTGGCATATTTGCGTTTTTGCAGACGTCTACTGAAACTGACTATAACACCATAGTCCATTCATATTTTATATCTTGATAATGATATGAAAAGGTGACATTCGTATTTGTATTTCAAACTTCTCTTAATCTCTTCTTCTTTAATGTTTTTCTTTTTCCCTACTGCTACTTGAGGATTTAACAATTGGACTGTTGAACCTAGTGTACTTGCCAAAGGAGTAATGATTTGTGATCGTGTTGGTTTATCATAAATTTAGATGAATGCTTCTTCATCGAATTTTCTTTTAAACTATGTTGAAGTTATCCTCGCAACTATGGATCTGGTACTAACATTCAATTTTTGAATGGGATTTACATCTATCAACTATCTTTCAGTATATAATTATAACCCCACATCTTCGATCTTATGTTGAATTGCAAAATCATGTTTACTGTTGTAATAATCAAGATTCTATATATTGGTGCAAAATTATGCTTTTTTTTTTTCCCTGAAGGCGAGTTTCTGGAAAGTACTCTTAGCAAGTGATGTGCAAGTTCCAATTTTTACAGGAATATTTCATTTTCACAGTTTTCTTTGGTTCGCTTCAAACAATCGATTCACCTGTTATCCAGATAATTGATTACGCATTTGGTATTGATTCAGATATGTTTCCTTTGACTTTCATCAATTTTGTGGCAACTCAAACTTCGATAACATACAGCTTCTTTACGATCAGATCTCTGACGATTTCAAGAAGCAAGGGTAATAAGAGCTGAGTTTTATGGTATTTTTTTATGACATGCCAATGTGCCGCTATGCTAGCTTTCCATACTACCAGCTTTAATATTTACTGTTCCAGCTGAACAGATATTTCCTCGTAGACAGAGGAGCGATACTGGAGGAGCAGAAAGGAATTATTAGATCTAACTGCATTGATTGTCTCGATCGAACAAATGTTACACAGGTATGAAAATGAGAAAAATAACAATAGAAACAAATAAATGTATATGCCAAGATTAAGGCACCTTTTGGTGACATTTTTTTTGAAGCATTTTTTGTAACTGTCAAAAGAGTACTTCATAAAAAATCAAAAGTACACTTGGAGTAGGTTAGATTATCGCTTTAAATGAAAAAATAATCAAATTAGGATGTCTCTTTATTAAAAAAAAAAAAGAAAAAAAGAAAATCGTAAATGGTAGAGTCGGTTAGTTGATCAATCTCTTAAAATATAGAAATCAAAGAAAGAAAAAAGTAACTAATTTTTTCTTTTAAAAAAATGGTTGGAAGTCATGTTTTAACTTTTTTTATTTAATATTTAAAAGTACTTTTTGTATGTGCGATACAAACATTACTATTAAAATTTTTACTTTCACTTGAAAGTAAAAAAGTACTTAGAAAAACGATACCAAAGAAGGTAAAAAAAGTACATAGGAAAGGCATTACCAAATGGTGACTAAGCTAATCATTTTAAGTGCTTCATGTTAAAAAGTACTTAGAAAAGCGTAACCAAAGAAATTGAAAGAGTGCTGAGAAAAAACGTTACCAAATGGTGCATAAACTACTCATTTTATGTGGTTCATGTTTGTTGTCACAGAGCTACCTGGCTCAGAAATCGTTGAATTTGCAACTGCAGAGGATTGGTGCGATTTCATCAACAGAGTGCATTTCCATGTTCGGTGAAGATTATGAAATTTTTAAAATCCGTATGGACTTGCCAATTTTTGATTTTTCAATCATTATTTTGATTAAATGTCCATGCTTACTAGAACATCTATGTGATTTCTTATATAGTGTGGGCGGAGCAAGGTGATGAGATCAGCCTCGAATATTCCGGAACTCATGCTCTGAAGGGAGACCTTGTAAGGTAACCTCATATGGGGAATTGAAATTTCTAGAATTTAAGGTTGGTGTTTGGTTTGTGTTTTCTGTGTTTTCATTTTTGTTACCAGAAAACTTGGAACAGAAACATAAAAGAGAAACAAATAAAATGTGTTTATGTTCCTAGATTTTAACAACAAATTTCTGAAATGAGAACAGAAACAATTTTTTGTTTCATTTTTCAGTTCATGTTCCAATTTTTTTGGGGAAAAAAATAGAAAAAAAGAAACAGGAATAGAAACACTTACCAAATGCCAACTCTACATGTTTTTCTAATCCATGGCAATCTACAATATTGCAGGTATGGTAAGCAAACCGTGGCTGGATTAATTAAAGATGGAATGAGTGCGATTTCAAGATATTATTTAAATAATTTTCAAGATGGAGTTCGGCAGGCAAGTATAACTACCCATTTTGGGATTATTTTTTTCCGATTATTATGGAAGAGTGAGGCATCTCTCTCTAATGTTTGGTTTTATACTTTACTAAAATATCATGACATCATTTCAGGATGCAATGGATCTCATCAGTGGACGCTATGATGTCAACAGAAATACTTCTACACAATCCCATCCAAATGTAGTCGAATCCCTCTCAGTAAGAGATAATAACTGCAATTTTTCAATTGACTCCACAATATTATAAAAAGAACTTCACATATAAGATTGGGCTTGATCCTCCTGTTGAGCATTCTAGGAGGAAATTCCTGAATGCACCAAATTGATGTGGAGGAGTGCTCCCTTAAGATCGCCCAGGATTTGATTAGTCGAGGTGAGTGTAAGTTGGCCTAGACACACTTTAAAAAGTATGGATATTTGTTGGATTGAATCCCTTGTTTTTCATTAAACTTGAAACATATATATACAACAAATCACCTAAGCAAAATAAGTCCTGTTTTTAAGGAATAAGATTTCAAAGATTCTTATTCTTATAGAGGACTCAACCTAAACAAATATATACACTATCTAAACATATTCAGAAGAACAATACAAATTTTAAAAATACAAATTAACTCTTTATGTCCCCACAAAATAGGCCACGTGTAGAGAGGCCAATCTTGTGTCTTAGCAACTGAAACTGAGAACGTGGCAATGGCTTGGTGAGGAGATCAACAAGTTGGTTGGCAAAAGAAACATGAGCCACACAAAGTAGACCAGATTGAACTTGATTACGGATGAAATGGTAATCAACTGCTACATGTTTCATTCTTAAATGAAACACAAGATTGGATCTTAACTGAGTGGCACCAATATTATCACAATAGACAATAGGAGAAGACTGCAAAGTCACACCAAGTTTAACAAGTAGAGAGCACACCCACCTAAGTTTAGTGATCAATACTCTGCCTCAGTTTAAGAATGAGCAACACTGTGTTGTTTCTTTGAACTCCAAGAAATAGGATTCCGCCCAAGATAGACATGGTAGGCACTAATGGAAGATTAATCATCTTTATTGCCAGCCCAATCGGCATCAGAAAACCCATGAAGAGATAAAAGGAGACTGATGATGTAGAAGAAGCCCATCATTCAATGTGCCACATAAAGACCGTAAAATTCGTTTAACCAGTATCCAATGCTTGTCAGTCGGTTGATGCATAAATTGAGACATCTTATTTACAGCAAAAGAAATATCAGGATGAGTAAGAGATAGGTATTGCAGGCTCCCAACTACAACACGAAATTGAGAAGTATCAAAAAGAAGAGAGCCCGAGGTGATGGTCAGTGTTGGCCCAGTGAGCTACCCAAGAGGGAGGTGAATTTGGTAGTTTTAAAAATTTATACAAATTTCAAAATTTTCAACACTTAATTAATCAAATAATCAATTTATCCTAAATCAATTATTTATCTTTATTATGCAGCAGATAAACAATGCAGCACACCAAGATATATCCTGATTCAGTAAGCTAGCCTTACCTAATCCAGTCCCCCAAGCTCCACGAAGTTTCGCACCCTCTAAATCCCAGATTCCTTTAAAGGTAGGAACCAAATCCTTACAACGATTCTTTTATCAAACTCAGAATTAACCTTTACAATTATCATTTTCTTAGGTTAAAGAAGAACCTTATCTTTTTACCAAGTTAAAAACTAACATAATTCTATTACAGGATGAATCACCACTTAATCCTTTTCCCAAGCACAAGAATAACCTTATCTTTTTTCAAGCTTAAGACTAACCTAATCCTTTCATAGGCTAAGGATCAAACCTAATCATTTTACAGGCTAAAGATCAAATTTCACAACTCTCCAAGTATCCTTTCACAGGTAAGAATTGAATCTTTACAATTCATTCAATTTAATTCAATTCAGGAAGAATCACAACTTAGTTCTTTTCAAGGGAAAATAATAACCTAACTTTTTTATACTCTAGGTAAAGATCAAACCTCAATCTTTTTTCCGGAAAAGATTAAAACCCAAGCTACCTTGATAAGATACAGCCCCAACCATATCCAATCTGCACAAATTCATCAAATACAAAAAAATGAGTTTCTTCCTACTCAGAGTTTCTACTACCTCAAACAAAATTATACTTAATTGATATCCCGAAATTTACTAGTGATGGAATTTAAGTGAGGAATTCAATATCTGATTATATTAGGTGTGGGTAGCACAAAATTAAACACGTAATCAGATAATATCACAAAATTGTTTTAATTTTTTTTTTATGTTCTTAAGTTTGAAAATGATTTTTTCAACGATCTTGTCAACCAAACAAATATAATAATATCAAATCACAATAAGAAATAATAGCTTGGAAAGATCTCAACGGGATAACACCGAAGAATGTAAATAGAATTGCTAGACAGCTCAAATCGGTAACGCAAATTTAACAATCAGCACTTTAGATCAAGAACGCAACACAATATCTCTCTCGAATAAATCTCAGTAGAATAATAACTCTTAGGATAGCTTAGGAACTGATAGTTCTTGATGTTATGTGATCAATTTTCGCAGGTCTATTTAAATTAATTTGAAACAGGCCCTCTAATGGTTAGATTTCACAAGATAGGCCTCTAAAAGGCACCTATAGACCTCATATATCATAACCATTCAATTTTGATATATTTCATTTAAAAACATCTTTTAAATCTTTCAATTAAGTCCACAAATTATTTCTCAAACATCAATCACAAAGATAGGAAGTATTTAGTTGCTAAAATTGAGAGAATCTATAATTATATGTACCAAATCAATATCTATTAAAAATATATGGACCATATCTTCCATAATTTCAAATTCCCCAAATCTCTCCCTTGGAACCATAAAAAAGGGCTAGTTTTTTTTACCAAAAGTCCAAGTTCCTCGAGATCTCAACCGAAACAGTTGGTTGACCGAACTCAGTGGTTGGTTGACTGATTGTGGTTACAGGTGAAGCATATTCAAGCCCAATTTTGACCACGATGCAATCTAATTTTGGAAAAACTCAAAACATGAAAGTTGTAGCTCTTTTTCTAAACTTTCTAGATCATCTTGAATCACCTCAATCAGAGTTCAGATGAGAAAGTTATGACCAAAATACGAATGGGTACACAAGCCCAGCCGATTGACCGATCTATTTAGAGAGTTACACTTTCCAGCCCAACGCCAATCGGTTGACCGATCGTATACCCTTCAGTTGACCGATCACTATTGGAACCTTTCATTTTCAACTTATTTCAACTCCAAACTTCAATGTTTTAATCCCGTTAACCGGTTTCTTTTCTCGGTTAACACAATCAACACTAATATTCAATTTTAAACACTAATCACATTTAGGTTAATTTTCGTTTTTCAATTTCACATTGGAGCAAATAATTGAATACTAATTAGGATCCTAAACTTTATCAAATTAAGCACAGAAATATATATTTCATCAATTAGTGTCGTGTGTGATCCTAATTCGAAATACATTATGAGTAAAAGAGTGTTTGAGTTGTTTTCACCTAATTTCTTTAGAATCTTCAACACTCTTCATTTTTTCAACATCCATCTTTGCATCCTTAATAATTACTTCATGATTTAGTCTTTAATGGAACTTTTTATACTGAAACACTCAACAGACACGTTAGTTCCACAAAAAATATCAACCCTTAATTATCCATCAAAATCTCGGGATCAACAGTCAGTGATGAATAATTTGTTGGCAGTGGGGTAAGAACATGTTTAGCATCTTCCATATGAGTCCTTTTAAGCAAGTCTTGGATGTATCTTCGTTGAGAGAGCAAAATGCCATGGCAATGCGGAATAACCTCAACTCCAAGAAAGTAAGAAAGAGAGCCAAGATCTTCTAGAGGAAAACATTGAACAAGACAACCAACATATTGAGAAACAAGATCATCACTTACTAGTAATAATAATATCATCAACATACACCAATGGAAACAAAACATGCTTGCCAGTGTTGAGAACAAATAGAGAAGTATCAGAGTAAGAGTTCTTCAAACCTGAATCCACAAGATTTTGACGTAGTTCATGATACCAAGCCCGTGTAGCCTGTTTGAGACCATAGATAGCTTTATGAAGTTTACAGACATATGTAGGATGATTGGAATCAACAAAACCTGAAGGTTGAGCCATATAAACAGGTTTTGAGAGTTGGCCTTGAAGAAAGGTATTGTTGATATCAAGTTGACGAAGAGACCAACCATTGCTAGCTGCAATATTAAGTACAAGTCTCACGGTGGTAGGCTTAACAATCGGGCTAAAAGTCTCATGTTAATCCACACCTGGTCGTTGATGAAATTCTTTGGCCACAAGGCGAGCTTTAAACCTGTCAATATAGCCATCAGAGTGTCTTTTAATTCGGAAAATCTGTTTAAAGCCAATAAGATTAGTGATACCATCAAAAGGGACTCACTCCCATGTCCCATTACCAACAAGAACATCATATTATTCAGACATAGCTCGATGCCAGTTATGGTTTTTGCGGGCTTGAGTTATGGAAGAAGGTCCAAGATCAGGTGGGGGTGTTAAGTGGGTGTGAAGGTTGAGTTTTTAAATTGGTTTATGAATATTATTTTTGGCTTCCTGAGTAGTCATGCGATGTTGGGTGGTTAATCGTGTTTCGGTGGATGGATGGGTAGGATTTGATGATGGTTGGATGGGTGGTGGTGGCTGCTCAATTTCAGTTTGGTGCTGGTATCTCAGAGTTTTGTGAAGTATTATAAAAAAAGAGGCATTTCTTGAGGGCACACTTCAAGTGGAGTGTTAGAAGTCGGCTGTGATGGAGAAGATAATGAAATAGTAAGCACATGAGGAACTCAAGTATCTATGGTGTTGGAGGTAGGACGAGGTAGATGATTATGAAATGAGGTGTACGGAAAGACTGACTCTACAAACTTCACATGATGAGAAACAAATATTTTTGAAGTAGATGGTTCAAAACACAGGTACACTTTGAGATAATGAGTATCCAAGAGATACACATGATTTAGACCTTTGACCAAGTTTGTGAGATGTATATGGACAGAGCTAAGGATAACATAAACATCCATAAATCTTTACTTTAGAATAATTGGGCGTTTTGTGGAAAATTAATTCATAGGGAGATGATAGATTGAGCGTAGAGATTGGCATCCTATTAATTAAATAGACATCGGTGGCAAAGGCGTAGGACCAAAAAGTAATTGGAAGGGAAGTACGAGAAAGTAAGGTGAGACTAGTTTCAACAATTTGATGATGTCATCTTTCTGAGTAGCCGTTATATTCAGGTGTATGAGGTGGAGTGGTTAAGTGAGAAATGCTATTGAGAGAGGCTATCTTTGAGGCCCATATATTCTCCCTCATTATCTGAATAGAGTATGATAATTATGTGTTTAAAATAAATTTTCACAATGGTTTTGTAACGCCTAAAAACTTATTGAACTTCAGATTTTCATTTTTGAGGATAAAACCGAATGTATTTGGTCAAGTGATCAACGAAAATGACATAGTATTTGAAACTATCTTGTGACAAAACAGGTGAAGTCCATACATCAGAAAAAAATAAAAAAATAAAAAATAAAAAAATTCAAGAGATTGCGTAGAGATAAGAGATGAAGTCGAGGAAGACATCTTATGTATTGCAAAGACATGCATTATATGAAAACTCTTTTGTCATGGGAGAAGAAAAATCTACATGATAACTAGAAATGATGTGTTTCAAAATGGGAAAAGCGGGATGACCTAATCTATGATGCGAATTTGATGATGTAGTTTTGACATGGGAGAAGGCAAGAATTGGAGAAGATGTAGATTTATTAATCGGCCATTCATACACTTTATCCTTAGTATTGATGTGGTGTATTTATTGAAATTTGAATTGTTCTTCTGAATATCTTTGTTTGTATTAAGTCTTCCTTAAAAATATGAATCTTTGAAATTCTCTTCCCCAAGAATAGGGCTTCTTTTGCTTAGATAATTTGCTGTATATGTTTCAAGTTTAATGGAAAACAAAAGATTCAGTTCAACAAATATCTGTACCTTTTACACTTTACCGTATTAAACGGAAAAAAAGGAAAACATATAAGATTGGGCGAATTACATTTTGTCCTTGTAGTTTTAGTAAGTGTTTTATTTGGTCCTTTAGGTAAAATACACGGGAGTGGGTGGCAGATGATTTGCACATGGCACCATGTTGCCCTTTTTTTTAATCTGAGCTGGGACCATTTTGATATCGTTTGGCAACATGGAAATGAAACCATGGAATTGGAATTTGAAATGAATAGATTAAAATTTTTAGGTTTTTGCATGCATTCATTTTCAATTTCAATTATGAACCTCCAATTCAAGCAACAAAACACTACCTTTGGTCATCATGTTTTTAAATCACTTTTTGACAACAATTTTTTTTGAACATGAGCATTCATAAATCCATTCCTCAACCTTTGTGAGTAATTGAGAGGCGGTGTTAGAATAATGAGAGGCGGAATATTGGAAGTGAATCTGAGATAGTTGTATTGATATGTGTAAAGCCCACATGATACAGAGATCACAGAAGTGCCTATATATAGGCAAGAATTAGGGGTCTATAGGCTCTAAGTAATCTAGTTAGTCGAGGTCCATATATATATATATTAACATCCTCCCTCAAACTCAGGGTGGTAAGGCATACGTCAACTTGAGTTTGAAAACCTAATAAAGTGTTAAGGTGGATGGATCTTGGTGAAAATATCTGCGGTTTGGTTGGGAGAGCTCACTGAGTCAAGTTGAACAATATTTTTAAAAGTACGATTATGGCTGAAGTGCTAATTAGTATCGATGTGTTTGGTAGAAAACGTTATTGTGAGCAATTTGAATAGCACTCTTATTCTCACAATTTCAAACCGTATCAGTTGAGGAGGAAACTCCCATATCAGCAAGGAGCGAATGAAAAGTAGTTCTTGTGTTGGGTCAGCGACGACACGGTACTCAATTTCGGTATTGAAACGAGTAAGCACAGTTTGTTTCTTACTACACCAGGAAATAAGGGAGTTGCTCAAGAAGAAACAGTAACCAATGGTAGAATGTTTATTGGTGGGATCCCAGTCCAGTCGGCATACTAAAGAAATGAAGTCCATGAAACAAGTTGCCTGTGACATACCAAAGAATGCGAAGAACAGACGAGTAGTGAGTGGTCCGAGGAGCAGATAAGAACTAGCTGACATAATGGACAACATAGGCAATGTGTGAGTGAGTAATGGTGAGATATACCAAATTTCCAACCAGTTCGTGATAGAGAGTGACATTAAGGAAATGTGTGCCATCTAGTGGAGTAAGTCTGGTATGGCTCCAAAGGAGTGTTGGCAGTGGTGAAGTCAGTGATACTAACCTTGGAAAAGAGATCAGAGACATATTTGGTCTGAGAGAGAGAGAGTATTCATCTGAATCAGATGAAATTTCGAGGCCAAAGAAATAGGTGAGCACGCCAAGATCTTTCATCTCGAATTGACCATTATGAATTTTTTTGAGTTAGGAAATATTGCATAGATCATTCCCTGTAATGATCATGTCATCCACATATGATAAAAGAACGGTAACGTTGTTGTCAGTTTGGCGAAGAAACAAGGCAAAATCATGAGTGCTTGATGTGAACCCAAATTAGTGGATGACGGTGCTGAAATTTGCAAACTAAGCACGTAGAGTTTGTTTAAGACCATATAAGGTACGATGTCGACAAACACATGGTTGTTGAAGTGGCGAGGGCTCACGTATCACTGTTCAGGCGCGTGGTTGACTCACATCAGAGATGCAACAGATTTTGGCCGCGCGTGAAGGTGTGTACAGTGTCAGGTGGAGATGAGATTGGTGGCTTTGGTTTCGTCTTGGAGAGACGATTCCGATGGTGTGGTTAGAGTTGATGTTGGAGCAATGTTGAAGCTTGCAGGATTCAACGAAGCGGATGGCCTTTTTGACACTGCTAGAGGCGCGTGAGAGAGCGCATGCTTGGGTGGTTTGACTTCTCTTCGGTGGCATTTTCATGACGAGACTGATAGTGGTGGATTTGGTGTAAGGTCGGGGAAATGTGATATTTTGTGTTGTAGGCCGGCACAAGGGAAGACTTTAAAAAGAATTGATTTTAGGGTGTGGCATTTTCGAAAGAATAGGGCCAAGAAAAATTGACTTTTATTACGATGTTTGAATAATTGAGAGATGAAATATTGTGAGTGAATATGAGACAATTGTATTGATACGTGTAAAGTCTAGAGATTTACAAAAGTGTTATATAGACAATGATTAATGTTTGGTCTATGAACTCCAAGTAAATTAGTGGCCAAGTCCCATATATACATATATTAACACTCAAATTACAAAAATGAGCATGGGTGCCATGTGAAAAATCATCTGACATTCTATTCCATCTATTATGACATTTTTATGAGAGAAGGATCTAATAGACTATTCTATTTGCAATTGCGAATTAAGTGATAACATTGTTTTCTTTTAAAGTTACATTCCTAAATAGAACACTTTCTAGGGATAATCGGCAATTAGTCTCAAATAGCGGGTGTAATGTATTATTTGTCCTACTTAAAATATAAATTTAAATTTAGTCTCTTACATTGATTTTTGGTTCTGTATTAGTCCCGCATGTGCTCACGCATTGCATGTGGAGGGGTAGAGAGAGTTAAGTGAGTAAATCCGAATTATAGTGAATTAGTTACAAGTTAATAATTACAAATCACATGTAACTATATTACATGTAGTGTAATATTAATTATATATACTTGTGTAATATTATTTACACGTAATTTTGTAATTATAAATTACATGTAATTATGTTACATTTACTTGTGTAATATTTGTTATACATCTAACAAATAGATGCACGTAACTATGAGAGTGTAGCGTATGTATTGGGGTTTCTATTTTTTTTTTAATACGCAGGACTATAACATAAGTTGTTGGGTAGGGGATTTTCTTAAAATTAAGGATAAATGGGGTCGGAACACCCTAATTACTGTAACTAAGAGCACCACAGAAGTATTTCTCCCTATTAAGATATATATTTCCAGCTTGGTTGGTGTTTGATTTTAATGACTTGTGATCTCTTGAAAACTCCGTTGATTTTTTGGGGAAAAAAATTGCAGTATCTCCCGGTGGCATCAGCTTTATTGATAGGAGGATTAACGGTCACGTCCATTACACTTAACCAAGGTAACTTTCGCTTCAAAATAAAGATTTTAGAGCCAAATTAAATCTCGCATTATCGTCAATTATTGTGATTTTATGTAATAATGAAAAAATCCTAATTTTTTAGTCTATTTTTGGGGCGATGCAGCTGGCCGAAATGCTCATAGTTTTCTATCATCTGTGCTATGCGCCGGTGTAACTGCTGGAATGATGGCACTCGTGAAATCAAATGGAAGACAATTTTGTTCCAGGCCTCGTTTATGCGGCCTCCTGTAATTTGCAAGTATAAATTGAAATTTCAATTTCAAAGGGGACTACTGTACATAAAATAAAACCGTTTTATATCTATTAACTGTCTTTTTAAGAAAAAAGGTTTTGGGGCATGTTTGGTTTAGTTAATTGTGAAAAGGTGTTTGGTTTAGGTTTTGAAAATTGAGGAAAAAATATTTATTAATAATGTGTTAGAATTTTGAAGAAAAAAAAAATGATGTGATTGATTGAAATATGATGTTGAAAAAGAGAGATGATATTGATATTTTTTGGATGAATGTATGGTAGAGAAAATTTGTATTGTAGAGAACTAAAAATGAAGATTAAAGAAAAAAATAGAAATTAAATTTATAAAGTAATAAAAGTAGATAATATGGTAAATTGAGTATTGTGAAAATTGTTTTGTAAAAGTTTATTTGAGTTGTGTAGCTAAAATAATTTTGAATTTTTGAAAAGTAAAAATAATATCCAAAATTCCAACCAAACATGGCCTTATATCTGTGGACTCCTAGAAAGCATGGACACGGACACGCATGTTGTGTCCGAGAAGGGTACAACACGAGGATACGGTAAATGTGAAAAAAAGAGGACAACAATAAAAAAAATGTGAAAATTATTGATATTAAGGTTAAAAACTTATTATGATAATTATCTATATATTTAATACTAAAACAATAAAAAAATTATATTAAGGTTTAATATAGTTCATTTCATCTCATGAAGGGTATGTATGGTAGTTTTTAGATGTGAAGGGCTGTGAGTGTTTTTTGCGTTTTTTAGCCTTTAGTTTATTTACATTTGTCGCTTATAGGTTTTTTAAAATATTGATGCGTCGTGTCTACAATGTGCCTGTGACGTGTTTACAACGTGTCCAATTTGAAATTTAAATTTTTTTAATTATACATGACACTTCGATAGTGTTCTGTTGTGTCCACCACGTCTCTGCCTCTGACGCGTTTAACAATCCTTTGACAAGTAGCCTTGCTTTCTAGGTGGACTCTCTTATTCCAAGTTTTATTATTATTATTATTATTATCATTATTATGGTTTAGTTAAAAAAATTATTGTATTTTTTTCTAGAAGAATTTTTTAACGATGCTTTCGAAGAAAATCAAGATTCATTATTCATATATTTACTTCTAGTTCTAGTGACAAAATTGTAGGAACTAAAAATAACGCAATCAAAAAATTATTCAAATAAATTATAGATAAGAGAGAAAAGAACATCCTATGTCAAATATATAAGGAAAGAGCTAAAATACATGACATTAACAACCATAAATTAATCAATAATATTGGTCCACAGATCTACTCAAGAAGAGGAATGAATTAGGTAGTTACAAAAAATTTAAATAAATAAATTATTAATTAAACAATTTCCAAATTTTCCTATTTAATTATTATCTTGAGTTATAGCGAAAACGTGTTTATTTAGATGCACAACCAAATAGATAGGGATAGATAAATTGAACACAGATTTATCTTGATTCGGCAAGTTAGTCGTACCTACGTCCAATTCTCTGAGCTCCTGTAGGGATTTTGCTATCCACTATTAACCTTGATTCATTTCTCAGGTAGGAACCAAATTCTTACAATCTTTTTCACAGACTAATGATTAACTTAATTATTTTTCCAAGCTCATAATCAAACTTAACAATTTTTCTTTTACCAGACTCAGGAAGAATCTAATTCTTTTGCAGGAGAAGAATAAAACTTATATATCTTTTTACCAAACTAAAGACTAACCTAATTCTATTACAGGCAAAATCAAACCTAATCATTTTACATGTAAGAATCAAATCTAATCCTGATTAGACATCGACCTAACGTGTCTAATCTTCTCACACTCACAAATACAAAATTTATATCTATTTTTTCTCATAAGAGTTTCTATCATCTTAATACAATATATGCTCAACTAATGTCCCGAATATACTATGTGAGAATACAAATATAATTTTACTCAATTTAAAGCACAAAGATAATATAAATCAGATTTCGCAGGCATAAATTGTTGCACAAGATTTCAAGATATTCTAAATTGAAAACGATTTTCACAAAAATACTACAAGCTCAATTAAAATATATAAAATCACTTAAAACACACTTAATTTTGAGCAAGTAAACAAGAATGGTCTCATTGGGATTTTTTAAGAAGATCGAACGTAAGACTCAAACCTAGTATAATAAGAACAACGATTTCTTCAATGCATTTTTTTTTTCTCAAAAATATTTTTAACAAAATGATACTTTCTTTATGAATATGATTGATTTAAACTCTTGCTCTTGATTGACCATTTATTCAAATTCGTAGGTCTATATTTATAGATTTCAAACTATGCCTAAAACAACTATTTTTCAAAGCATAAGATTATTAATGTCATATATAGACCCCATATAATATACTCTTTTAATTTTGAAAAATTTGACTGAAAAATATTCTTTAAAAATCCCAATTTAGCCCCTAAAATTTATTTGATCCAAACCCCTTAAATATAGAAAGTACTTTTACCGGTTAATCAAGTTATATAAGGATTAATTAATAAGATCTTCAAAATATATTATGATAGATATATGTAATATATTCAAATCCCCTTAAAATGAGGTTTTATAACGTTTAAAACCATAGGATTTGGGTTGAAGATCTCGAAAAACGAATTAGTTAAACTTGCGAAAACTGATTACTCGGTCGATCGGCTTCCCTATTGGCCGATCGATTGCCCTTCCAACAATTTACTTTTCAACTGTTGGCAACTTCGTTGGTCAACGGAACATTAATTGCCAAAAACAACATCCAGTATCTTCCTGTCAACCAGCCATCTCGTTGGTCGACTGTTTAGGCCAGAAGCTCAAAGTTTAGCATATTGATTCTCCCAGTAGAACGACCATTTCGTTAGTCGATCGTTTAGGCCTGAATTCCCTTATTTTCTATTTTTTAAAACGTGATCAACACTATGAAAAATATTTAGATTCTTAAATTTACCACTTCTTACATAACAAACAAAATTTAATCAATTTAATAAATGTCGTGCGCGATCATAATTAGATTGCATTAAGAATATAAAAGTATTGAATTATTTTATCTAGAAATTCAAAAGAAAAAAAAAAAATTCTCCAAAAAATCTTCAAGTCTTTATTTGCAACCATCTTGAATCCTTCGTTAAATATCATCTTGAAAACCCTCATTAAACATTATCTTTGAAATACAACTTTTTTCTCATTTGCTTAATCGGAACTTAACTCTGAAATCATTCTATAAAAAAAATATTAATTCCGTAAAATATTAACGTTAATTTATCCATCAAAACATCTAGGGTAAAAAAATAATATTTATTCCCAAATCGTAAAACCACCAAATCTATAACAATCCTAAATTAATTAATTAGTATTCAAAAAAATTGTCAAAAAGATTTAAGCTAATTTAATGATTGTTCAATACAATTTCATAAAATCACAACACTTTAGCAAGAACCTGTCCTAAATTTAGTTTGTCACATTATTTATGTAATTTTAATAAAAATAACTTTTGAACTAATTTATAATAAAATATTAATAGTTAGACGAAAAGTATTTTTATTATTGTAAAAAAATTTAACATGATGTAAGATAAATAGTAAAATACTAGGGGCACAATTGATTATAAAAAAGCACACTAATAAAAACTAATTAAAAATATAAGGCAATAATGATTTTTTATTTTTTTATTTTTTGAGAGGTACATCCAAATCTAAAAAATCGATTTGAGGGCTATTTTTTTTAGATGTTTATTAAATATTTGTATAAATCAAGGGAGACTTAAGAAAATTATTAGTGACACCCCTTGTATTTGAGACGATGGTCACGGTAACTCATATTTAAATAAATACCATGGAGACTTCCTGATAAAAAAAAATATTGGTTAATTACTTTTTTACCATTAACTTTTAACAATAAAAACTCTCAAACAATAAAATTAAAGCAATTATCATTTTACCCTTGCCACTAATTATTTTTTCTTTCATTTTTTCTTCTCTCTCTCTTTCTCTCATACCCACCTGCAAGACTACACTATTACCGCCACCACCACTCTTTCTCCTCCGCCGCTGTCTTCTTCTCCTCCTTCCCTATGTCTCTCTTTTTCTTCTCCTCATTGGATATGCGCAAATCCGACGAGGATACTAGATTTGGCAAATCAAACGACTTCTTCGTTGTTTGTCGGATCTACGCAGATCCGATGAGAAGGAGAAGAAGAAGAAGAATGAGGAGTTTGTCAACGGTGCTCTATTTTTCAGGTGGGATGGTGGCGGCAGTGCTTTGTTTTTCAAGTAGGGTTAGAGGTCGCAAGCTCTGTTCTTCAGGTGGGTTTGAGGTGTTGATGGATTGAATTGGAGATGGTGGCGGCGATGATGTGGTAGGTTGGAGATGGGGGCGGCAGTGATGGTGGTGTGCTGAAGTTTTGTATGAACGACGATGGTGGTGGAGGAAGAGTTGGAGTGTTATCTAGTTGGGACGAGAAGAATTAGAAAAGAATTATAAGAATAGAAAAAAAAAAAAAAGATAAAGAAAAAAAATGGTTGAAGTCAAGGTTAAACTAAACAAATAAACAATGGTAATTAAGTAATTTTTACGAATAATTTTTTTTATTTTAAGGGTAAAATTAAAATTTAAATGACGATATCTGTAAGTCAACTAAAAATTTGGGAGGTTGATTGTTCCAATTAAAAAGATAGGAATTGTCCGCGATATTTGTTAAAATATAGGGGATTACCATTGTTATCGTCTTAAATATAGAAGATGTCAGTAATAATTTTTTGGGAGGTTTATGTGAAATTTTAAAAAATTGTATTGAATTTTTGTAAAAATATAAAGAATAAAAATAAAAAATTTTGAAGTTGAAAAAGAACTTGAGCCCCTCTACCTAAGGTGACTCCGCCTCTCTTCAAAGTTCTCTCTCCGCCCCTAGTTTGGCTAGGGGTGTATAGGTGCCCTAGAAGCTTTCCCCCTAAGGGTCCGTTCGGCCAAGTTTTTCCATTATGGTAAGCTGTGTTTTGGAAAGTGTGTCCTGACTCCGGGGAGATGCATTGGCCTGCGGATGCAAAGTCAAGTTATGGGCCTGCAAAAATTCTGAATATTAATAATAATATGACCAGGCATTTTTTCTATATCTTTGGTCTAACTTGCACTTTCCACATTTTGATTTCTTTGGGCCTTAGCACTCAATTGTTGACGTGTAATTTTTTTTTTATCATTCAATCACTTTGGTTGTTAGTGATTTGAGGTAACGTTTACGTGCGTGACTGGAGTTCATGACACTAAAACGTCCACGCCATTAAAAATTAACTGAAAAACACAAAATGGGAAAGTGGGAAAAAATTAAAAATCTATCTTTAACATCTTAACTAGTTTTAGACCTCCACATTGTGCGGACTTGTAAAAAAATATAAGAAATTCTTAATATTGAAACATGAAACATATATATATCATTTGATTATTTTTTTAACAATATCTGAGAACAAATGCATAAATTTTAGTGAGTAATGACATTTTATGAATACCGAATATAAATATATTATTAAAAATTATATAAATAATCATAAAATTGAAATAATATTTCTACAAATTAACTCTTATTAATATACTATAAACTAACAAACAAATAACCATAAATTATGATTAATTTCATAAATTTTTACAAGTTAACAAATTCTAATTTAATTAATTTATATTGTTTCTATTTTCTTTTTAGGTAAAAATATTTTTTGAATCACAATTATTTTTTTAATAATTTAAAATGTGGAATAGAAAAATTAGCATTAATTAAAAAATAATTAATTAAAAAGAAGACAAAATTGAATAGGGTCGCTCATTATTTGATATATATATATAATAACTCACCAAAAGACTTTAAAGAAGTATTTTCTAACCTCATTGAAAATTTATTTCTCCTTCCATTTTTAAGAATTAATATTAGATTTGCCCACACTCTTATCAATCATTGTCCCTTTTTTTTTTTTTTTTTTTTTTTAATTTGCAAATAATTTTTGTCACGAAGTGTCAATCACCACAAAAAAAAAAGTATGTTCTAAACTTTGATTCAACCCTTACGAAAGCTGAATCAACCCTTTTGCACGGGAAAGATAGAAGTTGCATATAGAATTATGGATTTCTAATGCATATTGGGCTCTTTAAATTAAAAACGAAAATATTGAATTATTTAGGTGTTTTTTTTTTAATTTGCAAATAATTTTTGTCACGAAATGTCAATCACCACCGAAAAAGTATGTTCTAAACTTTGAATCAACCCTTACAAAAACTGACCTCCATTCAAAACATCTCTGCATAATCATGTTATGACATGTCAATCAACACTGAAAAATGTTATTATGAAATGTCAATCAACCATCATAAAGGCTGAGCTCACTTGTCCATCATCCGTTATACATGCTACTATAAAAACTAAGTTCTGTTTTCAGACTCTTCATTCTATAATTTTCTTGATATGTTTTCAAATAGTAATTCAAGTGAGAAAAACTCATATGATATTTGGTGTTGACTTGGACCCAAGGATCATTCAGTATATTAGGTTCTTAAACCATATTATAATGACTATTGGAGTGATCAAGACACCAACTCGAAAGAGTATTGTGTTGGTTTTCGCCATGAGTGGGAATACATAGTGAAACAGTCTAACAACCTTGTGGCTTCGTTAAACGATCTTAATGCACCAGTTTTGCATCGTTTATCCCCACAGATGCCTTGATGATATTAAACGAATAACACAACCAAAATTAAAGAAGCTATTATACGAATTCAGATGTAGAATAATCGCATGTTGTTGCGAGGAAGTCGATATTATCTACTCCAACTAATCATTGAAATGGCCACTGCGAGTAACATAACACTTATTTCGACTGAATACCATAACGTGATGGCCAACGATGATTATCTGTCTATACATATCTAATGAAGAATAAATAAACTTTGTCAATTGTATGGTATTAGTTATGTATTTTCATGTGACTATTTCAGTGATATTATGTATCTTAATCTGTTATGTTTCTTAATCGCTACAAAGTTACCCAAAAACAGTGTCGTAAGTGAAACAACCTATTTGGGCAATTGTGACGATTTTTTAAAATAATTCACTAATCCCTTTTCAGTTTTGTAAGTTGCGTCATGGAGTGTTATGAATAGAATTTTTGTGAAAAATCTTGATTTATTTCAGATACGGATAGGGTATCGTTTGTGCGTTTCAAAGTTGCCCAAAAAAATAGTATTGTAAGTGAACAACCCATTTGGACAACTTTGATGACTTTTAAAAATCATTCACTTATTTGTTTTTAGTTTTGTAAGTTGCGTTATGGAGTGTCATCAATAGAGTTTATGTGAAAATAATTGTGTTGTCATTGCAATCTTGATATAATATATATAACCCAAAAAGTTGTTCAATTGAATACCATAACGTGGTAATTTAAATTTCTACATAACCAAAATATAAACAACCAATTTGTTCAACTTATAATATACATAAATACAAAAACATGATAATATACTTGGTGCGACAACCGAACAAGGCGAGGCTTGTCCTCATACAACTATATTTCCATGTCCCCACTCTCTATGACTTTACAATGGGTCAGTAGTTCAATTTTTTCATCTCTCATCTGTGACATTTACGTAATAATGCTCATGTCCGAATCCCCAAATGTCTACGACACAAGTGACACTTGACGTACACAACTGCCATGCGAAATAACTTGCTGTTGCAGTGGAAAATCCAATGAAACACAATAAATGTCATGAGATGGAGTAAAAAAAAGGACTACCATTAGATGATGGCCTTGACTGATATTGCTGAAACACAGATTACTTTGTACTATTGAATTGAGAGGTTGATGCCTCGACATGGCTTTGCAATTGGTTGTAAGGCATATGGTGGTTTGGAATAGTGAAGGTCGGAGGACGAAATGCTACCGTCGGTACAGATGCCGAAAGTTGACTGTAGGAATGGAATGCTGATTGTGGGCTGTCTCGAACAAATGATTGGTTCATTAGTTCAGTCGTCTACTCACCATGATAATATTGTCGTGTGAAATGACAAATCAAGAGAACATTTTGCATCCGAGAAAGGATTGTTGGAGACAGTGTTCAAGTCCTGACAATATCTTGCACTTGTTGTTGTACTCGAAGCATCCCCTGTCCCTTAATGAGTTTTTTTATAAGTACAGTTACATTATAAACGAATAACGACAAAGAGTGATATAGTAATACATATTGAAACTTACTATTATACATTCTATAACCATTGTTTCACGATAGCCTTAGTCTGTATGATGCAAAGGATTACCAACAAACATACGGATGACACGCCACTACAAAAGATAATAAGGATCATCACGCGCTATCGGTCGAAACATAGGTTTTTCTGTAACAACCGTCTATAGTCTATTATCCCAGGCCTCAATGTAGGAATGGTGTTTGCTTTCCCAATTAGCACTTGCTCGACTATGCCAATTGTTACTGTGAAGGCTATCTTTCTCGGTAAGGGCAGTAAGAATGGGTTGCCAAGATCCAAACTGTCATAAGACGCGATTCAATCGATGTAGGACATCTATACGAGTTGTCACATACACATAAGTACATGATTGAGACGATAATGACAAACAAATGTAAATTAACTGGATTAACCGAAAAGAAAGCCACCTAATCAAATTCGAGATAGTCAAGTTGATCTCGGTACGCTCATAACATATGAACTGCTGTCTTTTTAAGAATGAAATCTGTCTTCCATCGGTATTTATAAGGCCCGAATTCAAATTAATGGTGCAGAAAGAAAAACAAAATCTCACAGACATAAGAGAATGAAAGAGACCAAGAAATGAGGCGGCCAAAAATGTTAGCCGAATCTATATGGATGGGCAGACATTAGGGATTCCCCTCCTTATAAATACTATCTCAAGTTCACAACCCTGGACCTATTCTTTTCTTTAATTGCACTTTAGCCCCTGAGTTTCTTAAGTTCAATATTACTACCCATCCTTTTTCAAGGACTCTTCTAACATAAATTTCTTATTATGTGGGACCCATTAGGTTTATACCAACATCTTAAAGATAGCCAATTGAAATAGTATGTAATACCCATTTTTAGAAAATAACGATCTAACTACTATAAAGTTAAAGCCATAGTGAGTGGATCTGCTATGTTATCCACTGTATCTACTCTCCTGATGGTAACATCGTTTGTCCCGATGATTTCACCAATCAAATAGAACCGTCGCTTTATGTGTTTGGATTTCTGATGAGATCTTAGTTCCTTTACTTTAATTATAGCACCATTGTTGCCACAATATAACAATATCGATTACTCAATGGTAGAAACCACCTAAAGTTCAGAAATGAACTTCTTAATCCATATACCTTCCTTAGTTGCATCAAAAGTGACAATATACTCGATCAAAGTAGTAGAATTTCAATTGTAGATTGTTTACAACTCTGTCAACTAACAACCTTACTATTTAAGATAAATACATATCCTGAAGTTAATTTCTGCTCATTCATATTGGATTGGAAATCTGAATCAATATAACCTCCAACTTCGAATTTCCTTCCTCCATAAACTAGAAATTTATCTTTAGTCCTTATCAAATACTTGAGGATATATTTTATAGCTTTCTATTGTTCTAAACCTGAATTCACCTAATATTTGCTTGTCAATCCAACGGTATAATTGATATCGAGTCTAGTATATAGCACTGCGCACATGAGATTTCTAATTGTCGAAGCATATGGAACCTTACTCATCATAATCTTCTTCAGAAGAATGATGACTCATCTTCTTAGATAGATGAATTCCATGTTGGACTGGTTGGTAGTCTCTTTTGGAGTTCACCATGCTGAATCACTCAAACATTTTATGTATGTACCCGAATTAGGATAAGCCAATCATTCTTTTAGATCTATTTTTATAGACCTTTATACCAAGTATATAGGACATTTCTTCCAAATCTTTCATGGATAAAGTTTGATAAAATATACTTTTGTAGTTGATAACATTCCTATATCATTTTCAATCAGTATAATGTTATTGACGTATAATCCCATGAAACATATAGCCTGTACATCCATTTTATTTTACATACATGGATCATTCATTTTTGGAGGTAACCAAATGATTTGAGTGTCTTATCAAAATGAATGTTCTATCTTCTAGAAGCTTGCTTAAGTCTGCAAATGGATTTTTTGCAATTTGTACACCTTCTGTCTTCCACCTTAGGGTACGAAGCCTTCTAGTTGATGCATGTAAATCTCTTACTCTATGTTTCCATTGAGGAAAACTATCTTTACATCCATATTCCAAACTTTATAGTTGTGGTATGCATCTATATCCAATAAATCCTTTTGGACTTTAACACCACGTCCGGCGAAAAGGCCTCCTTATAGTCAACTCTTTGACGTTAAGTATATATCATTTCCTAACCATTCTTGCCTTGAACACGTCCACTTTATTATCTAAGTTTAGTTTTATATTAAATATCTATTTAAAATGGGAACGATTCCCTCAGCTGGATCCATAAGAGTCCAGACTAGGTTAGTGTACATGGACTCCATTTCATATTTTATCACTATTTGCTACTTCTAACTGTCCTGTCTAACATCAAATCCTCATATTTAGCGGATCGTCACCTCCCATTACATGTATCTCATCTCTATATTTTTGTCGAATATATCCCAAATATCTATTGGGAGGAGCATAGGGTCTACTAGATCTACGGGAAACTTGTGTGTTGGAAGTATTTATTGTGGTCGGTTCCATGTTTGTAGTTTGTTGAGTGTACCACACCTCCGCCAAGTCTATCTTTTGTCCAGTGTTGAATTCTTGGAGAAACGATTATGGTAAGAATTTTGTATTTCTAGTAACAAATATTTTTTTGTTCCTCTGGGTGATAGAAAAAATATCCAGCAATTTCTCTAGAATACTCGACAAATCTACAAATGTAAGTCATAGATTCCAATTTGTATGCCTCAAGTCTTTTGACATGAGCCCAACATCTCCAAATCCTAACATACTTAAGATTTAATTTTCTTTCTTTCCATATCTCATGTGGTGTAACTGGATCGGATTAGTTGGAACCTTATTCGGCAAATAAAATGAAGTCATTAAGGCATAACAACCCCAAAATGATATTGATATATCAGTGCGACTCATCATCAATCTGATCATATATAGGGTCCGATTTTTTATTTCCAATACACCATTCAATAGTGAAGTAGCAGGAATCCATTGTGAAAGTATACCATTAAGCTTGAGATAGTCTAGAAACTTTGAGGATAATTACTCACCACCTTGATCTGATGAGAGTGCCTTAAAACTCTTCTAAGTCTGTTTCTCTACTTCATTTCTGAATTCTTTGAACATTTCAAAAGTATCAAGCTTGTGTCTCATAAGATACATAAAAACCATACCTAGAGTGATCGTTGGTAAAGGTAAAAGTATAAAAATTCATCTCGAACTTTGGAGCTTATAGGCCTACACATATCACTATGTACCAAACCCAACATGTCAACAACCTGTTCCCAATGTCCAATAAAGGGTGACTTGGTCATTTTATCCCTTAAACAAAATTCATAATTTGGTAATGACTCCAAGTCGAATGTTCCCAAGAACCCATATTAAGCCATCTTGTTGATTTTTTTTATAACAAATATAACCTCATTTGAGATGCCACAAGTTGGTAGGATTTTCATATCTCAATCTTTTTGTTGACCGAGTGAGTTACCAAAGAGGGGGGATAAATTGGGTAGTTATGAAAATTTAAACCAATTTAAATCTTTAAACACTTAATTAATCAAATAATCAATGTTATCCTAAATCAATTATTATCTTGTTACGTGGCGGATAAGTGTTTAACTTACGTGCACAACCAAACAAAATGTAAACAATGCAGAACATAAAGATATATCCTGGTTCATCAAGCCACTCTTGGTTAATTCAGTCCCCTGAGCTCCACGGAGATTCGCACCCACTAAAATCCAGATTTCTATAAAGGTAGGAACCAAACTCTCACAATGATTTTTTTCACAAGCTCAGAATCAACCTTTATAATTCATTTTTTACGAGCTAAGGAAGAACCCTATCTTTTTTTAAGCTTAAGACTAACATAATTCTATTACAGGAAGAATCACAACCTAATTCTTTTACCAGGCTAAGAATTAAACCTTACAAACACTCTAAGTATCATTTTCACCGGTAAGGATGAAATCGTTACAATTCACTCAAAAACATGAACTCTATTCAGGAAGAATTGACACCTAATTCTTCTCAAGGGAAAAAAATAACCTAATCCTTTTATCCACTAGGTAAAGATCAAACCTCAATATTTTTCTTGGAAAAGATTGAAACCTAACTACCCAGATTAGATACAACCCAACTGTATCCAATATGCACAAACTCACCAATTATAAAAAATTACTGAGTTTCTTCCTACTCGGAGCTTCAACCAATTAAACTTAATTAATGTCCCGAAATTACTAGTGATATAAATTAAGTGAGGAATTTAATATCTGATTATAATATGTGTGGGTAGCACAAAATTAAGCACGTAATCAGATAATCAAAAAAATCGTTTTAAAAGAATTTTTATGCTTTTTAAAGTTCAAAAACAATTTTACTAAGATCTTATCAACTAAGTAAGAATAGTAATATGAATTCACAATAAAGAATAATAGCTTGGAAGCATCTCACCAGGAAAATATCGAAAGATTGAAATCAGAATAACAAGTCAACACAAATTCGGTGACACCAAAACAATCAACACTTTTAACTCAAGAACTTCACACACAATTAATCTCCTAAATAATCTCTCGAATATATCTCAGAATAACAACTCTTAAAAAGCTTAGTAACTTTGATAGTTCTTGATTGATGCGTTGTTTTTGATATGAAATTCGTAGGTCTATTCAAACTGGTTTGAAACAAGTCATCTAACTGCTAGTTTCTTCAAGATATAACATTTAAATGCACCTATAAACCCCATATATCATAATCATTCATTCTCGGTATAATTCACTCAGATATGACTTTAAAATCTTTCAATTAAGTCCTCAAATTAATTCTCAATTTCAAATCGAATAGATAGGAAATATTAATTGTACCAAATTAAGAAACACTTTAATTATCTAAATAAGTGTATTATATCTTAGATATGATCAAATCCCAAGAATATTTGAATCAGATATGTCAAAAATGGCTAGTTAACAGTTAGTATTTTAATAAATCCTTAAAATCCTCAAAATTCTAATCAAATAGTCGATTGACTGATCATTAGACCATCAATTGACCGATCGATATAGGTTACAAGCCAAGCCATTTTTCAAACAGCAGTTGGTTGATCGATCCCCAAGGGTCGGTTGATTGATCGATTCAGGAAGCATTTCTAGGCCATTTTTAAGCCCTGGTCGGTTGACCATTCCCCTATGGTCGGTTGACTGATCGATACAGAGAGTTTCACTTTGGTTCATTAGTTAACTGATCGATACTGGTCAGTTGACTAATCGATTAAGAGACTTCCCAATTTCTGACCTACGCCCGTTGGTTGACCGACCTTTCACCAGTCGGTTGACCGATTGTCGCTGGAACATTCATTCCTCAAATTATTTCAACTCCAAACTTCGAAATTTTAATCCTTTAATTGATTTATTCTCTTAGTTAACTCAATTGACACCAATATTCAATTTTAAACACTAATCTTGCTTATGTCAATTTTCATTTTTCAATTTCACATTGGAGCAAATAATTTAACACTAATTAGGACCTTAATTTCATCAAATTAAACACACATAAATATAACTCATTGATTTATATCGTGTGTGTGATCCTAATCGGAATACATTAAGAGTAAAAGATGTTTGATTTATTTTCACCTAATTTCTTCAGAATCTTCAACACTCTTCATCTATTTAATGTCCATCATTGTATCTTCAATAATTACTTCATGATTTGATTTTTAATGGAACTTTTAAACTAAAACACTCAACAAACACGTTAGTTCCACCAAAAACATTAATCCTGAATTGTCCATCGAAACCTCGGAATCAACACTTTTCTTTGTTATACTTTCATTTTCTATGTTGTTAATTTCACCACACGTTTTCAAATAATAAAGATTGTTATCACATATTCCCAAGCCAACCAACTTTGAATGGAAACAAATAATGCATTTATTATTATTAAAACAACCAAATAACCATATTTTATTAAACAAGAAATATAAATAATATTTTTTTAAACATTAGGCGTAAATAAACAATCTTTTAAATTTAAAGTGTGTGAGAACAATAGCCTCAAGTGAAGGTCTCCCATGAATAATGCAACAACTCTTACTATATTTTCCACACGTAATGAGATATTCCATTTACTCAACCTTTTGCATCCCTTTAAACCCTACATAATATTACACACATACAAACTAGTACTAGAGTCTAAAACACAATCCAAAACAAAACAGGCCATCAAACAACCAATATCAACAAACAAATCTGGCATACCTTCAGAAGATTTATCCTTGGCACTTAGGTACATAGAATAGTTCATTTTTCAATGCCATTGTTGGCCGTAATGAAAGCATTTTCCTTTATCGGACCTCTTTTCTTTCTTCATCTTTTGGTACACTTTCAAAAAGGAATTGGGTTTGCTTTTCTTCTTTTTCTTCTTCTTGTTTGAGGTTGAAGGCTCGTCCACTATGAGCAATAAGTCCTTGTACTTTTTTAAGGTATCCTTGACGATCACCAACATGTTAAGAAGACCCGGAAGTGTGATTTCTAATTTGTTCATGTTGAAGTTCACCACGAACTGATCGAACGCACTAGGGAGCGACTGTAGAATAAAATATACAGTCAAGTCATGATCATGAGGTGATCCTAACTTTTTTAATCCCTCAATCTGACTGATTATCTAAAGGATGTGGCCCCTAAACGATGACCCTATTGGTATCTTGGATTTGAAAATCTCTTTTGAGATGTTTGTTAGATGTAAGACTTATAGTCAATCTTGTAATCTTATATTTAAGGCCTGTGACTACAAAAAGCGTTTTAATCTCAAGTACTGATAAAAGATATTCTTCATACTATTATTGTAATTATATCATTATATCTCTGTAAACCTTGAATGTTGAGTGAAATGTCCATCTATTTAATGTGATTAAATAAGATGAGATCGAAGACATTTGGTAACTCAATATTCTAAATTGTTCCTAATCGATATTAGATTGTTGAAAAGGATCTTCAACAATCTAGGATAACTTGATTTAATGTCCTCTCTTTTAGAATGACGAGTCTCAATCTATCAGTATGAGATACTGAAATATCTACAAGGGGATTTACTAAGTATTTGTAAGAGACCGAAAGTGATCACCCTTGATATCCTGCATGGTGGTTATGCTCGAGCAAAAAATAGGATATCTAATGTGTGATGTATTCCGTGAATTTTTGTACTTGAGATACTGTATATTATATATATGGACAATTATACTTTGATAATACTAAGTGTTGTTTCCTAAACACGGACCTTCAAAGGTATTTACTGAGTATAATGGGAGATATATGGTAATATACGAGTATGCAAGAATGGATCTATCACTCTTAGCAAAAAAGACATGGCCCATATGATTTGATTTAATATAATTCACCTAAACCTCTGACCGGAACAATATGATAATTAGGATAAGATTCCAATAAGGTATCATCAGGAATTATACTATAAATCAAATACATATGATTAGACGAGTGTTTTTTTTTACTTACCATATCATGTTAGTCTTTTCGGGTACAAAGATAGAGAGATCGTAAAATACACTTGAGGGGGTTCTCTTGATTAAATTCTTGTCAACTGGATATGATTATGATAAGTTGGAAGACATGACTCACATTTGGATAAAATACCTTAAGGGGAAAACGTTTTCTTCTAGGAAGGCAAACTTAGGTTGTGTTTGGATATGGTATTTGGGAGAGGGATTTGATTTGAGTAAGGGATTTCAAAATTCCTCTTTGACAAATACCTTGTTTGGGTATCTATGAAGAAGAATTTGTAAAATCCTTCTAATTAAAAAATTGTGGTAAGAGTAAGATTTGGAAATCCTTTCAAAATAGGTGTCATTTTAAAAATTCATCCAATCTCACGCGCGAGCTCTCTTATTCCTTAGACCTTTCTCACAACTTCGCGTTACTTCGATTAATGCTTGGTAGTTGAGTCGAGAAACCCTAAGCTGACCTTAGTGGCTAGATCAGAACGGCTCTCACTCTCTTATCGGAACAGGGGCGGCGGCGACGCTTGACGAATAAACCTACCGGCGTCTACTCTACTCACAACCCTGATTTCAGCAATTTTCCTACCTTCCCCCTGATCGCTCCCGCAACTCCACGCCCTCTTTCGATCTAAACAGAGATTTAAATCTAGAAGAAAGTAGTGTTGCAGAAGCTTGGAGTGACTTTGATAATGACGATGAAGATGTAAGTCATGCTCAAAACCATCGTAAAAAATCGCAGCAAGATTCTGCGATGATTAATGGAGATGAACTGAGTAGCGATGGCCTAGAACTTTAGTATATATCTTGCCTATAGAGATCTAGGGTTTTATTTTGTGAATTTTATGAATTTTTGTGTATTTTGGGCATTGTACAAAGTATGAAGTTCAATGGATTTGGATATTCCATTTACGAATACTTTACCTATCCAAACAATGAATTTGGAAATGATGGGATTTCTAAATCTAGAATTTTGAAATCCCATCATTTACAAATCCTTTAGATTTGTCGAATACCTTACCCAAACGCAACCTTAGAATAGTTTTAAATTTTATTGATTAATTGATTAGTAAATTAATTAATTAATTTTACCATCTATATTTTGGTCGAATCTATAAGGATGGGCAACCATTATGGTTTCCCCTCCTTATAAATACTATCCAAAGTTCATAACACTAGACCCTTTCTTTTCTTTAATTGCACTTTGACCCTTGAACTACTTAAGTTCATCAATACTACCCATTCATTTTTTAAGGACTCTTCTAACATCAATTCCCTATTATGTGTGACCCATTAGGTTCATACCAAAAGTTGGATGGTGAAAATAATTAATTAATTAATTTACTAATCAGTTAATTAATAAAAATTAGAACAAGTCTAATTTTTCCCTTCCAAAAGAATTTTTTTTTCCTTTAAAGCATTTCCTTCGACTGTGAGTTATGTTTATCCACATATCACAGTCATGTCTAGTTGATATGAATTTAACCAAGAGAACCCCTTCATATATGATATGGGTATTCCGCGATCTCTCTATTTGTGTACCCAAAAGGACCAACAAGATATGGTTAAATGGAAAATCCCTAGTTCAATCATAAGTATTTGATTAATAAAAATTTCTTATGAAACAAGATTGAAATATCCTCCTAATCATTACACTACTCTAAAGAGAGACTTGGTTGAATTATATTAAATTGAATCAAGTGATTCACGTCTTTTTTTTTCTAAGAATGATAAATCCCTTCTTGCATACTCGTATATTCATATTTATGTCCCACTATATCCAATGAATACCTTTGAATGCTAGTGTTTAGAGTATTTAGTATTATCAAAGTATAGTGACTGACCACCACACAAGTTAGAGGAGGCAAATGAGAATGATCTCCAGATAATGGATGGAGAGATTAACATTATCCACATATGGGTTCATCTTGGGAGAAAGACCTCCTCCCACCAAGCATATGACAACTGGGCAAAAGTGAAGGCCTACAAGGATGTGTATGAGATCAACACTATTGACGTTGCCTTACATCACGTTATTTTATTCAACGAGGCTGACTTGAGGGGTATTTATATGCCCTATGATGACACTTTCATGATTACCACCCTGGTCAACTATTTCAAGACTAGGCAAATCCTGGTGGACGAAAAAAACTTAATAAACATTCTATTCAAGTGGGCCTTCAGCAAGATGAAGATGGAACCCTTATGCCTACAACCAACCAAGTCCACCCTCGTCGATTTGGCGGGAGTGGAGGGGAGGATGTGGTAAGCTCGGTGGGATAGGTGTTCTTATTGGTCACCATGGGCACCAACCCCTACATAGTCACAAAAACATATACAATGAAATAATGGTTGTAAACCACAACATCGGAATTTGTTGCTGAGTGTAACTTATAGAAAATATTACAGAATATTAAAATAATTAACAACAAATATTTAAGAAATACAATACAAGTGATAGTAAATATTCAAGAATGTAAAATACACAACAACAAATATTTCATAATACTATCTAGCATTTCAACAAACATAATGTTGGCCCAAAGATCTACCTAAGAGGGACGAATTGGATAGTTTAAAAATCAACAAATAAATTCAATTCCCTATCCGTTTTATACGTTGTTAATTATGCAAAAACATTAATTTCTAAATGCAAAAACAAACAGGTAAGAAATAGAGAAATTGACACACTAATTTATCGTGGTTCTACTTTTGCCTATGTCCACTCCCCTAAGCTCCCGTAGGAAATTCGCAATCCACTAACCACACCTAATCTTTTACCCAAGTAAGAATCAAACTCTTATAATAATGCTTTTTCTAGGCTTTAGAATTAAATCTTTACACTAATTCTTCTCACAAGATAAGAATTAAAACTTTGTACCCTGATTAGGCAAGTTCCCTTCATGCCCAATCAACATTCTTACTTAGACCAATTATGTTTAGATCTAAGTTACAACTCACAAGAATACAAAAAATATTGTTTGTTCTCATAGGAGCTTCTACTAACTCAATGTAATGTGAACTCAATTAATGGCCTGATACTAGTGATATAAAATATGTGAGGAACTAAATATGGATTCTAGCAATTTAAGCACAAATATTTTTCTACCATATTTTTTAGAAAAAATCGTTTCACAAATATTTTCAATAATATTTAGCCAGAATGATTTTTCATCACAGATATATTAAGCTCAGAAATTCATATATATATATATATATATATATATATATATATATATCACGTAAAGTATAATAATTTTGAGCACGCAAATACAATAAGAAAGATCTCACTGAGAGTTTCTCAAGAAATATGTAAGCAATAGCAACGTTGTATAAAAACCGATTTGTGCAAAGAAATTACTTTTTTCAATAAAGAATTTCTCAAAAAAATTCTCTCAAAAAATATATTTCAAAAAAATATAATCTCTCTTTCATAAATCTAAAATCCTCTTTGAATTCTTAATATTTTTAAAGTGAAAAACGCATGTCTATTTAAGGTATTTTCAAATATAGCCTATAACGAATATATTTGACCATAGATAACACTTTCAAAACTATCAATTTAGCCCCCCAAATATTTAAATTTAAAACCAAAAATGAAAAGAAAGAAACTTTCCTGGTATAAATCACAAAATTGAAAAATATGTGGACTAAATAACAAGATCTTCAAAATATATGTGATATCTTTGAAAAATCAATTAATAGCCATTGAGATATAATTTTTCAATGTTCAAAAGCCAAAAAATGGCTGGAAGATCTTTGAAAAACGCTCTAGTCAAAACAGGAAAAAAAAAAAAAAAAAAAAAAAAAACAAAAACAAAAATACATATCGGTCGACCGGATTACTGGTCAGTCGACCATTTAGCTCTCAATATCTATATTTCTAGCCATTGCAACACAAGTCAGCCGACTAGTCAATTGACCGATTTAGGCCTTGAAGCACCAATCCAACCTTTCAGTCGACTGAAATGCCTAAAACCTCATTTCATGATATCCTAATTCTGGCGGTCGACCAATTCCCTTTGCCAGTCTACCGTTTAGGCCTTTTTCTTACTTTTTCACAATTTTTAAGCAGTTTTTGATTGATTACGTAGAAAAACTCTTTTTATAACATAAATTTATCACTTCTTACCACATTAAAAAATATTTCATGTTATCATATATGTCGTGCGAAGTCCTAATCGGGTTGCATTAAAAGCTTAGAAAAATTGAGTTGTTTTTACATAGTAATTACAAAATATTCTTCTTTTCTAAAAAAATTCAATATCTTTCATTTTCAAGCATCTTGATCTTTATCATTCCTTCCCATAAAAAGTAATCTCTTTCTCATTCAAGCACTAGAACTAAACTCTTTAATCATATCTCAATAAAATCATTAGTTCTTAAAACATCTAAGTTAACTAGTTCATCAAAAACATCTAGGGTCAACAATCTCATCTTTTTAATGATGACAATTAACTTAATATTTTCTCAAAAATAATTCATAACCACACTCTCCCTGAATATGAGGATGGATTTTGTTCAATTTAAATATCATGATAAGTAATTTTTTAATACAAAATGAAGATTTTCAAGATATTAAATATAGGATATTAAAATGTTAAAAATTTCCTACTCTCCCCATTTGTAAAATTAATCATTACTTAATAAAAATATCACTAATATCTCTCCCTTTGTCATCTCAAAAAGTTGGGGAAGGGAAAATAAAACCATCGGAATGTTGGATAAAAATTTCAAAAAACACTTTTACTCTATACTAACCTATTTATTTCAAGAACTTTTGAAAAGAACAAAATGAGACGTTACTTGAGATCTCAAAAGTTAAAATTAATTTGAAACATAGATTGATTGAAAATGAAGTCAACGATTTTGATGAAAAAATAAACCATTATACTCAAAAGAAATATTATTTTCATTTTCAAGAATATGTTTACTTTCGAAATATCATGTGAAAATTTCTTTGTTAAATGATCTCATTATGTCAAAATGATTCAACTCAAGTCCGTAGAGGAATAATCAATTATTTTCATTATGGATCATTAAAAAATAATAATGAGATTATAAGTAACTTAAATTCATAAATTTACCAGCACATCAGAATATCCAAATTATTCAAATCATCCGAAGGCTAATTACTATTACAATACCAATATATGAATCTTGTTCTAAATATTAGAAACCATAAAATAATAGTTCATCAATAGGGATCGGGGCTATGATACGAATAGTTAGGACCGAACCAAGAGGCGGTGGAGGGTAGTATGAACAAAATGGTCCAGAAGATCCAGGAGAAGTATAAGGATTGTAGGGAAAGAAATTTTGCATCATCTCGTGTATTTGTTCCACCGACATCGATAATCTTCCCATCTGTATTGTCAAGCCATTGATTCGTCCATCAGTGACCTCAATAGACTATTGGAGGTTATCAAATTGTATTTGGAGATGATCAAGTCATTGATACACTCCATCCAAATTGGCTAGTTCCTCTTTATTTCCGGCATCTTCTTCTTCTTAATTGATTTTTTTTTTTGGTAATCCATCAGTTTCCCACAATTTTATATCCCATGAGATTAATGGCATTTGGTTGTAAATAAGAACCACTTTCCATAAAACATATGGCACACTCATCATCAGTAGGGACTTGAAATACTCAAGAATACGATGTATAATATCGTCATGGGGTAGGACACAAGACGCTACACCTAATTGGTATTTCATATGCTCAACAATAAGAGTGTAAATATCAACCTTAGAGTCATCGACAATGGAATGAAGGATAAAAGTGTCGAAGTCTGTGATTGTGACGCGACTACTACTACAAGAAGCAAGCAAATATGTGATGACTGAATAATAGATATAAAGCTCAAGACTTAAAGAATTAGCATTAGCATTGACAACATTCAAGCCCCTATGGGCTTAAGCAAGAATGAAATTTTGAACAATTCAATAGGCATAGTTTTGTGGAAAAACAATACCTCTTTGGACATCAAGAAGAGTTGCAACATCATTTAAGGACAAGTCGATGTTAACGTCATTCGCGTACGAATAAATTCTATCCTCTACTTGATAAAATTACTATAAAATATTTTCACCCAATGACTGAAATAATGTTTACCCTCCGATAAGAAAACGTCTCATTCCAAACTTTTGAATTTATTTAAAATATCAATCCCTCGGTCCATCAAATCCTCAAAATTTATGGGCCTTCCACAAATCACTTTTACATTGCTCAAATCATTTTCAAATTTCTTTTGATTTTCTTTGCTAAAAAATTTGTAATTTTCAAAATATGGATTTTGAGCCTTTTTGGCCTTATCTTTTGACCTTTGAGCCCCTTTCTTTCTAGCAACTTGTTTTTGGATCATTTTGACAAGAATATAGACAAGACAAAATAGAGAGACCTAAGGGCAAGATCTAGACCACAATGAATAACAAACAAAAGATAAACGATAATACTACTTAGAAGTTTAGAACCCCATGAGAAAAATGAAAAAACAAAGAGTAGATCTTACCTAGAGATGATATCTCGGAGAAGGCCTGAAGAACTAATGAAATTTCACACTTTTTGTTTGAAATCCTTCCCATAACTCTTCAAATCCTCTAAATCAACGTCTTTTATGAAGAGATTTCATAAGATTTGATGAAGATGGAAGGTTGGGGGGGTGAATCCAAGAGATAAAAGTGAATGAACTGAAAAAATAAGCAAACAGAATAGGCTATTTTTGAAATTTTTGTTATCAAATTCTTATCTTTTTTGCAAGTGATCCAAATGATTTTTATAATTAATTATTGAAAAAAACTTAAAATATTAAATATCATAGTACTTAATTAACATAATAGTGAGACATACTTGTCTTTCTGACAAAATTAATAAACTTAAATTTCAAAAAATTGGAGGCACATTTGTTATCCTTGGGAGCCACTAGTTGAATTACATTATTGATATTGTCAACACTATTCTTTATATCCTTTGAAGCTCCAAATGATTTTTATAATTAATTATTGAAAAAAACTTAAATTATTAAATATCATAGTACTTAATTAACATAATGGTAAGACACACTTGTCTCTCTAACAAAATTAATAAACTTAAATTTCAAAAAATTAGAGGCACATTTGTTATCCTTGGGAGCTACTAGTTGAAGTACATTATTGATATTGTCAACACTATTCTTGATATCCTTTGAAGCTGCTAATTGAGTTGTCTTGTCATTCTTGGGAGAAAATCATTGATTCATCTCAATAATATCCTTTTCCTTCTTGGACACTACTGGTTTATTAGTCTTGCTACGATTAACAACAATTCTATAAATCGGTTCTATTGAATTTGAGGTTATCCACATTAGGCCTTTGAACATTCCTTCAATTTATCCTCTTCAGCCCAACATAATTTGCATTTGTACTTGTATAGAACGTTCTTTTTCTTGGTATCCAGTTGTTTTAGGATCTAGTTGGATAACCATGCAGTTGATAACACCATTTTTCAAGACCACAATGATAATAGAAATCCTCCTATAAGACTTTTCATAACCAGTTTATTTTATAGGTTCATGATATTAATGATGATGAAATGAACCTACCTTAAAGTCTAATGGTTTTTCAAAATCTTTTGGTTTTTCAAAATCTTTTGGTTTTTCATAATTCTTGAATTTTTTAATAGTTTCTTTAAGATCCATTTGAGTATGCTCAAGTGCGCATTCCAGAACACCAATATTCACTTGAAGAACCAAAATTCTTTTTGTTGATAAATTCAAGACCATTCTTTAAAATCCGATAATCATTTTCAACTAAAAGAATTTTCAAGCGAGCTTTATCAGAGTTCACACCTTGAATTTTTCAATTCAATATTTAAAACCTCATTTAGTTTATCAAGATTTTTCAAATTTTTAATTCCTTGTTGAAGATTTGTAATATCATTTTTCAAAAAAAAAAAAAAAGAATATTCTTCAAGTTATTCAATTTTATCAAACAAGTTGTTTATCTCGAAAAGAGCATTTGAAAATTCTTCAGTTTCAAAATATTTATCTAAATCCTTCTTTTTGTGAGATAAGACAATATCAAACTTTTTATTTTCAAGAATCACAATTTTTGGTAAAGTCTTAAATTTTGTTATGTGAAAAATTTGTAAAAACAACAAGGTTCTCAATAACCTTATGGGTGACTTATTATCATTATCTTTATCATTTATACTTATGGAGCATTGATTTTCAGAACGAGCAGGAGATACACAATTATTACTAGAAATACATGGAACATTATTATTAGCGCAATCCTTGTGATTGTGTTAGTTAGGACATGAAGCCTATTAAACTAATCTAGTTCTGATACTAATTGTTGGACCAAAGATCTACCTGAGAGGGAAGACGAATTGGGTAGTTTAAAAATTAACAAATAAATTCAATTCCCTAACCGACTTATATCTTGTTAATTATGCAGAAACGTGAATTTCTAAATGCACACACAAATAGTTAAGGGATAGAGAAATTGACACATTGATTTATAGTTGTTCAACAAGCTACTCCACTCCCCTGAGCTCTTGCAGAGAATTTGGAATCCACTAACCACACCTGATCCTTTTTCTAAATAAGAATTAAACCCTTACAAAATTCTTTTCTTAAGCTCAAAATTAAACCTGTATACTAATTCTTTTCACAGGCTTCGAAGTAAACTTTTATACCCTGATTAGGAAAGCTTCCTTTATGCCTAATCAACATTTTCACTCAGACCAACTACGTTTAAGTCTAAACTACAACTCATAAGAATACACAAAATATTATTTTTCTCTCAAGAGTTTCTACCAACTCAATGCAATATAAACTCAATTAATGACCCAATACTAGTAATAGAAAATATGTGAAAAACTAAATCTTGATTCTAGTAATTTAAGAACAAATAATTTTTCAACCAAAATTTTCAGATAAAGTCGTTTCATAAAGATTTTTAATAATATTAAGCAAGAACGATTTTTAAACTTAGAAATTCATATATATATGGGTAAAGCACAATAATTTTAAGCACGTAAATACAATAATAAAAATCTCACCGAGATTTTCTCAAGAAATATGTAAGCAATAGAAACATTGTATCAAACCCAATTTTTGTAAAGAAATCTTTTTTTATTAAGAATTTCTCAGAACTTTTCTCTCAAAAAATATATTTCAGAAAAATGTTATAGCTCTTTTTTAAGAAATCTGAAATCCCCTTGGAATTGTTGATATTTTTAAAGTGAAAAATGCATGTCTATTTAAGGTGTTTTCAAACAAAGCCTATGACGAATATTTTACAAAACATATATAAAAAAATAACTCATGTAGAGCCATATGTAATTCAGACTTATAGCGGCTATATTTGACCATAAATAACATTTTTAAAACTGTCAATTTAGTTCCAAAAATATTTTGATTTAAAACCAAAAAATTATCAAAAGAAGTTTTCCCAGTATATATCACAAAATCAAAAAATATGTGAACTAAATAACAAGATCTTCAACATGTATGTGATATCTTTGAAAATCAGTTCAGAGCCATTAAAATATAATTTTTAATGTTCAAAAGCTTAAAAATGGCTGAAAGATCTTTGAAAAACGTTCTGATTAAAAAAGAAAAAAAGAATACATTGATCGACCGAATTACTGGTCAATATGTCGTTGAACTCTCAACGTCTATATTTCTAGCTGTTGCAACACAATTCAATCGACCGGTTAGTCGACCCATTTAGACTCTGAGTCACCAATCCAACCTTTTAGTCAACCAAAATGCCTAAAACTTTATTTTTGATATCCTAATTGTAACAGTCGACCGATTTCCTTGTCAGTCGATCGTTTAGGCCTTTTTCTCACTTTTTCAAAATTTTCAAGTGGTTCTTGATTGATTACTTAGAATAAATCTTTTTTATAATATAAATTTATAATTTTTAACCCCTTTAAAAAATATTTCATATTATCATTGTGTGTCGCGCATGGTCTTAATCAAGTTACATTAAGAGCTTAGAAGAATTGAGTTGTTTTTACCTAGTAAATACAAAAAAAATCTTAATTTTCAAAAATCTTTGATATTTTCCATTTGCAATCATCTTGATTTTTATCATCCTAATGCATAAAAAAAAAAAAAAATATTTTTCTCATTCATGCACTGGAACTAAACTCTATAATCATATCTCAATAAAATCATTAGTTCCTAAAACATCTAAGTTAATTGGTTCATCAAAATATCTAGGGTCAATACATAACAAATTTATATTCTTCATTAATAAATTAAAACACATAAAATCTGTAAATAAATAATATCAGACTTACAGTCCTTTTATTGATAATAAGACTAAAAATTTGTGTTGATCGAGATTATCGTTTCGTAATATTTCTTTAAAAACAAATTTCGTCTTCGCTTAAGTGTTACTCAGATGTTTGCTTCTCAGGAAACCATGATCATAATCCTCCGATACTACTCAAAATCAAAGGATATGACAAAGAAAATAAGTGTTGAACTCTCTCTTAAAAACATACAAACATCAACTCAAAGTGTATATATAGTGCAAGATGTCCCAAGTTTCATGTTTGAAAGATAATGCAAATGTTCTCTATTTATAGAGAACACAAATGAGTAACTCTAGCACACTAAAAGTATTAATTAAACTCACTACGTATTAATCACATATAACTCTTTGTTAAAAATTAGTTACAAATATGTAAAGACGGGTCTTGTTTAGTTAGAAAAATTGCTAAAATCAATTTAAGAGAATTCTAAAAAGAATTTTCTCTACTTAGATCAACTTTAGTTCAACCCCAAACCCATGACCCATGACCTGGCTCGAGTCCGAAATCCAAACATTAATTATAAACATCACTTAAGTGTTTGTACTAATCAATGTGATATTGTTGAATAATGTTGACAATTTCTACCTTCCTATTTTAGAGATGACAATGGAGTAAATCAGAGGTAAATACGTTAGGCTAGGATATGTGTGGCAGTGGATCTTAATCAACCACTGGTGCCAGAGTTTGCATTGAGAAGAAAAGCCTATGGCATTGAGTATGAGAACATTCCAAAATGGATTTTTGTTCAAGAGTGAAATCTTCTGGGAATTGTCCATATTCGGTTCATCCTTCGGAACCATATCACATCTCGGATATGATGAAATAGGATAAATAGAGATTGTATTTTGTAAAAATGAATTACCTTGAATATATTAACAATTTCTTTATTTTCCAATCGCCTCGAATGGACAAATGAAAGATCTTGTTGGTTCTTCAACAATTTCTGATCTCTAGTGAACCTCCCAGTAGGGTTCCATCTGCGCATCAGATTCGTTTACAACTTTCCTCCCCTTATGGTCTTCATATATCGTATTAACAATCGAAATAAGGTCGAAAGGAAAAATATATATTTGATAGGTCTTCTTCCTATACCTATGAATTCCATTGGACAAAGGCTTAGCCAGTTTTGATATTCTCAAACAATTGGAAGGGACTGCCCTTTCTACTCCGGAAAAGTAGGCCATAGCCTTTAACATTTGATTTGTGGATCAGCGGAAGCTTTCAAACCAGAATATGGTTATATCCATTCTAATTAAGAGAAGAAGTCATTCGAGTGTATCTAAATAGATATTATGTTTACATATGGATCCCTACATTGTTACATTCCATTTAAGATTAGGAATAGGCGCAATCGGTTCTTCTTTTTACATATCTCTCATTCCCTATTCACCTCTTAACCTGGATTTGATCTATATGTGTATATCAAAATGGAGCTTTGTAACAAAAATGAAAAGAACCTACTCTACTGAATCGAGGTACTCTCTTTTGTTTGATTAAGGTTGCAATTGGGGTAACTGGGGGATATAATGGCTTGATTTTAGGGATTTATGTCTAAAACCAAGTTATATATATACACACCTTGTCTATGATTGAATATAAATGAAATTGAGATATAATTCAAGATGGTATCAGAGTCAAGTTGAATTTAATTCCAATCCCCCCCCCCCCAAAAAAAAAATTAAAAAAAAAAAAATCGGGGAGATGGTATCAAATCTGACTCTATTTTTTCAACTAAAAATTCATTCCACCTTTATATGTGCTTGACTCAAAGCCACTGAAATCAAAAAACCTAATTATTGATTCCTTACTACGAAACCGTTGAATTAGAAACCTAATCTCAAAATACCTTACCTGAGATTTAGCCACAAATCTGGCCAACATCATCATACCACTCAGTCTCTCACCGCTCAGTCGCAAATCCAGCCGTCGCCACTCAGCCTTACACCGCCGTCTACAGAAGCCGCACATTCCACTCTCTTCACTGACTTGAACAGCTCAAGAAGCTCCTTCTCCATCGATACCTCACCACATTTGCAGCTACAAATGGATTAGCCTTTGTGATAATGGAGATCCGAAGGAAACGAGAGACTGAGTCACCATTAAGTTCTTAAAAGGCTTATTTGCTTTATGAAAAATCCCTAACTAAAGGGTCGACAGTACACTACAAGTGGTCGAAGCTCTGAAATCTCAATTTGGAGAGGCCGCAATATTAATTATTGATTTAATCAATGCACTATCTTCTTTATTCTCTAGTAGGGGTGGTCATGGGCCTGGCCGGGCTTTGCCTAAGATATTATAACAATTTGCTAAGCCCGAGCTTGGCTCGACCCTATGATCGGGCCCTATTATCATTCCCAAGCTCAGCCCTATACAAAAAAAATCAAGTCCAAGCCTGGCCTCATAATTTATTTTTACAATTTAAAAAAAAATCAATAAAAGGTAAAATCTAGAAACAACAAATGAGCAATAAAGTTTCATACATTCGAAGCAATTTCACCAAAGACGAACATAAATCATGAACAAATCAAACAACGAAAAACGAATAAAACTCATGAATACAAATCAAACTAACCACTTACCAAAACTTCATCGCGGCGATTAATGACAACGAACGATAGTGATGATCAACGAAAAAGCACAAAACGACGACTGAGCGATCGACGATAACGAGTGACTGAGCGATCGAAGACGGCGAGTAATAGAGACGACGAACGACACAAAACGCAGCCTTCGAATCCGATACTACCATCGAGATTTGTTTATTTCAGGTGAGATACGGTCCTTCACAGAGGAATGGGTAGCAAGATCGAGGACAATGGTGAGGTCGACGGTGATATTGGCAGTGAGGAATGCCGTCTTCGTGAAAGTTCAGAGAAGCGACGTCACAAGATCGAAAAGAGAGCAAGGTCAAGAGCGAGAGAAATAGCGTAAGATGAATAGAGTATGGGGGGAGTGAGCTTGAATCTAGCAGGGGAGACGACAGTGGAGATTTCGCCACCACCGCCTCCCTCAGGACCCTCACCTAGGGTTTTTAGAGAGAGAGTTCAAATTAGAGAGAAAGTGATGTCCCTTTGTGAACTGTGAAGGTCTTTGTCAACATTTGAGTGGAAAATGACAAGTTGTTCCACATTGACAATGAATAATAAATGTATGTATATGTATATCTATATATATATATATATATATATATATATATATATATATATATATATATATATATATATATATATATATATATATATATATATATATGTATGTATATTAAAAAACATGATCGGGCCAGGGTGGCCCTAAAACAAAATAGCAAAGCCCAAGACCGGTCCTAAAAATTGTCAGGCCTACATTTTCAAGTCCAGGTCTTGCCCACGAGCCCAAAATACAAACCCAAGCCCTAAAAATGAGTGAACAGGCTGGATGGGCTGGGCAGGCCCTCAGGCCCATGACCACCCCTATTCTCCAGAGGCCATCAACATATAGACATTAATAACCCTCAAATCAAAGAGGCCCTCAACATAGCAAAGTCTCTAGGGAGCTCATTTTTCTTGCTTTACTATTTTGTTTTGTTTTGCTTTACTATTTTATTTTGTTTTTTATTAAAATTAAAAAAAATAAAAATAATAATAATAATAATAATAATAATAATAATAAGGATGAGGAGGAGGGTAAGTGAAAAAATTTCTTCATCCACTGGAGATTTGACCCTAGTGTTATAGTGGCTTGGAATCGATCTAATCAGGGTCAACAAGATCAAACACAACCCAACAATGGTAGATCCACCATTGGTATTGACAAGTTTTCATAAAAATGCACTTATTTCCATAAGACTAGTCATATCAAAAATCATTGTTTTGAACTGGTGAGCTATCCAGAATGGTGGGATCCTAGTTATGTAAAGAAAAATCACCAAAAGCCTTCTACTACAACAGTTATCCAAAAAAAATGAAAGATGAAATTACTAACAACGTCTCGGCATTGGTAATAGCTACAGACAATGGAGGTAAGGTTTTAAACATTTCAACACCTGTTTTGAATAATGCATGGATAATTAATTCCTATACAATAGATCACATGACATATGATTCTAGACAAGTCTTACCACTCAATCACTCTACCTAAAAATTTATCTCTACAACAAATGGAACTTCAACTCCAGTAATTGGGGAAAGATTTTTTACTCTCACCAATACATTAAATTTAGAATGTGTCTTAGTTGTTATATCTTTAGATTATAACCTTTTGTTAGTTTCTCAAACAACTACTACTTTATCTTGTGTTGTAATTTTTTGGCTTGATTTTCATTTGTTTAAGGACATTAAAATCAACACGACAATTGGTTGTGTTATTAGACAGTAGAAGCTGTATTACTTGGAATTGGAATAAAAAAGTATCAAAAGCCTATGACAAGTTCTGAAAATGGGTGGTTCTGAAGATTAAAAAAAAAATGGTTACGACATCGCCAGTTTGGACATGCTTTATTTGGATATCTCAAAGGGTTATTTCCTAGTTTATTTACAAGATTCGATGTTTCTAGTTTTCACAATGATACTTGTGAACTTGCAAAAAGCGATCGTGCTTTGTTTCCATTATGATTTAATAAAACTCCACTTCCGTTTATGATTATTCATTCTGACATCTGGCGTCTATCGAAAGTTACTACTTTTGGTGGGTCACATTGGTTTGTAATGTTTATTGATGATTATTTCATGATAACATGGCATTGCTTGATGAAATCCAAAAGTGAAATGAACTCCATATTCCAAACGTTTTATAAAATGATTGAAACTTAGTACAATAGAAAGATTTAGGTGCTTCGCAGTGACAATGGTACAGAATATCAGAGTACTGAATTTCAACATTATTTGGAAGCACAATGAATGATCCATCACACAACTTGCTCCACTACACCTCAACATAACGAGGTGGCTGAGCGAAAAAATGAACACTTGTTAGCAGTTCTTCGCGTTTTGTTAATCGAAACCCATATGCCTTTGTCTTATAGGGGAGAAGCATTAACTTCAACAGCTTATTTAATTAATCGGGTACCTTCCAATACCCTCAATTTCAAAACATCATTCCAAATTCTTAATGATAGGATTGTGGCTCCAACTTCAACGCACCAAGTTAACTCCTCAAGCATTGAGATGTGTTTTTGTTGGGTATGTGATAGGTATGATCTACCAATCTATTTTCAAACTGAAATTGTTAGTTTTCGAGTATGTTTATTACGTTTTATTATGTTTTAATACGTTTTTATATATTTTTGTGTAAATCAGGTGTGGGGGGTGAAAATGGATGCAAATGAATCATAAACGATCAAATTGGACAAAAAATGGTGGAAGAATGGTGGGAAAACAAGTATGAGGGCATAATTATGAAAACCAGCCCATCGTCGCGGCGGTCAATATGCAGAGAGGATCAAAATGTTACTGACATCCCACTGCCGGGGCTGTTACTTCATCGCCCAGGGGTAAAAGAACAAGATGGTCCTTGATCCCACCGTCGAGTCCACCATCAAGGCCGTGGCTTAATCAACATACTCACTGCCTCGATAGTGATCCCACCGCCACAGCGGTCACTCTGCACAGCTATTAGATATTTTTTTATATATTTTGCTACCTATTTAAACCTTTCTTCTCTCTTCATTTTTGATCCCCCGGCCATAGGAGACCCCTTAGGGTTCCTAATATTTTGAGAGTATTTTGGGGTGTGCTTAACGAATTCCGAAGGAGAAAAACACGTTGCAATAAAGGAAAAGCGATTGTTGGACGGTTTTAGCGAAAAATCTTTGGACTACGGCTAAGTTCTTTTGTTTCTCTCTTTATTTTCTTAACTTTGGTAGGTTGTTGAGCATGTTTAGCTCGGTTTTCATTATATAAATGGTTATGGCCATGAGTTAAACGGATTTTGTTTAGGGATTAACATATTTTATGAAATCGTTGTTTGTTTGAGTTTGTGTTTCGTTAATGGTTGTTCTTCACTATTTCAATTGTGTTTACCATTATTCTTTGATATTATGCTTGTTTAGATAATTAGGGAATACGGGGTTTGATACTCGGGAGAGGTAACCCCGAATTCGGACTAAGGTAAACACAACGCGACGATCTAATAACCTGGGAGAGAGTTAGAAAGTATGCAATCAATGACGTTGGGGCAAGACTCATGTGACCTAGTGTCGTTAAGATGTTGAGGGGGATTTCTTCGTTGACACAAAGTCGCATATTCACTTGTCTTACACTCGGGAGAGGTGACGAGTGAGTTTACGACACAGAGATTGTTGGATAAGTTGAATGCCGTTATTGTAAACTAAATAAGACCAAACACGTTTTTGTAAATGAAGTTAATCCCTCGATAATCTTTTCCCTAAACATCTCAATATAATATTACAACAGTTAGTTTAATTAACTCAGTATTAGTATTAATTAATTATAAACTTTATTTTTATCGCTTAAGTAAAGTTAGGTTATTACAATCGGGGTACTCAAAAATAATTTCAACTAATCCCTGTGGATACGACAACCCCTACTCCTTCCCATCTATACTAAAACTTGACCCGTACACTTATGGTGAAAGTGGTGAAATAATATTCCACCACCAATATGCCACTGATTAAAAGAGATATCGATGTTATCATCTTCCAACATATCAATTATTTATCACGATGGATGTTATTTTCCATGAAGATACAATGTACTTTTCCAAACCTGAATTTCAGGGGAGTACTAAAAGGAAATTCAAAGTCTAGAAAATAATAACCAAGATGTGGGCAACTTGGATATAACTGGTATGACGTTGGATTCCAGCGGTAATGACTTATGGACTAGAATAAATGAGAAAATGGGTGATTTGGACTTAAGCGGTATGACATTAGATCAAAATGGTGATGAGCACCGAATAACTAAAGAAGTAAGTGATGAGCTCCCAATAACTGAAGATGTGGATTTATCTCCAACTCAGGCAGAAACCGAGATTCTAGAAAATATGGCTCTATCCCTGATCGACATATCACACCAATCATCTACTGAAGAAGTTTCTGAGCCACACAGAAGACAATTACCATAACACCACACGAGAGGTATTCTTAAATTCACATATGAATCTAAACTCTTTGGTAAAGTAAAATATCCCATGAGTTATTATGTGTCGAACCATTGTTTGTCAGAATTAAATATGTTATTTGTGAATCAATTATCGATTGTATATATTCTTAACAGTATGCAGGAAGTCTTATATGATCCTAGGTGGAAAGAAACTATAAACGATGAGATGAAATCTCTGGAAAAAAATGAAACATAGGAACTAGTTGATCCTCTGCCAAGAGAGAAACCAATTGCATGTTGGTAGATTTACACCGTGAAGTACAAGGCTGGTGGCACAATTGAATGCTTTAAAGCGAGACTGGTAGCAAAGGGATACACTCAAACCTACGGGATTAATTACACAAAAACATTTGCACCTGTAGCCAAAATCAACACAATTCATGTTTTGTTGTCTTTAGTTGCAAACTTTGATTGACCCTTACAATAATTTGATGTGAAGAATGCATTTTTGCATGGTGAATTATCTAAAGAAGTCTGCATGGATCTCCCACCAGTATGTATGATACCCAAAAGACACAGCCAAAAGGTTTACAGACTAAACAAATCACTGTATGGGTTGAAGCAGTCTCCTGGAGTATGGTTTGGAAGGTTCACCAAATCTATGATAACTTTCGGCTACCATCAAAGCAAATCAGATCATACTATTTTCCTAAAAAATGAGCAAGGTAAGATAACTGCGCTTATTGTATATGTGGATGATATGGTAGTTACAAAGAATGATCCAAATGAAAGGAAGGTCTTACAGAATTACTTGTCCAAAGAATTTGAAATGAAAAATCTAGGCCCTTTGAAATATTTTCTTAGGATTGAAGTATCTCGATCTAACAAAGGAATAGTTCTGTCTTAAAGAAAATATGCTCTAGATCTATTATGAGGGACTAGTATATCAGCATGTCAACCAGTTGATACACCTGTAGAAGAAGGTTTAAAATTATGTATTGAATCCAACCGGATACCAGTTGACAAAGGAAGATATCAAAAACTTGTAGGGAGATTATTGTACTTATCGCATACTAGACCAGATCTGGCTTATGCTTTTAGTATTGTCAGTCAATTTATGCATAATCCTGGAGAACAACATATGAATGCAGTTATTCATATTTTGAGGTATCTAAAATCTGCTCCAGGAAAATGAGTATTACTCACTAAAAACACAAACCATAAAATCATAGAAGCCTATACTGATGCCGTTTAGGCTAGTGATGTGTATAACAGGCGGTCCACTTTTGGATAATTTACCTTTTTAGGAGGTAACCTTCTGACATGGAAAAGCAAGAAATAAAATGTTGTAGCTCACTCAAGGGCAGAGACTAAATTCAAAGGTTTGGCAAATGTACTATGTGAGATATTATGGCTAAGACTCTTTTTGCAGGATTTGGGTTATCTATCTGAACAACCTACTTGACTGTTTTGTGACAATAAAGCAATATGTGACATCGCGCATAATCCAGTTCAATATGACTGCATAAAGAACGTTGAGGTCAATAGTTTTTTCATTAAGGAAAAGTTGGACAAAAAGATCGTGGAATTGCCTAAGATTCTATCAGAGGATCAATTGGTTGACATCCTTACTAAAGCAATCTCAAATTGAGCATTCTTAAAGTTTTTAGACAAGTTGGGAATGTGGGACATCCATGCACCAACTTGAGGGGAGCGTTGAATAATGTTTGACAATTTCTACCTTCCTCTTTTAGAGATTTGATTAAGGTTATAATTGGAGTAATTGAGGGATATGATAGATTGATTCTAGGGATTTATGTCTAGAATCAAGTTACATATATACACACCTAGTATATGATTGAATATGAATGAAATTGAGATACAATTCAAGAGAGATTACTTATTTGACATACTTCAATTAATTTAAAGAGATTAGTTCGAAAGATAATTTATCATTTATAGTTTAATAATTTTTCACTAATCAATATTTCACATTCATTTTCTCACTAAATACATAAAAATATCTCAATAAAATTGTTTTTAAAAATATTTTTGTGTAATTAATACGGTTGGTAATAGAATTTTCAATGAAAACGCTAGCATATTACCGTAAATAAGTTAAAAAAAGACATTAAAAATTAAAGAAATTAAAATTGTTGACCCAGTGATCTACCTAAGAGGGGGGGGTGAATTGGGTAATCATAAAAATTAAAGAAATTCTTATATTTCAACACTTAAATATTCAAATAATTAATTTAATCCTAAATTAATTATTATATTTATATAGAAGCGGATAAGTGTATAAATCTAGGTGCACACCCGAACAACAAGAAATAAAGAAAATCAACAATGCAGTACACCACAATATATCCTGATTCACCAAGCTAATCTTGGCAAATCCAGTCCTCTGAGCCCCACGGAGATTCGCACCAACTAAACCACTAGATTCCTTTAACAGGTAGAAATCAAATATTTACACAATGATTATTTTACAGACTCAGAATTAACCTTCACAATTTTTTTTTCACAGGCTAAAGAAGAACCCTTGTCTTTTTAACAGGTTAAAAACTAACCTAATTCTTTTGTACCTTAGGAAAAGAATCAAACCTCACCAAAAAATACTCTAAGTATTGTTTTCATCGATAAGGATGGAACAGTTACAATTCACACAATTTTAATTCTAATCAGGAAGAATCACGCCTAACTTTTTTCAAAAGAAAAGAGTAACCTAACATTTTTGTACATTAGATAAAGATTAAACCTCAATATCTTTACTAGAAGAGATTAAAACTCTTGCTACCCCTGACTAGATACTCTCAACAATATTTAATCCGCACAAACTCACCAATTACAAAAATCGATAAGTTTCTTCTCACTCGGAGTTTCTACCACCTTAAATCAATTTAAACTCAATTAATATCCCAAAATTACTAATGATAGAATTTACGTAAGGAATTCAAAATATGATTATAAAAGAAGTGGGTAGCACAAAATTAAGCATGTAATCACATTATCAAAAAAATCGTTTTAAAAGAATTTTTATACTCTTTGAAATTCAAAAACAATTTTACAAAGACCTTTCAGCCAAGCAAGTAATAGTATTAACTTCATTTACTTAAATGCATTTGATTTCATTTTAGTTTACGTTAACGACATTCGACTTATCCGACAATCTCGATTCGTAAACTCACTCGCCATCTCTCCCGAGTGTAAGACGAGTGAATACGTGATTTCGCGTCAATGAAAAAGTCCCTCCAACGTCTTAACGACACTAGGTCACGTGAGTCTCACCCCAATGTCATTGATTGCACACTCTCGAACTCCCTCCCAGGTTATTGGATCGTCACATTGTGTTTAACTTAGTCCGAATCCAGGGTTACCTCTCCCGAGTGTCAAACCCCGTATTCTCTAATTATCTAAACAAGCATAATATCAAATAATAACGATAAACATAATCAAAATAGCGAAGAACAACCATTAAACGAAATACAAACTCAAACAAAATTACATTTTCATAAATATATTGTTAAGCCTTAAGACAATTCATGTTTAGCTAACGGCCATAAAGATATATATAATGTAAAATAAGCTAAACATGCTCAAACAATAATCCTAAGTTAAGATATGAAGAGAGAAACTAGTCGTAATCTAAAGATTTATTGCTAAGAACGTTTCAAGATCGCTTCTCCTTCGTTGCAATGTGTTCTTCTCCTTAGGATTTGCTTGAGCTCCCCAAAATCCTCTCAAAATATCCTTCTCTAGTCTATGGAGGTGTAATGGCCGGAAGAGAGGAGAAGAGAATAAATAGGGAGCCAAAATATCCTAAAAATATCTAAAATCTGGTGCAGAGTAACTGCCTACACGGTGGGTATTTCGGTTTGATCTTTGCCGCAATGGTAGAGGAGGCGGTGGAATTAAGAACCTCTCTGCAGTTTCACCGCCTAAGTGGTGAGCTTCCAGCAGATTTAGGCGCCTCTCTACAGTTTCACCGCTTAGGCGGTGATCTCACTGCCTAAGCAGTGGATTGCTATTCTGAAGATTGTCTCCGTGCATGTTTTCCCACCGTTCTTGATCCGATTTCATCGTTATTGATCCGTTTTCATATATTTTCACCTCAAACACCTAATTTATACAAAAACACATAAAAACATATTAAAACGTAATAAACATACTCGAAAACTAATAATGTTCGGTTTGAAAATAAATAGGTAATTTACACTTCACAATTAAGAATAAAAGTTTGGAAAGATCTCACCAAGATACCACAAAAAGAATGAAAATTGAAGCACTAAACAGCTCAGATAAGTGACGCCAAAATAATTAGCGTTTTAACTCAAAAATTTATCAAGTAATTGAACTTACAATTGATCTCTCGATATAATCTCAGAATAATGACTCTTGATATGTGAAAAACACAGGTCTATATAAACTAATTTGAAACATGCCTTCTAACGGCTATTTCCTACAAGATATGACACTTAAATGCACATATAGATCTCGTATATCAATATCATTTAACCCTAGTCCAATTCACTTAAATATGGCTTTTAACACATTCAATTAAGTCCCCCCAAATAATTCCCAATCTTAAATTAAACTAGATAGAAAGTATAAAATGTACGAATTTGAGAAACACTTTAATTTCATGTACCATATTTATAAGAATATCCAAATAACAGTAATATATCTATAATATGTTTAAATCCCCATAATATCTTCAAAATATCAAAAAACGGCTAGTTTTGGATCAGATCCCGAAAATCCTCGAAATTTGAAATAGCTCAGGCCATCAGTCAATCAATCGTTTCAGGTTGTAACCCAAGCCATTTTTCAAACAACGGTCGATTGACCGATCCCACATGGGTCGGTTGACCGATCGATTCAGAATACTTCTCTAAGCCATTTTTCGGCCCTAGTCGGTTGACCGATCACCGATGGTCGGTTAACTGATCGATACAGAGAGTTCACCTTTCGGCCATCGGTTGACTAATCTCCCTTGATCAGTTGACCGATTGATTCAGAGACTCTAATTCTCTAGCCCTTGCCCATCGATTGATTTATCTTTTTTGGTCGGTTGATTGATTGCTGCTGGAACAACTTCTCCTTAAATTATTTCAACTCTAATCTTCGATATTTTCGACCTTTTAACCAATTTCTTTTCTCGGTTACCTAAATTGACACTATTAAACAATTTTAAATATTAATCTACTTAGATTAATTTTTCTTTTTCAATTTCACATTAGAACAAATAATTAAATTTAATTAGGATCCTATTATAAACACACATAAATATCAATCATCTAATTTGTTTTATGTATGATCTTAATCGAGATATATTAAGAGTAAAAATGAATTTGAGTTATTTTTACCGAAATTCTTTAGAATTTTCAATCTCATAATATCTGTTTCTGCGTCATTCACAATTTAATCATGATGTTATCTTGATTGAAACTCTTTAAATTGAAACATTCAATAAACTCATTAGTTCCATAAAAAATATTAATTTTTAATTCTCTGTAAAAATTTCGGATCAATAAAAATAAATTATTTTAAACAATATAATATCATTTTATTATTATTGAAAATTAAAATAAATACTTGTACCTACGGCCAAGAAACCGACGTGGTAGTACACACCAAAAAACAACTTCGATGTACCGCACACTTTTTTCCAATCTTTTGTAAAGGCATAAGAAGGCGACAAAAATCACCGAACACTTTAGCCTTCTCCCCTAAGCTTTCTCCATTCAGTCGGCGGTACATGTATTTATAGTAATGGTTTTTAGAGGACAGCCATCTCCACACGTAGTTTCCCATTTTGGCTGCTTTATGGATTCACAGAGAGTCAGGACCCACGTTCTTCATCCCTTCCTTGTCCCCATCGGCGGGAGAATTTGGTCCACTATCTGTTTTGGTCCACTATCTGCCAAAACAGATATTATCATCTCATTTACACTTTTCACCCCCCCCAAACAAACATTATTCATTTCCTCTTTCACTCTTTTCAATTTTCCAATTCAATTCACCAAACAACACAACGACTATGCCCTAATGGTCAAACTCAACCTCTCATCCTTATGGTTAGGGGTGTGCAAAATACTCGAAACCCGACAGGCCGACCCTAACCTGTCTGAAATTGGCCAGATTCGAATAAAAATGAACAATTATTTTTTTATTTGGCCCACAGTTGTTCAAGCCCGCATATTCCGGATCGACTGTCGGATATAGAAACCTCGGATTGGATTACACCCGATCCGATCCGATCCGATCCGAAATGTAAAACGACATCGTTTTACATTCTATATATATACTCCTTATGCCAATGAAACCTTAGCCGCAACCCTTCATTTTTCTTCTTCCGTTGGACATCGTTGGTGCAGAGCTCCTCAGGCCGCCTCCTCCTCCTCCTCCACGGCTTCTTCTCTCATTGATCATCACTGATGCTTGATGCCTCCGATTCGATTCGTGTTGCCTTCGAAGCTTCATGCCTTCGATTCGATTTAATTGGGCAAGGAACATTCGCTCGATCTACTTCATGTTCCGATTCCAAACTATATTCGCTCAATCTACATCATTCCAAACTATATTCACTCGAGCCTTCTCTGAGTTCCAAATATTCAGATTTCCAGATCGAAGACGACGGCATCTACTGATCTACATCATGTTCAAAGACAACGACATCTGGTAGATCGACGACGCTTCTCGATTATACTTTCTATTTCGTTTGAGTATGTTTTTTATTTCATTTATGTTTTTTATTTTGACTATTGCCAGATCCGAAGCTTCAAACTTGTGTATATTTTTCATTTTCTTTGTTTCTGATTTTGATTCGTTTGTTTGTGAATTTGATTGTCGGTGATCACCGACCCGCCTGAAATACCGATCCGAGATTGTTTGAGCGGTTCATCAACCACACCCGATAATTTTGGTCGATTTCGGGACAAATTTTCAATAGCCCGAAACTTTCAGATTGGCCAACCTGTTCCACTGAAACCCGCCCGATCCGACCCGTGCACACCCCTACTTATGGTATAGTGGTAGTGTATTCGAGGAAAAAAAAACACCCACCAATACATTTGAAGTATAAAATGTAGGGGTGTGCAGAACATAAGTAAACCGAACAAAAACAAAATCGAAATTAAAGGAAACGAATAGAATTTTCTAAAAATTGGCCAGTTCATTTCATCCTTGAGCAAAACCCGAAGGTCTCGGTTGGGTTTGCATCGTGGTTTGCTAATTTGACCAATTTAACAAAACCAAGACTCAAAACGACTTCGTTGAGTCTCAATATACATACTAAAAAAATTAAAACCCTAATCTCTTTTTTTTTTTACTCAACCGCTCAACCTTCCATCATCTATCTCCCTTTTAGCCAAATCCATCATCCATCGCCCTCGCAAGCAGCCATTGCCCTCGCAATCTCACTCGTCGTCATCCATCGCCCTCGCAATCTCAGTTATCGTCGTCCAATTTCCATGCATCCCTTAGTCGTTGTCCAGTCGTCACCGTCCAAACATCATCTCGTTGATGAAGGAATGTATTACTATTAAATCTCTCGATTTTCTTGTTTTTTCTTGATCTCAACTCGTTCATCCATGAAATCAATGAAATAAGATTTCGAGAAGGGCTTTGATTTCATTTATGATTTTTTTTTTAAAGTTTTTCTTTGTTTGAATCTTTACCCACCCAACAAACCGAACTGAACCGAAAATCCAGGTAATACCAAATTAATCGATTTTCTCTATATCATAAACTAAACCGCTCAATTTTAGTCTATGTTTTATTAAAACATAGGACTTTGGTTCGGTGCTGTTTTTGGTGCCAAACCACGACGAACCGTGCACAGTCCTAATAAAATGTACAGTCCAAAAACTATAAAAATATATATTTTAAATATAGTGTTGCGGATTTTTCAATTTTGAAAATCAAATTAAAATGACCTACACTATGTTGAAATCAGTTACATTGTATTGAAAGTTAACGTCAAGTAAGTTACGTGAAGAGTACATTATGTTAAAAATTAAGTATACTATTAAACATTAAAATGGATTATATTACTTTCAAAGTTAAATTAAAAGCAAATACACTATAGTCCAACTTAAAAAATTTCAAGTACGGATTTCAAATTTATCATGAGACAATCAGAAATATAAATTTTTTCATCCAATGTTTTAATACACAAATGAATAGATGTTTTTGTAAACTCATTTGAAATAGTGACTTCATTGTATAATTAAAAGCGACAATACATTTTTTTTTTTTTTTTGACATATGACAACATATTTTTCGTAATATCTTGAATTAATAATGGTGACATAAAATCAAATAAAAGAACACGAGTGACATAAAATTGTCAAAAAGATTAATAGAACTTTCAAGAAATATTGAACACAAAATTAAATCTTTGGGGAAAAATCCCTTCAATTATTTGTTCATTTATATATGACAAATGGATGGATTGAACACAAAAATAAATCTTTGGGGAAAAAACCCTTCAATTATATGTTCATTTATATATGACAAATGGATGGATTGATTTTTGTTTTTTAAATTCGGATTTCGGGTATTGATGTTGGACTAGTTAAATTCGTTTGATTAAGAAAAATATATCAACGGTATTTGTTTTACAATACCTATTAAGAAAATACAAAATGCACAACTTTCATTAAAAGTGAATATGTGATAAAAGGGTATAGAGTTCTATTTTTTTAAAAATAAATTTATTTTTGTTACTCAAAATAAATTTATTGATATATCTAAATATGTTGCGTTAGGCTTTTAATGTAATTTTAAATTTTGATGAAAATTAAGTATTTTTTAGATCAAAATTGTAAAAATCTATATCATAAATGGAACAATATTTAAAAATATTTCTTTTAATTATAGTTGAGATTTAATTTGATAAAAATAAATGGATAAGATCTACAATTTTTTTTTGGAAAACAAATTCTGCCCAAATATTTCACACTCTACCTTCGAGGTTGGGTTAAATTATATTTTTTTACTTTTAGTTTGACATTTTCTTTTGATTGGTCAACTTTTTATCATTACTATTTGTTGGTGTATAAAAATGGTACACACCTCAAGTATGGTCTAGTCGGATGACAAGTGGGTCCTCTTGCTGAGGTGAAGTCGTCGATTGAAAATTCTTCATGGGAGTTATGTTGGGTCCTGGGAGGATTAACCTGCTATGCTCAAAGTCCTGCTTCTTAGGGAGTGTACCTGCAGAAGACTCAGACCGGGATTTGTCCTAGTGAAGCCCCTCCGGTGTGGTAATCAGTGCTCAGAGAGAAAATATACAGAATGCAGCAAGTAAATAAATGAACTCAAAGTACTCGCGCGTAATGTAAAGCATACCTCAAGCTTGCATATATATATATATATATATATATATATATATATATATATATATATATATATATATATATATATAGGAGTTGGAGATGATTAATCGGGCCTAAAGACGGTTAATTAGTCGAAACCCTATATTTAGCCGATAATCCAAGGCGTTTAGGAGATAACCTCTAGGCTTGGATTTTTGGGCCTATTTGGTGAAGCCCACCAGCCTTTGTCAAGCTTGTGATGGTGAGGTGGTAGAAGAGAGAATAAATTCGTGGAGTCCTGGAGCTGGAAGAGGGAGTTGGTCGAGGTAAACGGCTGAGTCCCTGAAATTGATCGTCCAGGGCACAACGCAGATCTCAGAACGGCACGTCCCTGCAGGGCTCCTCACTCTTCCTTGGGTGCAAATGAGATTCCAAGGAAGAGTCATAGTCGGTGTATGCTCCAGCATGGTATTGTGGATTCCGGAATGCATCCCTGTTACTACGAGGATAGACACGTGACTGAGTCCCAAGTGCTGACTCAAAGGTACCCAAAAATACCCTCATTAGTTACCCCCCTAGCCCTGTGTGGCGATGGAAGTGAGACGGTCAGGGATATTAATTCCTGGCTGGAACGGGCGTCCTAAAGACTTCGAAACATGAGAAACACCTCTAATCGACATTTTTTCAAGAGTTAGTTTTTTCTTGAAGAACTTATTCAAAATAGGCCTCTATACGGTCACTGTCTGGGGTTAGGTAGCACGGCAGGGCGACCCTGAATTTCTTCTATTTTTAGGACCACAATTTTCAAGAGTTGACTTTTTCTGGAGAGCAAATTTGAAATAGGCCCCCATACGATCGGGGTTCGGGGTTAGGTAGCATGGCAGGATGACCCCGAATTTCTCCAATTTTTAGGGCGTTACTTTGCCTACGGTTAATTTTCTCTAAGGAGTTAATTTGAAATAGATCCCCATATGGCCGGGGTCTGGGGCGATTTTTTTTTATTTTCAGAACGACACACGTTCACTGTGAGCAAACCTTGGGCACAGACTAGCCTTCACCATGGAGAAAATAGAGGCAAGTCTGAGGAAGGTGCGTGTCGTGAACAGGTAGGATGACGAGACGGTGTGCCTCCCAAGAGTGCTAAGAACCCACCCCGGTTAACCACTTAGCCGGGAGCGCGCAGACCAAAGAGGGCCAGCCACGCTGGCCCCCAAAGGAGGGGCGGTATGGAAAGCCATGCTGGCCCTTTAAAGGGTCCATCATGGTAGACAATGCCATGCTAGCCCCCTTAGGGTCCAACAATGGCCCAAGAGGGCGCTGGCCTCTTTGGCCAACGTGTTGGCCGCATGGGGGGTAGGGCAGCGCCTTCCCCCTTCTATTTATTATTATTATTATTATTATTATTATTATTATTATTATTATTATTATTATTATTATTATTTTCAATGAGGGGCAACGCCCCCCCTTTTCCTCTTTGGATGCCTCATCCCCCCCTTTTCTATTTTCATTTTGGCATAGAGGAGGCAACATGGACCTTGCACCTCATTTTTTATTTTGGCATGGAGGGGAGTATAGAGGGGGAGGCTAACAAACACTTTTTTTTTTTTTTTTGACTTTGAATATTATACCTTTGCTTTTTAAAAACCCTTGTTCCTTAGAGGCTTTGACCGTTATTTCGACGTGACATTTTTTGCGGTTATCCTCTTCATGGGTGAGGTCTGAAGGGGGAGTGCTTTGAGTATGTCACGGCGCTACTCTCTTGAACCTAGTTGATACATATGGGGAAGGCTCCCATCTGCGCCCTGCCGGCTAGGAATAGCACGGCAGGGCATTACCCATCGCCATCTGTGGCATGCTAGCTAGGAAGAGTGCAGCAGAGTGGTACCGGTCACAGAGCACGGATGATGAACCCCTGGACGGAGCCTTTAGGAAGGACCACCATAACGACTATCCACTGTCTACACTTTGATCCCTCCATCGGCCCTATGGGGATGAAGTTTTCAAAGATAAAGGACGGTGCCATGCACAAGGGCATCTAGCAGAGAAATGTCGGGGGCCCTAAGGAGGGCAAAGTGGATGCTACCTCTCCTCGCATAGATGTCCATCATAATAAGGGCGCAGAGAACTAAGTTTCGGACCATCACTTTTTCAGTACTTAGGATTCTGTAGACTCCTTTTCACTTATTTCTATTTTTCTAAGTGCGAGCGTGTAAGCTTCTGAGTGGCATAGCCAAGGTATTTCGGAGCCTACTCTTTCCTCTCGACGTTTTTGCCAAGTCACTTTCTGCTTGGTCGTGTTTTCAACGTTGTAAAATTTTGAAAAATTTCTCGTATTTGCTTAGGACCATGGACCACGGACCACTAGCCCCTCTAGTTTGGGTTACGAGTTGATTGTAAGAAAATCGTGTCGTGCACTTAGGAGGAGGGTTTCCCAAGGTACCTGATGCAGTGGTTGGTCCCCCGTGGCTGGTCATCGGGGAGCTCTCCATAGTGAGGCTCATTCAAGGACCCTTTTAGGTTATCTCAATTTAGTCCCTATAGGAGCATATTCCCTTTTAGAACGCCGGACGTGTAGTCGACTAGTGGGGAGAGGTACTTAGCCGTAGGCCCTCAGACCCAATCAATGTTTCGCCCTTGGTGGATGACCTTGTTCTTTTCCCGGGTAAGGACTATCGACTTCTAGAGAAGGTCTGGTTGTCATCTTCGATGTCGAGCACTGGGATAAAGCTTGTGGAGAGTCACTCGTGATGCCGTGAGTCGGAATGTTGATCTGGAGAATCATCCGGGACTTAGAAGGTCGGAATGCAGTCGTGGTGAATCACTCGCAACGTTGGGAGCCAGGATACGACTTAGGGGGTCGAAATATAACCGTGGAGAATCATCCGCGACGCCAATAGTCGGGGTACGACTCAGGTCTCAAGGGGTTATAATGCAACCATGGAAAATGATCTGCGATGCCTAGAGTCGGGATACGACTCAGGGGGTCGGAGTAACCTTTACAGGAGAAAACACAAGGCATATTGCACAAAATGCATTCTTCATTTTGATAAGCAAAACTACAACACTTTAACTTGTCAGCGTTCTACGGATACCTGAGCGGCATACTCTCTTCTATTTCAAGATCATATGTGCCCGAACGTGTGACCCTGATGACTCTATACATACTTGAAGCTCAATCTTCCATGGATGATGTTGATTTCACCATCCATGCACTGGTGATCATCTCCGGCCTCAACCTCCCGAGGCGGTAGACGGTTGTGGTTTCTCTTTCTTCTCTAAGCCCGAGGCTCTCCCTGTAGTTCATCCTTGTCAAGTTGCTTCTGATTTTCTCTCCAGACATAGGTCTCGAGATAACCTCTCCAAATGAGAGCTTCAATCTCCTGTCGGAGCTAGAAGTATTCCTCTATAGAGTGGCCTCGGTCTTGGAACTCACTGTACTTCGTCATCGACCTCCATCCAGCCTTTCTCTCAGGTGCGGCGGAGGAGATAAGAAGTCCTGCCCTGAGTTTTCTATGAAGATGGTGGCCACCGAGGTCATGAGCGAAGTGATCTCTGGTTGGTGACGCCCTGGATGAGAAAGTAGCCTCCTATCTACGAGCAGGGGTCTGAACTTCCCTTCAGTTTATACTCTTCTCGAGTCTTGGGCTTAATTTGAACCTTCATTCCTGGATTTCCTTGGCTTGTTTACTCCTTCCCTCTATCTCCTAATTGTAGTACGAAAGTCAGCTCCATGGAATCTAGCCCCATGGTCCACAGCTTGATTAAGAGTGGGAGCAAGGTTAGAGCAGAGGTTATAGGACAACCTCTAATACTGGAGCCCGTCAACAAAGGCATTCAGTGCTACAATTTCAGGGAGGTCGTCACACGTATTTGCTTCTCGGTTGAAGCGCTCAACATAGTCTCTAAAAGATTTAGAGGGCTCCTGCTGAAGAGTGAGAATGTGAGCCATAGTCTTCAGCCTTTATTGGGAGTGGCTGAAACGAGTTAGGAACAACTGCTCGAGCTCCCTGAAGGTAGAGATGGATATTGGTCTCAAACCCTAGAACTAGAACCTCGTTGTACTTGTGAGAGTGATAGAAAAGGCTCTGCACTACAGAGCTATAGAGGCCACTTACATGTCCATATGAGACTTGAATATAGATAGGTGGTCAACGGGATTTGATTCCTCATCATACGGATTCATTTATCGTGATGCTATTTCCTCCAAAATTTCTTCTACAAAGGGAAGCCTCATCTCTACGACAACACCCAATCCTACTCGACCTCCTTGTACCTCTTATAGACGAGCTTCCATATCGGCCAGGAAGCGCTCCAAAACCTCCCCTACTCAGGGCTCCCCTACCCACACGACTTCCAGTGACTCAAGCAGCAATGTGATGGGAGAGAGGTGAGTAGGAACCAACTTATCATTCATGCCAGCCTCTGTGATTGGACCTGGCTGGCCGATGAAGAGCTTAACCATTAAGGGACACTGACAAGTCTCTTGGTACAAATTTATATGTACCTGTTATGCTCAGAGTCTTGCTTCTCAAGGAGTGTACCTGCAGAAGGCTCAAACTGGGATTTGTTTTGGTGATGCCCCTCCAGCGTGGTAATTAGTGCTAAGAGAAAAAATGTATAAAATACAGAAAGTAAATAAATGAACTCAAAGTACTCGCGCGTAATGTAAAGTATACCTCGAGCTTGCACAGCCCCAGATATATATAGAAGTTGGAGATGATTAGCCGGGCCTAAACACGGTTAATTAGTCGAAACCTTGTGTTTAGTCGAAAATCTAGGGCGTTTAGGAGATAACTGCTGGGCTTGGGCTTTTGAACCCATTCGGCGAAGCCCACGAGCCTTTGCCAGGCCTGTGGTAGTAAGCTAGTGGAGGAGAGTGGAGATTCGTGGAGTCCTAGAAAAGAAACAAACTGGAATGGGGAATTGGTTGAGGTGAATGGCTAAATCCATGAAATTGAACCGTCCAGGGCACAACATAGAGCTCAGAGCGGCACGTCCCTGCGGGGCTCTTCGCTCCTCCCTAGGTGCAAATGAGATTCCAAGGAGGAGCCGTAATCCGCGTATGCTCTAGCGTGCCATTATGGGTTCCGAAATGCATCCCTATCACTACAAGGATAGCTGGGTCTCAAGTGTTGACTCAGAGGTGTCTAAAAATACTCTCATCACTATTTGTTTTTTTACAATATGTAAATTATAAAATGGATGATCGACTATTAGACACGAAAAATTCATAGTAATTTAACATGTATGTAATACTTTTAACAATGAAATTAGATTACGCATGAGTTTTTAAATTTTATCAAATTTTAATGGGGAATAGTTAAGTTTTACCTATATGTAAAACAAATTCTAATTAATTTATATTCAAATAAAATTTTATATTATAAATCAAAGATGGTATTTGAAAATGACTTTTAATTAATGACTAAGATTGTTTTTTAATTAAAATAAATGGATAAAATCGTTTTACAAAAATTTTTGAGGAGAAATTTCCTTCCAAATATTTCATACCTCCACTTCCCAACTAATTGAGTTATATTATATTTTGTATCCTTTAAATTTCATATTAGTGTTTAATTGATCAATGTTTTATTATTTACCATCTCTTTCGCTCTCATAACTTAGAAAATCAATATAATAACTTGGAGAATCTCTAGTATCATAAATATATTAGCAATTTAGTTCACTTTGAACTCTTTTTCTCAACTTTAAATCATTTATATATAGAAGTGAAAATGATGAGGGATATTTTAGAAAGTCCTAAGCACTGTCACGTGTAAGGAATGGTCCATGTGGACCCTGATCATCATGCTTTAGATTTACGTATGATGTAGGTGAACCCAGACTCATAATAGAGCCTAAGGATTGTGATCACAGGGACAAAATCAACAATAACATCATCATATTGTCTACAACAGTGATTGCCCAAAGAATTAAGCTTGATTACTCTAGAGATGGATCATCCTCAGGATGACCAAAGGTAATTAATCCATATCCCACGCTCGGGAACATTACTAGCCTGCTTGAGAGCGATTACCAAATCCTGCTACATATGGAAAAAGAATCATATATTCAACATAGCGGCCCATAACTCCTTAATCATGCAATTCGCGCGGGCATTAATAGGGATCAACCAAGATTTCATGAGGACTTTCCAAACAAATCCTCACATTCCTGCAAATACTACCAGGGTGATCTTCCCAAAATACGTTCATTTTTTCCTACCTTATTCTCGATCGAATTTTCTTGAGAACCCTACTTACTCTCACGACATTGGTATAACGCTAGAAAATCCATGCATTTATACATCATTTTGTAGGAACTAAGGCTGAGGGAGATCATTTTCAGACACTGGAGATGACCATATTTGATGATCCACTTTTTGGCATCACCAAAAAATACACCTAATAATGTTTAGGAACTCTGATTAAATAATTTAGAAACTTAAATTTTCTATCCATGCAATCCCTCACAATAAATTTAATCCATTATATTTTAAGTAATATAAAAACTCTGAACCTGTGGCAACATAACTGAATTCCTGACAAACAAAATTAATACAAGAAGCAAAATGAATTTATAAACTCACTATTCTAAATAGTTTTGTGCAAAATTTGAGACCATGACTAAAAATTCATAACCACATCTTCTTCTTTTTTCATTTTTTTTTTTTTATTATAAGGTATGTCTGTACTAACTTACGCGCACCTTAATTAATCATTTTCTCGAGTAATCTTAGTTCATTCAGTATTAAATTTAAAATTTAATTCCTAAAATGTTCTCCAAGATAATCAAATTTTGATTGACAAAAAATGAACAAACCGAATTAACATCTCTCAAGTCAACCACAATATCATTACACACAAAGAAGTCCGTGTTTAAACTTTTTAAAGTAATTGAACGTCACAGTATGAGTCGGGGGTAGCATGTGTAATTACTTTAGATATTTACACGCAGTCTCTAATGGATATTTGTATATATTTATTCTCACCAGCCATCCCCTCCACGGCTCCCCTCCACCTTCGCCAAAATTAGCGTTCTCCTTCACTGAAACAAACGAAAAATGCCTCGCGCGATCATCGCCGCTGGTGCTTCCACAGACACCACCGATAATGCGGATTCAATCAGTAGCTTTCTTGATGGCTGGTTGATTCGTCAGCAAAACTACCTCGACGAGCTCCTCTCGGTGCAGCAACGCTGCAATTTCGGAATCGAATCTCAAATCGATTATATCAGAGACCTAATTTCTCGAGTTCTCGCTCATTATCAACATTACTACGAAGAGAAGTCTCGAATCGCTCACCGGGATATCTTCCTCGCGTTCTCGCCTCCCTGGTTCACCCCCTTCGAACGGACTTTCCTCTGGATCGCCGGGTTCAAGCCCGGCCTGGCGTTCCGACTCGTCGCCGATTCGATCGACGACCTGACGGAGGAGCAGCGCTGGAAGATGGATTGCTTGAGAAACGAAACGAGGCAAGAGGAGAAGGAGTTGGAGAGCGAGTTGGCGAGGGTTCAGGAGAGCGTGGCGGCGCCGCCGGTGGCGGATCTGGCGAAGCAGACAGGCGGAGGGCCACCGGTGGAAGGGGAAATTGAGGACGAGGAGACGGCACTGGGGCCGGTGAGGGCGGCCATGGAGGAGGTACTAGCGACGGCGGATGATCTGAGAACGAGGACGGCGGAGCGGGTGGTGGAGATATTGAATCCGGCTCAGAATTTGAGTTTCTTGGCGGCGGCGGCGCAGCTTCAGCTCAGAATAAGGGAATTGGGTAAACAGAGGGAGGCTTTTCAGGGGGTACCAATTGGATCGTAGAACATCCAGTTTTCATGGAATTATCTATTGGTATATCTATAGAAGGAAATATAAATATATATAACTTTTTTTTTTTTTTTTTTGGATGAAATTACGGAATCTGTCAAAGACTTCCGGTTTCATTTAAAAAAATAAAAGGTCGGTCATATCATCCGGAGGATGAGGATTAAACAATAGTTTTAATTCTTTCCTAATACGTTCCTCTATTAGCAAGATTGTCAGCACATTTGTTGTCATATCTGGAGACCAGTTGGATTGTGTAGTTGTTTGGCCTTATTATTTGTGTAGAATCGTCAATCCAGGCAATTAACGTATGAGAAGTTGGACAATTCTCCGTGATTAGTTTGACCATCTCCCTCACATTGTCTCAATGATGATCCGTGAGTACCTTTTATTCAAGGCCACTGTGATCCCTTTATCAATCCCTCTAATTTCTGCTTCAAGACTTGCAATTGAGAAGAAAATTGTAGAAACCAAATTGGCAGACTTGCACTTGGTCTCTCATAAGTACTCTGAATTCTCCTTGACCCAGGTTTTCTTTTGCACAACCATCAATATTTAATATGAAAAAATTTGCACGAAGGGGATTCCAATTAGAATAGTTGATCTCGTGCAAGTAATCGGGGGCATTTTGGAGACAGAAAGCTTCCAAAAAATCCCTTTGGTTGGATCATGTAAGGTTCTATCAATCACTTCTTTATTTTTATCCTTTCAAATCTCTCGCAAAATAGTAATAAATAAATAAAAAGTAGAATGATTGGATGACTTCCTTTTCAGGTTCATCTTGATCTAGTTGAGCAGGTCCATTTCACGAAGATGGCTAAGCAGTTATGAGGGTAAGAATGACGCCCAAATTTATATTTTTCTTTCTACATGTTCTTAAGTATATGATCAGATGTTTTCCTAGCTTAATTACTATTTTTAATACTGATGAGGGGATTTTTGGCCTTCTCCGAGTCGGCACCTGGGCCTGTCCACTATCGCCAACATTTTCACCACAGGCTTAAGAAAGGCCTGCGGGCTTCGCCAGATGGGCCCAAAAGTCCAAGCCTAGTAATTATCTCCTAAAAGCCCAAGATTACTAGCTAAATACAGAGTTTCGACTAATTAACCGTGTTTAGGCCTAACTAATTATCTTCAACTCCTATATATATCGGGGGTTATGCAAGCTTGAGGTACGCTTGAATACGCTTTACATTATGCGCGAGTTCATTTGTTTATTTATTGCATTACTGTACCTTTTCTCTTTAAGCACTGATTATCACACCGGAGGGGTTTCACTGGGACAAATCCCGGTGTGAGCCTTCTGCAGGTACACTCCCTGAGGAGTAGGACTCTGGACACAACATGTTAGTCCCCCCCAGGACCCAGCATATTTCACTCGAAGAATTTTCAATCGACGACTCCACCTCAGGAAGATGACTCACTTGTCATCCGATTGGACTATACTCGAAGTGTGTACCAGTTTTACACACCAACAGTTTTGCGCCGTTATTAGGAACGTGCAAAAAGCCTTTCCCTGATCATTACTCTTTGCTGGGCTGAGCCTGGATAATCACAAGGTCTTGTCGGACAAACAAACTCGAAATAGATGAAAAAGAAGATATGTCGAGGATTCCAAGGGCACACCTTCCACTTCTTGCCAACGAGGATAACTGCCCCCTCCAAGATCAGGCAGGACCATCAACTTTGCCACCTGGGGCTGTAGGATAGACCTCAAGAACCGTGGAGGCATCCCGGGTTGATCTCTTTGAATGCAAAATGCAAGAGTTCAAGTCCTATATATAGCTCATCCTCGAGCACTTACCGTTTCCCCTTGTTCAGGGTGGACTAGTTCTCTAGACTGCAATGCCTAAGGAGCCACCTTAAGACCGTGATGTTTTCATGGACACTCTGAATGGGTAGGAGCATGAGGGTCGTCTTCCGCCTCGCAACCTTGAGTTTGTAGGACAGGAGAGGGACCCCCTGAAATGCTAAGATCTCCACCTCCTTCGCCATGCGAATTTGTGCCAAGGGATATGTCGGTGTCCCATAATAGTCGAGCTCTTCATCGACCAGTCAGGTCCGATCACAGAGGTCGGCATGAGCGTGAAGTTGGTTCCTACTCACCTCCCTCCCATCATCCTACGGCCCGAGCTGCAAGCAGTCAGATACAGGGAGAACCCCGAGCAAGAGAGGCTGTGGAGCGCCGCCTGGCCAACATGGTAGCTCGTCTCCAAGAGGTGCAAGGAGGTCGAGTAGGATTGGGTGTTATTCCAGAGGTGAGTTCTCCTTTTATGGATGAGGTTCTGGAAAAAGTAGCGCTGAGACGTTTCACTCAACTCTAGATGAGTCCGTATGATGGGACATTAGATCTCGTTGACCACCTATCTATGTTCAAGTCTCATATAGACATGTAAGTGGCCTCTGTAGTTCTGCAGTGCAAAACCTTTCCTATCACTCTTGCAGGTACAACGAGGTCCTGGTTCCAGTCTGAGACCAACATCCATCTCCACTTTCAGGGAGCTCGAACAGTTGTTCCCGACTCGTTTCAGCCACTCTCGATGAAAGCTAAAGACTATGGCTCACATCCTCACTCTTCGGCATGAGCCCTCTGAATCTTTGGAGGACTATGTTGAGTGCTTTAACTGAGAAGCAAATGTGTGCAATGACCTCCCTGAGAGTATAGCACAAAATGCCTTTGTCTACGGGTTCCGGCATCAAAGATTGTCCTACGACCTCTACTCCAACCCTGCTCCCACTCTCGATCAAGCTCTAGACCGTGAGGCTAGATTCTATGGTGTCACGACCCGTCCCGAAATCCCGAGCTGGCATGATGACATTATGACATTATCGAAAACAACCAACCAACCATCTATTACACGACAATATGTATATATATATATAAATAAATCATCATCTATATGAAGTTATACATATTTCTGTTATGGGAACACACCCGTTCCCCAAATATACTAATAGCAAAATATAATACTATGAACCCCTTAAAAGTTCGCCTCAGAAAGCTCATCTCAACCATCCACACGACTCTATCGTACGACCCTACCTAACGCCAGTAGGGGACCGACTCTTAGCTGCTTCACCTGCAAGTGTACTGCCTTCTTAGTAAAAACATCTTTAATAATAAAAACTCATTCTACAACATTAAAATGGATCAAGCATAAGTTTATAAATACCACATAGCTCGTAAAATCCCCAGTATAAAAGCAGGGAAAATAAAACGACATAATTAAGTTCCATTCAAATTCAACTAATATAAAAATCATACTAATCATCATAATAATAAATATCAAATCAGTCAATATACGTAAAACACCACATCTCAAGCACACATCTCAAACACATTTTTTAAGCACACAACTCAAACACACACTGGTCAGCTCTAGTGATCGTTTTAACCTCACGATCGGGAGTTCAAACGGTACCGTACCACCTGTAGGATTTGCCTTCCTAACAGACACCCATCACTCCGCTAAAGCAGATAATCACTGCGCAGTGTAAACGTCTAACATCACTCTGCCGAAGCAGATAAATATCACTCCGCCGAAGCGGATAATACTATGGCATCATCAAATCAATAACATCGTCAAATCAATACTATCACTCTGTCGAAACAGATAATCATCACTTTAATGAAGCAGATAAATATTATAATATCGTGAAGTCAATAACATCGTCAAATTACGAATCAATAGAATCGTCTAATCAACAATATCGTCAAATTAATAACATCATCATCAAATCACAACGTAATGATATCGTCTAATCAACATCGTCAAATCACACATCCACCTCTCTTTTCCAAAAATCGACTTTTTATCCGAAAATCATATTTCTCATTTTCTTTTAAAAGGAAACGTCTGATTTTAGCAAAACTATTTTTTCACCCTTTATTTTTAGAAAACTAGGTATTTTTCACTCTCTTTTAAAACCACTAAATTTCAGCGAAAAACCATTTTTAACTTCCTTTCGAAACCAACACAATACATCGAAAATCTATTTTCTTAACTCATCTAGAAACCTGCTTGATCCATATCATTTTGAAATTATTTAATTTAATTACAACCATTTTCCATCATATATATATATATATAGTTTGGCAAGAAGACAGTACACTCACCTGGCTATCCGTTCCGCAAAACTTTCACTAACTACTCCCTATCGAGACTTCGGTACCTGCGAACCTAATAGTGACAGGGCCTAAATTAATATTTTATGCAAAAATAACCTAATCAGGTAATGCAGGCCTTAAGTTTCACAATTTTTCCGTCTCCACATTTTATTATGTAAAATTATTATTCGGTTAATTTTTCATTTTCAATAAAAATTACTGCATAAAATTTGTAATACGAACAGTCCCAAATTTATTATTCTAGTTAAATATTTTTATGCTTGAATTTAATTTAACAAAATTAAAATAAACTTAAAGAAAAACGTTACCCATTCCGAATCATTCATGGGTCGCGAGACGAATTTTAAATTTGTTGGGGTTATTTGTGTAGTTTTTTTTTTCCCTTTCTTCTTTCTTTTCCTTTTTCCCGTTCTGTTTCCTGTTTTTCTGCTCCACTTCAATTCCAGTTGGCCCTTCCTCTCTCTTCTTACTATCGCCGATTGCCGGCGACCTTATACCACGCACACACTCACCGCTGATCCCGGCTTCAACCACGTCACCCGCCCATGATCACCAAGCAACCGGCGACAATCTCACACCTAAACACAACTGTCAGAAGGGCCGACACCCATCTACACCAGACGAACAACCACCGCCGACGACACACCCTCCACCGATGACACATCCACGGCCTGATCAACATACACACACACACACCGCAGTACAGACACCGCCAGAAAAGTCAGGCAACACCCATACACGACGACCCACACTACCGAACCGGACGGTGACGGTATACCTCTGATCACACCTACACGCCGGAGAACCACCGCCGAACAAACAACCACACACACCCGAAACACTCATCGCCCACCTCCACTGATCACATTCACACACTGTCGACGAAACAACACCCATCGTTAGATGGCAACACACCGCCAGCGAAACACATACTGATCACACACCCACATACCTACGACGGCGCCCGCCGAACACCAACAAACTCATACTACTGAACTACAGGGCAAAACGCGCATACACACTCACAATCACCGCCACCACCATTGGACCAGACTCACGCCACGATCATCGGAGGAACACCCACCGCTGATAGATCCTCTCTCTCTCTCTTCTTATTTTTCTGGGTTCTTCTTATAGATTTTAGATCACCACTTTGCATGGACGCATTTATATGCATGAATTTGGTGGATCATCCTTGCTCCATAAGAGGCCAAGTCGATTACCTACTCTGTTTTGGGTTTTGCTTGGATCCCACTACCATTTAAATGTATATAGGTGTATATATATATATATATATATATATATATATATATATATATATATATATATAAATCATTTCCCCAATTTACAGTCATCTCCTCCCAATTTTCTTTAGATTTTTATTTGAATCCCCATTTCAAGATTTAATTTCTCTTAAAATTATAATTTAACCCAAACCTGAAATTAATATTTTGAAAATCACTAATTAGCCCCTAATTTTATTTTATTTTAAATAAATATGATTTGACATATTCTACCCCATTATTTCTAAACGTTCTAAAATACAACTCATGATTATGCATATGCAACGATCCGGGTCTTACAACTCTTCCCTCCTAAAAGAAATTTCATCCCGAAATTTTAATTACCTTAATCGAACACGTGCGAATATTTGTTTCTCATCTCGTCTTCTCGCTCCCACGTCACTTCCTCCACGGTATAACTGCGCTATAACACCTTGACTAATGTAATAATCATTTTCATCCGCAATACCTGGTCTTTACATCCTAAAATCTGGAATGGATTCTCAAAGTATGTCAAATCTTCTTCTAGTTCGATCGGCTGTGAAGTTAACACATGAGAAGGGTCTGACACATATTTTCGGAGTATCGATACATGGAAAACATCGTGTAGTTGAGACAACTCTGGCGGTAAAGTAAGTCTATAAGCTGTTATACTAACCCGATCTAAATTTCATATGCTCCAATGTACCTTGGACTTAATTTTCCTTTCTTCCTGTACTTCATTATGACTTTCCACAAAGAAATACGCAAAAACATATGATCCCCCATTTCGCATTTCAAATCCTGCCGGCGCTTGTTTGCATAATTCTTTTGTCGATTTTGAACGATTTTTCATTTTTTCTCGAATCACCTTCACTTTGTCTGTTGTCATCTGGCTATGTCCAACTTCAACAATTTCTATTCACCCACCTCAGTTCAGTCTGTTGGATTAGAGTCCTATATTTCCTGCCATACAACGCTTCATACGGTGTCATTTCGATTGCCGAAGGTAGCTGTTATTATACGCAAATTCCATCAACGTCAAAAAAAAATCATCCAAACTATTAGGAAATTCTAGAACAAGACCGCTTAACATATTCTCCAACGTCCAAATAGTATGCTCTGATTAATCCTCAATTTGCAGATAAAAAACGGTATTAAGTTTAGCTTGGTACCTAAAGCAGTTTGGAGATTTGGCCAGAACTTCGAAGTAAATCTCGGATCTTTATCCGACATTATGAAAACCAGTGCGCCATGCAACCTAACAATCTCATCAATATATAGTTGGGTATACTTATCAAGAGAGTATGTTGTCTTTACGGCCAGAAAATGAGCAGACTTGGTAAGCCTATCAATGATCATCCGGATGGAATTATGCCCCTTTTGAGTATGGGGTAATCTCGAAACGAAATCCATCGTGATATGCTCCCACTTCCACTCTGGAATAGGTAGAGGCTGCAATGACCCACTTGGACGTTAGTGTTAAATCTTAACTTGCTGATAAACAAGACACCTAACAACAAGTTCTGCGATTTTCCATTTTATTCTGATCCACCAATAATGTTCTCGCAAATCGTGATACATTTTAGTACTGCCTGGATGCATCGTGTATGTTGAGCTATGCGCTTCCTCCAAATTTTTTTTCTTCAAATTGACATCTTCATGCATACACAGTCTATTTTCAATCCTCAAGACTTCATTACTATCCCTGACATAATGATCAGTTCTATGACCATTTTTCACTTCATCCTGAATCGGCCTAAAAAACAAAGTCGCAAGCAACGTTGCTGTCTGACCAACCGCCAACTGAACTCGCAAGGATCTCAATTCAGTATATAGATTAGTATGAACAACTTGAATGTGTGCGACCGAACCCGTCGATTTTTCGACTCAATGCATCTGCTACAACATTAGTCTTTCCAGGGTGATAATGGATAGTACAATCGTAGTTCTTGATCAACTGTATCCAACGTCTCTGTCTTAGATTGAGTTTCTTCTGAGTAAACGAATATTTCATACTCTGATGGTCGATGTATATTTCTCAAGTCTCACCATATAGGTAACAACTCCAAATCTTCAAGGCAAACACAATCGCCGCCAATCCCAAATCATACGTCGGGTAATTACGCTCATGATTCTTTAATTGTCGAGAGGCATATGCAATCATGTGCCCATGTTGCATCAGTATACACCCTAACCCTTGGTGTGACGCATCGTTGTAGATTACAAAGCCACCACTTTCTGTTGGAAGGGACAATATTGGCACAAATATCAGTCTACTTTTTAGTTTCTGGAAACTCTATTCACATTGTCAGTCCACTTGAAATTTGGATTCTTTGTGGGTCAATCGGGTTAACGGGCAGTTATGACAGAGAATCCCTGCGCAAACCGACGATAATAACCCGCCAATCCCCCAAAAAAAAAAAATCGAACTTCGGTCATACTTTTCGGCTTTTCCCATCGCATCACGACTTCGACTTCCTTTGGATCCACTTGAATACTATCTCCCAAGATCACATGCCCCAAAATTATAACTTGATCCAACAAAAACTCATATTTATTGAATTCGGCATACAATTGTTTCTCTCGCAACGTCTGCAACACAATCTGGAGATACTTTGCATGCTCTTCTCTACTCTTGACCTGAATGTTGTTTTCACCACGTCACTGTCTCTGACTTCCAACTGGTGATATTCTGATCAAAGATCTAATTGGAAAAACACCAGGTCTATAAAATCACGGGTTAACAGATCTTTCAATTTCTTCAACTCAGTAGGCGCCATATGATATGGTGGAATTAATATAGGAGCAGTTCCGGGAAGTAACTCGATAGTGTTCACTGGCGCTGGTCACTTAGGCGCTAGGCTGACACAAGCGCCCACTTAGGCGCCGATTAGCCTCAGCGGATGCCGACCCCAGCTGGGCCATCGCCCCCTGCACAGCGGCGGTTGGTGAGCTCCCGGCTACTCGCCGCATGCCCCCAGGGGCACGTCTCTATTTTTTCCACGGTGAAAAGACATGTCCGTGCTCAGGGTCTGTTCACGGTAAATATGTGTCGTCCTGAAAATCAAAGAAATTTGGGGTCACCCTGCCATGCTACCTGACCCCGAACTCCGACCATATAGAGTCCTATTTCAAATAAGCTCCTCAGGAAAAAGCTAACTCTTGGAAAAATGTCAATCAGAGGTGTTTCTCACGCTTCGAAGTCTTTGGGTCACTCGTTTCTGCCAAGAAGTGATATCTCTGACCGCCTTGCTTCCTTTGCCTCACAGGGTTAGGGGGCTACTGATGAGGGTATTTTTGGGCTTCTTCAAGTCAGCACTTGGGCCCCGATGGCCCAGTGTCTACTATCACTAACATTTTCACCACAAGCCTAACAAAAGTTCACGGGCTTTGCCATATGGGTTCAAACGCCCAAGCCCAGTAATTAACTCCTAAATACCCCGGATTATCAGCTAACTACAAGGTTTCGACTAATTAACCATGTTTAGGCATGACTAATCATCTCTAACTCCTATATATATCGGGGGCTATGCAAGCTCGAGGTACGCTTGAATACACTTTACATTACGCGCTAGTTCATTTGTTTACTTGCTGAATTAGTGTACCTTTTCTCTCTTAGCACTGATTACCACGCTTGAGGGGCTTCACCGGGACAAATCCCGGTCTGAGCCTTCTGTAGGTACACTCTTTGAAAAGTAGAACTCCGGACATAGCAGATTAGTCCCTCTAGGACCCACCACATTTCACTCGAAGAATTTTCAACTGACGACTCCACCTCAACAAGAGGATTCACCCGTTATCCGACTGGACCACACTCGAGGTGTGTTACCAGTTTTACGCACCAACAAATATTATATGATTTTGACAATAATTTAAATAAATATTAAAACTATAACTAGAATATAAATAATAAACTTCCTTCAAAAATATAAATAATAAAATAAGTAAGAAAAAGTAATTGGTCTGTGAGTTTAAGGAGACATGAATGATCGTTGACCTAAAGTAATGATTACCTCTCTGCGTGAAGATTATGACGGTAATGGCTACTTCAATATACAACCGTTTCTCACAAGCATGTCTTCTTGGGGTTCATGTCCATTGGAAAAACTAATGAATTGTATTTATCAAATTGTCATTGAATATAATTTAGAGATATACTAGTAGGTGGGAAAACTGTTAAGATACTTTTTTATATCTCTCAAAGAGTAGGCAACCCCCTTTATATAGTGTAAAAAATTATAGGAGTTACAAGAATAATAATAAATATAATAATTTATAATAAACACAAAAACAAAAACTAAAAATTAATAATAATAATTGTAAAAAAAAAAAACTAAAATTTTAATAAATAAAATAGAGGTTTTGAAATTTTTAATTAATGATTTTTTAAAGAAAACTAATAAAGTTTATAACAATCGCCCATAAATTTCAAAATTCTTATTCAACATATATAGAAAATATGAACAACTTTATACTATGCAATAGGTGAAGGTGTCTTTAGGACTTGAACGTCACTTAGTGTTAATAGTTTTTCCTTTGAAGAATCATAGTGAACTGTCTTGGATTATACCCTTTTAAGTTAAAGTTCAACTCTTACACATAGAGCATCGATATTAAGACATGGTTTGTGGGTTAGTGCTATTAATGGCCATATACTTTGATCTTGATTCTCATGAAAGTTATTAGAGAAAAACCTCATTCCTCCAAGGATATATGTGACCTATACTCTGCAGGAGTTTTCCTGCCTTGGTCTCATTCAGGGTTAAAACCCTACCTAAACATCACATTTTATCAGCACTATTGCCATAGGGATGAGCAGAAAAATATCTCTTGAGAATATCTTTATAATATTAGGTGTTGGTCTATAAGTCACGTAGTACAAATTGTTTCTACCCATTGAACATCTTTCATGTGGTTCCTAATCACAGAGGTTGAGTTACTTCCCTATATGACTTCCTTGTGGGCTTAGACCCATTCTCCTCAACAAATCTAGGATTGCATTCCTAGATAGACCTTTGTTCAAATGATGAACAATATTACTTTTTGATCTCACAAAATTTAGTGATATTATATCTGTTTTCAACATACTCTTAACAGACTTGTATCGTACCTGTATATGTTTATTCATTTTCTTATTTGTATGAGCTTGTTTGACAAAGTCAATAATAGCTCTATTATCACAAATAATTGATATAGCAGGAATAGGTTTACCAAATAAAGGTAAATCTAAAAGTAAGTATTTAATCCATTCTGCTTCCGCACTTGTGGTATTAAGTGTTATAAGTTCTGCCTATATTGTACTCCTTGAAATAATAGTTTGTTTCTTAGAGCCCAAAGATATAGGAGCTCCTCCTAATAAAAATACAAACCCAGTGGTAGATTTCACATCTAGACCGTCTGAAATCCAATTTGCATCACTAAAACCTTCAACTACACTCGGATAACCTTTGTAGCATAAGGTGAAATGTAAAGTTCCTCTAAGATACTTACAAATCCTTTCTAATGCTATCCAATGTTCCTTACTAGGGTTGCAAGTATATCTACTCAATCTTCTAACATCACAAGTGATATCAAATCTAGACTTATTAGATAGATATAAAAGTGATCCGATCATCTAGGAATACTTCGATCGAGATATTAGTTAACCTTTGTTCTTTTTTAGATGTACACTAGAATCATAAGGTATGCTAACAGGTTTTACATCAAAATACTCAAATGTCTTCAACATTTTCTCTACAGTACTTGACTGATCAAGAGTTATGCTACTATAGGTGTTCTCCAATTTCATTCCTAAAATCACATATGCTTCTCCCAAATATTTCATGTCATAATTCTTAGATGAGTATAACTTAACATCCTCTAAAATCTTGAGATTAGTTCCAAAAATAAGTATATGATCTACATAAAGACATAAAATAACACTACCCCCACTATTTTCTTTGTAATATAGACACTTGTCATGACCATTAATTATGAAGTCATATTCTAAAATCAACTTATCAAAATTTTCATGCCATTGCTTAGGGGTTTGCTTGAGACCATATAAAGATTGACTAGCTTACAAAACTTATGTTCTTGACCCTTAACAATAAAGCCCTTAAGTTGATCCATATAAATTTCCTCTTCTAAATCCCCATTTAGAAAAAGCAGTCTTTACATCCATTTGATGTATCACTAGATTATGAATAGAAGCTAAAGTTATAAGGATCCTAACAATTGTAATACTAATTACAGGAGAATAAGTATCAAAATAGTCAATCCCTTTCATTTGTGTAAATCGTTTTGCTACCAATCTAACCTTATACTTATCTATGCTTCCATCAGGTTTTAACTTCTTCTTAAAAATTCACTTACAACCTATAACTTTGTTTCTTGAAAGCAAATCTACTAATTCCCAAGTAGTATTTTGCACGATTGATTCAATCTCACTATTTATTGTCTCTTTCCAAAATGGTGCATCTATTGAAGATAACGCTTCCTTGTAAGTTTTTAGTTCTTTTTCTACTAAGTAAGTATAGAAATCTTCCCTAAAATTCTTTTCAATTCTATGTCTCTTACTTCGTCTTGGGTCTATAGAAAAATCTAAGTATTTCTCGGTAAGAAGACTATTTATAACAGAAGGTATGTCATGAATTAGTATGGAATCCATGTTTACTAACTGGTTAGGAATTCTAGTTTTATAAAGAAATATATCTTCAAAGAACGTTGCATCTCTTGATTAAACTATCAAATTTATGGAGATACCACTAATTTGAGATTCGATAACTAAAAACCTATTTGCACTACTATCTTGTGTATAATCTAAGAAAACAATGTCTATTGTCTTAGGTCCTATTTTCTTTCTTTGTGGTTCAAGTATAGTCACCTTTGCTAAACACCCCACACTTTTTAAGATTCTCAAATTTGGCTTTCTATTCTCCCAAATTTCATACATGGTCTTTTCATTATCTTTTGTGGTAATGCGATTTAATATGAAACACTCAGTAAGCACAACCTTTCCCTATAAATTTTTAGGTAAACCTAAACTTATCAACATTGAATTCACTATATCTATCAAAGTTCTATTTTTTCTTTCTTCAATTCTATTTGATTGAGGTAAATATGGTGAAATAAGTTCATGTATGATACCACACTCTTCACAAAAAGTCTTAAGATCTCCCAAAGTATACTTACCTCCCTCTATCATACCTAAGTTTCTTAATCTTCCGATCAAGCTGATTTTCTACTCTATTCTTATATATTATAAACTTATTGAACACCTCATCTTTAGTCTTCAAAATATAAATATAACGAACCCTCGAACAATCATCAATGAAAGTCAGAAAATATTTATTCCCAACTCCATTCAGTGGTCTATTTGAATCACATACATCACTATGTATAAGCTCTAAGAGTTGTGTATTCCTATTAACACTTCTAAAATGCTTTCTTGGTTGTTTTGCTTGAACACATACCTTACATTTGCATTTATACTCTACATAAGATTTAGGAATAAGATAAAAATCCATCAATCTCTTAATCTTTCTCAAACTTATATAACCTAATCTACTATGCCATATATTAGAATTCTCAACATTCAAAACTTGACAACTTTTTTTATCCTTTAAAAATACATTTAATTTAAATAAACTTTCAGACACATAACCTTTCACAATAAAAATATTATTCTTGGTTATAACAACCTTATTGGACTCCAAAACAATTTTATAACCTTGCTTGACTAAGGTTGACATACTAATTAAATTTCTTATTACTTCGGAACATGTCGCACTTCGTTTAGACTTAAAGTCTTTCCAGATGTCATCTTCAAATCAATATCTCCTATACCACATACTTGTGTGACAACAGCACTTCCTAGAGTTACATTTCCTCCACTTGATTTCTGATAATTTTTGAAAATACCATGATCAAAACAAACATGTATATTAGCTCCAGAATCTAACCATCAATCTTTATTCTCACAAGTAAAATTGATTCTAGAAATCATACCTAAAGGAAGGTTCGCCAAGGTTTTCATGATCTACAAACATATTTACTTGAGCTCTTGGATCATGTTGATTATTATTTTGATTGAGTTGAGACTTGTAACAATTACCTCCCTACGTGAAAGTTATGATGGTAATGACTACTCCAAGATACAATCGTTGCTCACAAGCACACCCCCTCAGGGCTCACGTCCACCGGAAAGACTAATAAACCATCTTTATTGAATTGGCCTTGAATATAATATAAAGATATACTAGTAGGTGGGAAAACTCTTAGGATACTTTTCATATCTCTCAAAGAGTAGGCAACCCTCTTTATATAGTGTAAAAAATTATAAGAATTACAAGAATAATAATAAACACAATAATTGATAATAAACACAAAAGCAAAAAGTGAAAATTAATAATAATAATAATAATAATAATAATAATAATAATAATTGTCAAATAAAAACTGAATTTTAATAAATGAAATTGAGGTTTTGAAATTTTTAATTAATGGTTTTCTAAACAAAACTAATAAAGTTTATAACAATTACATCGCTGGCACATGACTAATATATCATGGGACCAATTTGCTATAAGACTATTCGACATTAGTCTCCTATGAAAGATAAGCCAAATAAAGAATTTAAACTTTTGAGAGACTTTTGATTTCCAGATCTAATTACATTCCATATTATTCATAGAGAAGACATCATTATTAGCAACTCCATAGGCAGACTTACGTGAGAAAGTACCGGAAGATTCTAGCTACCAGGTAGGTATATCCTCTTGAAAAAATATAACAGGGTTCATTTCCCAGATTCCCTTGTTCATATCATCAACAATTAGGTAGATGATTGGCAATAGAAACCAATTCTCGTTGTCATCGATAATATCAACAACTTTAAGATTTTGGTTGCTTTACAACATATCATTGCCCAGAAGGCCCTTAGCATACCACCGGTCATTACACGAGTTAATTTTGACTCCATTCCCTACTTTCAATTTGATACTTTCTGACAACATGTGTGTGGCTTTGTAAATGCCCTTCCATATATGAGACCTTTTTAGCTTATTTTTCCAAGTGTTAGGATTATTTTCAAAATGACATTTAGCTATATGAATTTCAGTCTGTAAATTTTCATTATTAATAAAAATATTCCAGCAAGCTTATTCATATATGCATTATTAAGGATCCTAACTTTAAGAATACCCAGACCCCCCATATATTTAAATTTACAAACCAGGTGTCCCAATTAAGAAGATGATATTTCCTTTTATCTTCCACCTCTCCCTAAAGGAATGTTTTGTTCATTTTGTCAATACAATCATAGATTTTTCTTGGCAATATGAAAGTTTGTGTCACATTATTGGGAATGGCAGACGTAACAATTTTGATCAGAAGGGATCTGCCAATGAAGAATAGAAATTTAGATTTCTAGGAAGAGAGGCATTTTTGCACTTGATTAATAACATAACTATAATATTTTCTACCATTATGCACAATTTACCCCTATGCATGTCTTACTCCCTCACTTTGGATTTCTTCTTCTGGTGGGCACTAAGGGAGCTTCAAACATAGTGGAATGGGTTGTCCACCTCAACAACCAGAGAATGTCTACAGGGTTTTTGGGTAGAACTCACGTTGATCACCTTTGTGGGAAGCTCACATAGAGGGAGTGCCAAGAGTTTACGGAGACCTCTCTTATGGATGACAGAGGAATGAAGAGTTGCTTGATCCTCGAAGATCACCCCAAAAACCTTGCCCATCAACACATTGAAAATAGAGACCCAATCCTTGAGACGCTTAGTATCAGCACCCAAATTCTCCTAGTGTGACACAAAAGCGAGTAAGATTTTATACTTCGTTAAGGAGGCAATCACTGTTTTCCTTTAGCTTAGTTATCTCTGCCAAGAACTTTTCTTTCTTGGTAATACTTTCCAAGCAGACTGTAACAAAAACGTTTCCTCCACCTCTATTTTATTAAACATCATGTGGAGATAGCAGTTTTCCATCACCGTGATGGATACCCTCAGGTTTCTAAGGGACATCAGACCCTTGATAGACTTAATCTCGGGATAGAAGATATCATATGTTTGTTTTATTCTAGTCCTTTAAGCAATGAAGGCCTAACGAGCATCTTAAAAATCACTAGTGCCGATGTTCGATATGGTCTCTTGCTTAAGGCTGAGAAGTCAAATAGAGAAACAATACGTATTAAGAAGATGACAAGGATGGAAGGTGGTAGAGTAATAAAAACATGGGGTATTTTTGTAGGTAGAAACGACTACCTATAATCATCAGTTCATTAACCAGTGTTGCCAGTTACTTGATAAGTATAACATCTTTCCAATCGATGTTAGACACTAATCAGAAGGTCAAGTCACATTGCTCTCCAGGGAATGGGAACGTTAAATACAGATTACATAGTACATTGTCGGGTTTTGAGTTATACTTTTGAACTATGGGACATGGGTCCCACATACTGCGCAATGGGGTACAACTGTATCACAATGAATGCCCTAGGGGATCATTCTTTATTCCCAAGAAAATTATCCTAATTAAAGGTTTGTTCCCAATTAAGAATAGGCCCTGAGCATTCCCGAAGGGGTTCTGCCCACTCGAATATCTCCCTTTAGTCTTTGAGATGCTGAAGGATGTCCACTAACTGAAGAAGGTTGACTTCTACTTGTGTTTGCCAATGGAATTCCTTCGTCGTCCAATCTCCCCAAAGAATCCCATATGCAAGGCAGATATATAGAAAGATAGATTAAGGGATAACATGGATCTTTAGTAAGCTCTGAAACCATCCTCGATCACCCTTATTGTGTCCCTATTTATCTGATGGTGTTCCATCTGGAGCATCTCTATTGATTATTGGATTTGTCTTAACTTCTCCGAGCTAATTGAAGTTTATTTTTATCCCACTCTTTTCTTGGGAAGCGCGTGCCTCCCTTGCACTATCCATTTTTAGTTTTAAAATCTCCGAATTCATGGCTCGTATTTGTGCCTCCTCCTCTGCCCAGTGATTTTTCGCAAGCAACATTACTTTGGCCTTTGCATCTAACCAAGCACAAATAAATTCAATCTCATGAAGAAGTTAGATCATTTGGGTAACAACAAATCATTGAACTTCCCTGGGATTGACATTCCGCATGGACTCTAAGTCACGGTTTATGAGAGCCGACTAACAGTTTGTCAAAGTGTAACTCTCGTTCCTACAAACAATAGAACCCACGATAAGTCTTATCCCCGTCAAATCCCTTCCTACGATGATGAGGCCCTAGAGCGACTCTTGTTCGCCTTTACTTCTCCAAACATTTCTCCATCCAGGGACTCTCAAGATAGTATTTCTTTCCAATTTCACTTTAGGGAGGTCGATTGGCAGTTACTTGCGAAGCCTCTTGAGGGATTCGAGATCCTCCTGATGTGTCCATCGGGAATTGAGAAAATTGTTGGCATTCTTACCTAGAAGTGAAACTATCTATTTATGCTTAAAAGAAGAAAAGACTAAAGAAATGTGTCCCAACAATATTGTTCGGGTGTCACTATTAATAAGCGCCGCCTGGCGCTTTTGCAGGGTTAAACTGTTGAGACTCTCTAGGTCACGTTATTCTGACATGGGAGTAAGGGGCTAGTGATGTGGACGGAAATCAACCATCCATGTTTCAACTCTACAACCCATATTCAGGGAGTGACATAGTGTGTTGTGTACAGTTGATCCCTAGATATAGTAAGAATTCGATACTCAGACAGGTCTAGGGATATCAAACCTTAAAGCTCACGTGAATCTCCCATTCTTACATGGGTTACTCCCACCATATAGAATATGTGAGGATTTCCTCAATGATAGCCTCTAACAATTCTTCATGTGGAGGAAGCTGCAAAATGAGGTTAATTTTGACTCCCAGCTAAGATTTTTCTACTAAATTTCCTAAACCGAATACTTACTCTCACGCTTGGCTAAAACTCACTCAGTGTAAGGATTTTTGTAGGTCGGTGATGGTGAGTAGGTATACAAGCGATCCCTCAATCACTCGAAATTTGGGTATCATTAAATGCCTTGAAGTTTTGTGGTCAAAACACCACACTAAGTAGTATTGAAGTATAACAACTAATCTGTGTAACTGATGTTGCCAAAAATCCCTAGCACATGCAAAGGATCAAATATGTGCCAAAAACCTTCACAACGTTCGCCTTCAACCTGCAAAACCGATTAGCTCCAAGGGACAACGGTGTGGTGTCGGCCAAAGAACCTTCGGCGTGAGAATAAGTTAGTCTGTTTTTTTGGTGAAAGATCAAGTACTTGAATCATAAAATAATATGTTGATACCTTCCATTTATATATAATTCTTTATTTGTGTCGTTATATTGGTGAGGTCGCCCTTTCCACAATCTCCTCTTATTTGCATAGAATTTGGCGATGATCTCACTCACAACCAGTTAATTGGTTGCGATTCTCCTCATGTTATGGGGGTAGTGGGAGTTCTTGGGCTGACCTCTTCTTGACCTTTCCACTGTGGGTTTTGATTACCCATGATTGGGCCTTCTTACTAGGCCTTTTCTTGTTTAAGTATTGGGTCATTACTGCCTCTTTCCCGGTAGACTAGTGCATATCGCCCAATATGATCACCGAGTTACTATTTTGTAGATTAGATTGCCTACCCGACCCGACCCATCAAAGCTTTCAAGCCTCTATTAATCGTGGGTAGGAATTTCTCACATATCAATTACCTTCCTGACTTTTGTGACGATTCAGATAAGTGAAACGAAAGATCACCTTTCCGTTCGTGTAAGTTCCTGTCTTTTTTCAATCTCCTGATTGTGTAGTTTGTTCTCACTTGGTTTTTTATTTTTGTTATTCTGTTTGAAATGTCGTTGAGTCCATCAAACAGTCCGGCTGAGGCAGGTTCGTCATCGACTCCTCTTGTGAAGCAAACAACGCCTGCCAAAGCTCATCCGTCCACCTATTCCCCAGTTTACTGGGGAGATTATGGCTCTAGTTCTTTCTTGGAGGAGTGGCTCGAGCCATTCTGAGAACAATACAAAATTTCTTCGTCGATTTCTATTAGGGTTTCATCAGAGGACGAAAGTCCCTGTAGTACCAAAGATGATGAAATATGTCTCTTCATGTGGATGTTCGAATATGGCCTTAAACTTTTTTTTACTCCTTTCCTTCGCAATTGTTTTCGTCAATTAGAGATTACCCCAGCCCAATTAGCACCCAATGGTTTTCTTTAGATCATGGGAACTCTAATCCTTTCTCGAGTGAATAATGTTCCCCTTTATATAGATACTGTGTAGTTTGTTCGCACTCGATTTTTTATTTTTGTTATTTTGTTTGAAATGTCGTTGAGTCCATCAAACAGTCCGGCTGAGGTGGGTTCGTTATCGACTTCTCTTGTGAAGCAGACAACGCCTGCCAAAGCTCATCTGTCCACCTATTCCCCAGTTTACTGGGGAGATTATGGCTTTAGTTCTTTCTTGGAGGAGTGACTCGAGCCATTCCGAGAACAATACAAAATTTCTTCATCGATTTCTATTAGGGTTCCAGCCGAGGACGAAAGTCCCTATAGTGCCAAAGATGATAAAATATGTCTCTTCATGTGGATGTTCGAATATGACCGTAAACTTCTTTTTACTCCTTTCCTTCGCAATTGTTTTCGTCAATTAGAGATTACCCCAGCCCAATTAGCGCCCAATGGTTTTCTTCAGATCATGGGAACTCTAATCCTTTCTCGAGTGAATAATGTTCCCCTTTATATAGATATGATTATGAGTGTCTGTTTCCTTAAATTCCTTTATGATACTGGGATATTTTATTACTCAACCATCAAGAAGTACTCTTTCCTTACCGTCCTTCTTGCAGCGGTGAAAGGAGATTGGCAGAGGCAATACCTCTTCTTCAAGGGTAATTGAGAGTTCTCTTCTGATGAAATAAAGTAGCTTCCAGTCATGCTAAAACACTTTAACTTCCCGAGTAATTTTCTTTTTCTTTTGTTTTTTGCAATTGAATTCTTGAGTTTTGCGTTAGTGGTCTTTACATTTTCCTGGATTTTCTTGTACAAGTGAAAATGCTTGCAAAAATCTTCGCCTTATACCTAAGGTCGAGGACGAATTGAAGAGTCTCATGGTCCCAGAAAAGAGGCCTTGCAAAGTTATTGCTTATAATATATTCATTCAATCAGAGATGGATGAGTTTGGAGTCAGCTGTTTACATGACTTGGCTTTGGGAAAGAAGAGGAAAAGAACCGTGAAGAAGCCTTCTCGGCCATCTGGGCAACCAGCACCTCAGCCAGCCGCCCAGCCTACTGGTTAGTTTACTATTCGGCCTCCTACTCAGCCTGTTGCAGCTCGTCCAACAGCTCCTCGACCTCCAACAACTCGGCTTATTCTTCTTACATCGTTTGACTCTGACGATTCACAACCATTGAGCAAACATCGTCGTGGGGTTGTCTTTGTGCCAGTTCCCAATGCTCAAGTTCCAGTTCTTACCGAGATTCAAGGGCTAGAGTTTGTCACCCATGCAGCTGGGATCCCCATTATCCCCGCTCCAAAGCCTGCTTCAATAATCACCTAGCCACCTCATCGTGCATCAACTACTTCTAGCCAGGGGACGTTTGCTTCTCCAATCATTCGAGGACTATCTCATGAGTAAATGTGCCACCTGCTGAAGAAGGTAAGCCCTTCGATTCCCAATCCCTAGTAGATCTTCGATAACGCCATCAAGATCTTGTTTGAGAAGTCATGGGACAAGAGCCGGGCTAAAATTGGGAATTGCAGCTGAGCTGAGCTCTTTAGGACCCTTATTTGTGCACTTCTTCAGGTAATTTTATTATCTTCCAGTAAGTTTTGGACCTTCTGATACTGTTATATAAGTTTTTTTATCAATTGCTATCGTCTTGCAGAGCATTCAATCGCCTGGAAGAGGACCTTTGTGTTTTTCAAGAATAAAATATTTCTCTTGAGACTGATCTGGCTATGGCAAGGTCGTCTAAAGAGAAGTTTGAAGCTGACCTACATGCTGTCAACGCACAATGTGAAGCACTGCAGAAGAGCAACCAGTTGTTTCCTAAAGAAAACAACAAGTTTCTGGCTGAGAACTCTATACTGAGGGAAGAGATTAGCTAAGCACGGTTAGAGGTAGATCTTCTGAAGGTTGCTCTCCAAACTAAGGATGCTGCTCTTTAGGCTAAGGATGATGCCCTCCAGCGCCTGGAGAGCGAGAAGAGCCAAGTTTCAGCTGAGCTGAACAAAGAGAAGCTCAGGACTGCTAGGCTAGAGCTGATGTCTGCCAACCAGTCGAAGATAGTGGAGAAGTGATAGGTGTAAAATACCTATCTATTTTGAAACCGAATTTGTTAGTTTTCAAGCGTATTAGTTATATTTAATTGTATTTTAGTTTGTTTTAGTGTAAAACAGGTGAAGGGATGTTAACGAGCGATAAATACGCGAAAACGGTGGAGAAACGGTGAACAAAACGTGAAGAACTAGATTTCGGTGCATGAAGACCACCGCCAAGGTGGAAAAGAGACAGAAGGTTGGAGTGCTGAAGTGCTGAACCACCGCCTAGGTGAGAAAACCACCGCCTAGGCGAAGATCCGACAGAAGCTTAATCGACTCAACCACCGCTTAGGCGGTGAACCACCGCCTAGGCAGTGACACTCTACGCAGAAATATCTATTTTTAGATATTTTGAAGATATTTTCTAAACCTTGCTTTTTAACCCTTTTCTCCCCTAATTGTAAAAGACCACCAATCATGTTTTAGAGCCGAATCATGTTTTGAGAGTTCCTTCCAACTTGGTTAGGATTAGATAATTTAGGAAGTAAATTAGATTAGTTTTTAGAAAGTGTTCTTGGCTAATTCTTGAAGAGCTAGAAGAGGAAGTTCATCAATGGAGAAGAGGAAGCTTGGGAGGATTGTTCTTTGGCAAAAGTGGACTACTCCACTTTGAGATTTGATTTTTCTTCCCTTATTTCCATCTTTGTACTTAATGTTTATTATTGATGTTGATGATATCCTCTTAATTTAATATTGTAATGGCTAAGAACATGTTAGTTTAATTAGAGATTAGTTAGGGTTAGATGTAATTCATGTAAATACTCGTTTGGTTTAATATATGTTTCTTTAACGGTTGTTGCTTTTAAATCCGATTGTGTTTATCATTTGATGACGATCTTAGTATGTTTGTAATGGTATTAGGGTTGGATTTGAGAATCTAGGGCTTGACACTCGGAAGAGGTAACCCTGGATTCGGATTAGGGTAAACACATCGTTACGATCTAACGACCCGAGAGGGCGTTAGTTAGTGTGCAATCGATGACGTTTGGTCAAGACTCATGCGGCCTAGAGTCGTTAAGACATTGAGGGGGACCTCTTTATTGACATGAAGTCGCGTATTCCCCCGTCTTACACTCGGAAGAGGTAGCGCAAGAGTTTACGAACCGAAATTGTCGGATACCTAAACTCCGTTATTGTTAACTAAATGAAATCAAACATATATTAAGTGAACGAAATCAATCCCTAGTTAATCAACTTAGTTAGGATTAACCCACTAATTGTAATTTAGCTTAGTTTAATTTTAAATCATTTCTTTAATCGTCAGGATAACATGAGACTACGTAAATTGCGGTATTTAATTATTCACACTTTTCTCTGTGGAAACGATATCCGATCTTCAAAGATCCACTATATTAAAATTTAGACCTCGTATACTTGTGAGAGTAAGTAGCGGTGTATTTTACGCGCTACCAAGAAACTAACAGCAGAGATGCCAGAGAGGATGAATGAAAGCGAGGAGAAGTTCATTAAGCTTTTGGATCATTTCGACTCCTTGAAATGGAGTATCCAATTGGTTCGCTACCACCATTTCCAAGGGTTGGTGATAAGGGAAGATCTAGAGATTTATTTCTTTTTTTTATATAGGGAGCTGGAGGACGAAGAATAGGTAGAAGGAGTTGTTGTTGAAGGTGAGATACCTCTTGCTAAACTAGCAACCCCTTATCCAAAGGTCCCCACATCTGCGGTTGAGGTGCCTACAGCTAGCTCAGACCCAAGCTCTTCTAGCCAGCTCATCTCTGGTCCAGCTCTTCTTCAAACATTGCAGTCCTCAACTCAGGTAATGGATTATCAAGTCCATGCTCTGTTTGAAATTTCGTAAACCTTTTTCTTTACTCTCCCTTCTATTTTCTCCCATAGTTATGTCGACACCGTCCTTATCCTCTTCATTTGAGGCCATTCAGAACAAAAGGCAACAAGCGATTGAGTTGGGTAAGAACTTTCATGCCCTGACGACAATGGCGAAGACCCTCTCCAAAGAGCATCCACGTCTCAGAGCCATCTAGGACGTCTGCGCCATCTTCTAAGCCATGGAGGCCGCTCACTTTCACGCCATCTCCCAGCTCTAGGAACTTAGGGATAATCTGAATAGGGCAGATAAGGAGATTCGTGAGCAATCGGGTCATGTGCATCTCCATAAAGAGTATCCCGACCTGATGAAGGAGAGGCAAGATAAGCTCGGGGAGAAAAACAAGGAGAAGAAGGAGAAGATCCGAGAGTTGGTCCGTGCGATCAACTTGTACGAAGAACATGACTTCTACCATTCTGACTCGGACTCTGAGGAGCTAGGTCCCCCCCTCCTTTTTTCTAGGTCGAATTGATGTCACTGAAATTAGCCCCGGTTTCATAGAAGAAGTTTTTAGACTTTTTTTTTTTTAACAGATTTCTATTCTTTTATATATATATAATATCATGAATAGTTTTCTATTTTTTTTTAAATTTTATTTTTTAATGATGTACCCTTTTTTTTTTTTATACAAAAAAAAAAAAAAAAGAAAAAAAAAGAAAGGGTTTTGGTATTTGTTTCCATTGCTGCTTGCTGCTGTGCATGTTTGTTTGTTCTTCTTTTACCTGCCTTCCTTCATAACTTGGTAGCGTACAAAACTAGTTATGAACCAACATAGGCTTTTTGGCTAGAGTAAACAAGATGTTTGAATACGAACTTTATTCACAGTAATCGATGATATTGGGTTAAGACTCACACGGCCTAGAGTCGTTAAGACATTGAGGGAGATTTCTTCGTTGACACGAAGTCACGTATTCTCCCGTCTTACACTTGGAAGAGGTGGCGGAAGAGTTTACGAACTGAGGTTGTCGGATACCTAAATTCCGTTATTGTTAACTAAACGAAATTAAACATGTATTAAGTGAACGAAATCAATCCCTAGTTAACCAACTTAGTTAGGATTAACCCACTAATTGTAGTTTAGCTTAGTTTAATTTTAAATCATTTCTTTAATCGTCAGGATAATATGAGACTACGTAAATTGCGGTATTCAATTATTCACATTTTTCTCTATGGGAACGATATCCAATCTTCAAAGATCCACTATATTAAAATTTAGACCTCGTATACTTGCGTGAATAAGTAGCAGTGTATTCCATGCGCTACCATATTTTTGGCCCTGTTGTCGGGGATTGTTTCGATGTTATTTTTGGAGAACCGCGGTAACGACTCTGGACTTAAGTTTTAGATAAGAGAAGCAATGTATCGTATTCTAGTCCCGTCAACGCACCAAGTTTTTGGCTCCGTTGCCGAGGAATTGTGTGAATTTTAAGTTGATATTGCGACTAAGTAGTTGATTGTTAATCCTGACATTTATTTTGTTTTGTTTTTAATTTTAATTTTTGTTTTATTGTGTTAATGTGATCAAGCCGTGCGAGAAACGATGAAGAAGATTGGAATTCTTAATTGTCAATCCCGAGATTGAGCTTATTGCAAATAATAAGGACAGAGAAGTGAAACCGACTTCAATTCATGATCTTGATCCGACTGAGCATTTGAGCCCAAATTCCTTGTCTATGGGGAATTTTGGTGAAAAATACTTAGTAACACGAAAGTCCAGCTGGGGACGGTAACACAAGCACAATTTTTTTTTTTTGAAATGAAACTCAGGGTATCAAATTACCCGATTTTTGCAACCAATTATTTTATTATTTATTCTTTTTGGAAGCTGGCATGGCTTCGGAACGTGTTCACAAGTGAATTTAGGAGTTTGGATATTTAGGGTTTTGTTTTGTGCTAAAAACCATTTAAGGAACGAAGTGGAAGTAAGTGACGTAGAGAAAAGTCGTGAAAACATGAAGAAATCCAGCAAAATTTCACACTAGCGTAACTTCGCCTAGGCTTAGAAACCACCGCCTAGGTGGAAATAGTGCAGTTGACTGAGTTTTTACACTAGCGTAAATTCGCCTAGGCGAAAAAACCACCGCCTAGGCGGATTAACATCAGAACCCAATGTTTTTCACACTGGCGTAACTTCGCCTAGGCGAATAAACGTCAGAAAGGTTTGTTTTTTTTAAAAGGGCTCCACTGCTAATGCGGTGAATCCACCGCTTAGGCGGTGGACCTTCTGCAGTTAAAACAAACCCGCTCATTCAAAAATTGAAATCGCAAGGCTCCTTCCCCAAAAACCTCCACCTTCTCTCTAAAACCTCACTGCCAAACCGTTCCAAAACTCAAAAATCATCATTCCATTACCAAAATAAGTCATTTCCATCACGAATCAACCACCAAGAATCGGATCTCCACCCCTATTTCCGAAATTTTAGGTTTTTCTGTGAACGGTGCGTTTTCTTCATTCTCTTTCGATTGGACCGTAAATTCTCAACAAGTAAGTTTCTTTTACCTTACATTTAGTCTAGTTGTTGAAATTATTGGTTGGTTTGCATGATTATGTTAAAAAAAAAAAAAAAAAAAAAAAAAATCATTGGATTTTGAAGTTTTACCTAAAACCCATTAACCCTATTTTCACGATTTCAAAGTTCTTTGGGTTTTTGGTTTGATTCTTGGTGATGAGTAGGGTTGGTCATGGGCCGGGCCGGGCTTTAGGTAGGATATTACAAAAAAGTGCCCGGCCCTAGCCCGGCCCGGCCCTAAGTTCGGGCCTTGTTTTTATTTCCAAGCCCGGCCCTATCAAAATAATTAGGGCCTTAGCCCAACCCTCGAGCCGGCCCGGCCCTATAATTTTTTTTTTTTCAAACCAAATCAACCCAAATCAAACACAATCACATTCAAACCCAAAAAAAAAAAAAAAAAAAAAAAAAAAAATATCTGCAGTTGATACATTGCTACAAGATTCATCTACACAAACATATTCATTACCATGCATTTCTACAACCAAAAAAGACCACATTTATATATATATATATATATATATATATATATTAATTTAAATTCTCGGGCCGGCCCGGGCCGGTCCTATAAAATATTGGCCTTGCCCAAGCCCGGCCCTAATTTTACTCGAGCCTAACTTTTATAGTCCAAGCCCGGCCAACGGGCTCAAAACACATACCCAAGCCCTAAAAAATAGTGGGCGGGCTTGGCGGGCCGGGCGGGCCCCCAAGCCCATGACCATCCCTAGTGATGAGCATGTTTAAATGGATTGGTTAAGTATGTGAACTAAGATAGTATGTCACATTTGTGAAATTTGGTTGAAAAGTTCAAATGGGTGTTTGTTTTGAGATGTATGTGTTCTTGACAAAGTAATTTGGGAGGTTCATGTTTTTTAATTGTTCATATATGATGAGGTTGTATTGGTTTTTTGTGATTGTGATTGTTAGGAAATGCTGAAGAGGGCGAGAGGAGAAGGGTCGAGTTCGCAACCCAGGGTACCGACCGAAGTTGACTATGATGCCAACCGTTTTGTATCAAAATAAGCGGATGAGCATTTCAAAGACCACGAAACCTTTCGAACATGCATACGCCAACGTGGTTTCGGTCTGATAGAGGATCTCCCGGCGGAATTTCAACAAGAAATTCGAAGCTGCCAATGGGAGCAATTCTGTAAATTGCCACCCCTGGGCGAGGTAGCTTTGGTCAAGGAATTTTACGCTAACGCTATGGAGGCCGTAGACTACCAAACAAGAGTTCAAAATCGGTCGATCATCTTCAGTCCTGATTTTATCAATGATCTCTTTGGGCTATCGGCACCGAGGTCCACTGAAAGCCAAGAACCAGATTTAAATAGGGTCATCAAGTAGAAACACTAAGGACCGAATGTCGCTACCTCAGTGAAATACCTAAATCCAATTCCAAAAATCTGGCACCATTTCATTTGTGGAAACCTCCTATCGACATCACATCTTTGAGACGTCTCAAAGGACAGGGCCTTTTTGATCTACAAAATTCAAATCGAAAAAGCAATCAACGTTGGATTCCTGATCTACTCATTGATAATGTATGCTACGAAAATGGTAAAGGGTGGGCTCCCGTTTCCATCACTTTTGACCCATATTTTCCGGCTATCTGGAGTAACGGTATCCGGGAGAAACCTGTACCACCCTATTATTCCACTAGATCTGTCAAAGATAAACCGTTTGTGGAAGATCGGGGCGCAAGAGGCAGCCGAGCCCGAGCCTGAGGAAGGGGAAGAGCCAACCAACGAGACGGAGGGACCTTCCGAAGCCCGAAATAAAAACTCCCAGGAGAGGGTATATAATAAGCTTCAGATCGTCCTCCAAAACCAATACGAGATCAGTTCTTTCCTAGACCAATATTTGAGGCAGCAAAATAAAGTCCAACGGATGATTTGCGAAGGCCTTGACCTTGAGATGCGCGATTACCCTCCGATGCCATCCGTGCCGCCATATCTGCTACAGAAACCACACTCTCCTTTCCAACGAGATGACGGTAATGACTCCTCGTCAGGTGAACAGTAGGGAATAATTCTTATTCCCTAGGTATGTGTTCAACTCATTTTGTTTGCATTAATGCTATATGTTTATTGGGTTCGCTGACAGTGGAACATCTCTTTTGTTCAAGCATGTATTGGGATGGAATGGATGTTAGTTTAGTGGATGTTCATCCATTTTGATTTTTTATAGAAAATGATGAACCATTATTATTTTTTGAACAAAATGCAAAAAAATGTATGTACAAAATTATGTTAATGTATGTATTTTATTATTTTAATGAATGTTTTGGTTTTTAAATTTTTAATTTAGTTTAGTTTAATTTTTGTTTTTCCATGTGTAGTGTTAGATATTAATATTAGATTTAGTTTAGAATTGTGTATGTATGAAGTTGTATTTGCATGTTTAGTTGTTGAGTTCATTTGGGCCAAGTCCTGATGATGAGAATTATCCCCTAATTGTATATTGAGGTCGGGGGTAATACATTCCTTATGTGTTTTGTGTACTTAACTTGTCAATTGGGTAAAAATTATCTCGATCCTAAAATCGCACGACATTTGAACTCAATGTATAATAATCTAAACAATTAGACGCTGATTATTCAATATTAAGCTCATGATAGAAAATGAGGAAACTAGAACTTGATTTGGGGGAAACTTGAGGCAGAATCCTAAGTAAGGTAATTCCAGAGACGTGATTTAGGCCGTCATTTTTTCGCTTGAACCGTTGTAGCTAACCTGAAAACTTTCATTCCTTATTTCCCCTGTCGAAGCCGATAACATAATCAATTCTGAAAACATTCAAATACTCTTTTTATTTAAATTTTTTCTAACCCAATGTTGCTAAGCCTAATATTCAAAATCGAGTGAAATCAAGTGAGCGGTCGGGTTTCTGATAATTTTTTATTGATTTGGTATTAGCGTATTCACTTGTCACTTTCGTATTTCTTTTTGCACGCTCTTAAAATACGTTTGGGGGGGGTGTTTCTATCTTTTCTTTCTTTTACATATTTCTAAAATTTTATAAATTTGAATAAGTTTGGGGGTGTGTTTCTCTGACTTCTTTTTGTACTCTCCTAAAACTATAATAATTCGAATTAATTTAGGAATATGTTAAAAATAAAATAAAAATGTGAATATAGTTTTCATTTTCTTTTCTTTCGACAAGTGAATACAAGGATTTTTAATTCTCATTCAGAGTTGTACTTTAAATGTGTGGGGTTATAAAAGAGGATAGCAACAAGTGATTTTACCTCGGGCATCGTTCAATTAAAACGATTATCTATTTTCAATTCCAGTGATACCCATGGTTGTTCTTCAAAGCCAAACCAAGCCCTATTGATTTCTGTGAATATCCGAGCCTACATTAGTGGATAGTAGACTCAAATCAAGCGTATAGTTTTCCTGAACCCTTCAACTGTTTAAGTTATAAGCTTAACGATTGAATAATCCAATCCGGTATTTGAATAGTTACACATTTGAGTTCTCATACACACACTTCAAATGGATCTAGAATGATTTTTATTGATATTGATCGTTGAAATTCTAGAATACCACTTGGTGTGGGTTATTTCCCGAACTTGATCAGATTTAGGGATGTTGAGGGAGGAACAAATTGGTCATTTCGATTGAACTTTATATTTACATGCATGTACTTCTTTTCTGTTTAAGTTTTTCATCTTTAGTTGGTTAGTTCATTAGTTAGTTTAGTTTAGTGTTAGTGTTTTGCTCGAGGACTAGCAAAATTCTAAGTTTGGGGGTATTGATAGGTGTAAAATACCTATCTATTTCGAAATCGAATTTGTTAGTTTTCAAGCGTATTAGTTATATTTAATTGCATTTTAGTTTGTTTTAATGTAAAACAGGTGAAGGGACGTTAACGAGCGATAAACAAGCGAAAACGGTGGAGAAACGGTGAACAAAACGTGAAGAACTGGGTTTCGGTGTATGAAGACCACCGCCTAGGCGGAAAAGAGGTAGAAGGTTGGAGTGTTGAACTACCGCCTAGGCGAGACAACCACCGCTTAGGCGAGAAAACGTCAGAATGTTGTGCCAGCAGCCACCGCCTAGGCGAAGATCCGACAGAAGCTTAACCGACTCAACCACCGCCTAGGCAGTGACACTCTGTGCAGAAATATCTGATTTTAGATATTTTAAAAATATTTTCCAAACCTTGCTTTTTAACCCTTTTCTCCCCTAATTGTAAAAGACCACCAATCATGTTTTAGAACCGAATCATGTTTTGAGAGTTCCTTCCAAGTTAGTTATGATTAGATAATTTAGGAAGTAAATTAGATTAGTTTTAGGAAGTGTTCTTGGCCAATTCTTGAAGAGCTAGAAGATGAAGTTCATCAATGGAGAAAAGGAAGCTCGGGAGGATTGTTCTTTGGCAAAAGTGGACTACTCCACTTTGAAATTTGATTTTTCTTCCCTTGTTTCCATCTTTGTACTTAATGTTTATTATTGATGTTGATGATATCCTCTTAATTTAATATTGTAATGGCTAAGAACATGTTAGTTTAATTAGAGATTAGTTAGGGTTAGATGTAATTCATATAAATACTCGTTTTATTTAATATATATTTCTTTAATGGTTGTTGCTTTTAAATTTGATTTTGTTTATCATTTGATGACGATCTTAGTATGCTTGTAATGGTATTAGGGTTGGATTTGAAAATCTAGGGTTTGACACTCGGAAGAGGTAATCCTGGATTCGGACTAGGGTAAACACATCTTTACGATTTAATGATCCTGGAGGGCGTTAGTTAGTGTGCAATCGATGACGTTGGGTCAAGACTCACACGGCCTAGAGTCGTTAAGACATTGAGGAGGACCTCTTCGTTGACATAAAGTCGCGTATTCCCCCATCTTACACTCAGAAGAGGTGGCGAAGGAGTTTACGAACCGAGATTGTCGGATACCTAAACTCCGTTATTGTTAACTAAATGAAATCAAACATATATTAAGTGAACGAAATCAATCCCTAGTTAATCAACTTAGTTAGGATTAACCCACTAATTGTAGTTTAGCTTAGTTTATTTTTAAATCATTTCTTTAATCGTCCGGATAACATGAGACTACGTAAATTGCGGTATTCAATTATTCACACTTTTTTCTGTGGGAACGATATCCGATCTTCAAAAATCCACTATATTAAAACTTAGACCTCGTATACTTGCGAGAGTAAGCAACGGTGTATTCCACGCGCTACCAAGAAGCTAACAGCAGAGATGCCAGAGAGGATGAATGAAAGCGAGGAGAAGTTCATTAAGCTTTTGGATCATTTCGACTGCTTGAAATGGAGTATCCAATTGGTTCGCTACCACCATTTCCAATGGTTGGTGATAAGGGAAGATCTAGAGATTGATTTCTTTTTTTATATAGAGAGCTGAAGGACGAAGAATAGTTAGAAAGAGTTGCTGCTGAAGGTGGGGTGCCTCTTGCTAAACTAGAAACCCCTCATCCAAAGGTCCCCACATCTGTGGCTGAGGTGCCTACAGCTAACTCAGACCCAAGCTCTTCTAGACAGCTCATCTCTGGTCCAGCTCTTTCTCAAACATTGCAGTCCTTAGCTCAGCTAATGGATGATCAAGTCCATGCTCTGTTTGAAATTTCGTAAACCTTTTTCTTTACTCTCCCTTCTATTTTCTCCCATAGTTATGTCGACACCATCCTTATCCTTCTCATTTGAGGCCATTCAAAACAAAAGGCAACAAGCGATTGAGTTGGGTAAAAACTTTCGTGCCCTGACGACAATGGCGAAGACCCTCTCCAAAGAGCATCCACGTCTCAGAACCATCTAGGACACCTGCGCCATCTTCTATGCCATGGAGGCCACTCACTTTCACACCATCTCCCAGATCTAGGAACTTAGGGATCATATGAATAGGGTAGATAAGGAGATTCGTGAGCAGTCGGGTCATGTGCATCTCCATAAAGAGTATCCCGACTTGATGAAGAAGAGGCAAGATAAGCTCGGGGAGAAAAACGAGGAGAAGAAAGATAAGATCCGAGAGTTGGTCCGTGCGATCAACCTGTACGAAGAGCATCATTTCTACCATTCTGACTCGGACTCTGAGGAGCTAGGTCCCCCCCCTCCCTTTTCCTAGGTCGGATTGATGTCACCGAAATTAGCCCCGGTTTCATAGAAGAAGTTTTTAGACTTTTTTTTTTTTTAACAGATTTCTGTTCTTTTATATATATATATAGTATCATGAATAGTTTTCTATTTTTTTTTTAAATTTTATTTTTTAATGATGTACTCTTTTTTTTTTTTTTTTTTTTTTTTTTTTTAATACAAAAAAAAAATGGGTTTTGATATTTGTTTCCATTGCTGCTTGCTACTGTGCATGTTCGTTTGTTCTTCTTTTGCCTGCCTTCCTTCATAACTTGGTAGCGTACGAAACTAGTTATGAACCAACATAGGATTTTTGGCTAGAGTAAACAAGATGTTTGAATACGAACTTTATTCACAGTAAGCTAAATCAGTAAACTCTTTCTTCATCTTTTCACAAAGGTTTTTGTTGATGCAATTGTTCAACTTATTAGGTATTTACACTGAGTGTCTACTACCCAATGTTTTGTGTTGAGATGGTTACTAGATTTTCACACTTAGTTTTGTCCACTAAATGTTTGTGGTAAGGTGATCTTTTTGTCTCGCCATTCATTTTGACATTGAGTTTTAATACTAAATGTTTCGTGGATAAGCTGGTTTATTCAAAACCTTCACTTTTACGTTTAGTTTTGAATACTAAATGTTTCAAGGGTAAGATCATATGTTCATCTCGCCTCTCAATTCTACACTTAGTTTTGCACCTTAAGTGTTTCAATGGTGAGTTGATCTGTTCAGCTTACCTTTTACCTTCATACTCAGTTTTAAAAACTAAATGTTTCAACGGTGAGCTGATATGTTCAACTCACTTTTCACTTAGTTTTAAATACTAAATATTTTAATCAGTAAGATTATATTTTCAACTCACCTTTTACTTTTAAACTTAGGTGTTTCAACGGTGAGCTGATCTGTTCAACTCACCTTTCACTTTTACACTTAGTTTTATATACTAAATGTTTTAATGGTGAGCTAATCTCTTCAACTCACCTTTCACTTAGTTTTAAATACTAAATGCTTTAATGGTGAGCTAATCTGTTCAGCTCAGCTTTCACCTTTACACTTAGTTTTAAATACTAAATGTTTTAATGGTGAGATGATCTCTTTAGCTCATCTTTCCTTTTCACAATTAGTTTTAAATACTAAATGTTTCAATGGTGAGTTGATTTGTTTAACTCACCTTTCACTTTTACACTTAGTTTTAAATACTAAATGTTTCAATGGTGAGCTGATTTTTTTGGCTCACTTTTCAATTTTACACTTAGTTTTAAACACCAAATGTTTAAACGACGAGTTGATCTATTGAACCCTAAGTTTTGATGAACAATTAAGTATTGATATTTTTGGTAGAACTAATGATTTTGTTGAGTGTCTCAGAAAAGAGTTCCATATAGTTGATTAAAAGGAACACCTTATGAAGAAAACATAAAGGGTGCAAGATGAACGCAATGAAGATATAAAAAGTTTTGAAGACCTTGAAGAAAATTATGTGAAAACAATTCTCTACTTATATACTCTTAATGCAACTTAAATTAAGATCACACACGAAACTTCAAATGAGTTATTTTTATGTGTGTCTTGATATCAAATGTTAGAGTTTAAGATCTTAATTTAGGATATTGAATGTGTTCCTTATGTAAAATTCATTTGATAATTGACCTAAATAGAAAACATGTTTTAAAGTACAAAAAGTGAAGTAATCTGGTCAATTAGGTCAACTGTTTCAGGATAATCGGTCAACTGTTTAAGTTAGTGGGCTGTTTGAAGAGAAACTAGGGTCACCTGATCCAATTGGTTAACCGATTGGAGGTAATCGGTCAACCCACTAGCCAGTAAGTTCAGGTTATGTTTCGGATTTGGACTGGTCGGTGAACCAACTAGTGGGGCTCGTTCAACCGACTGTGTCGGTTGAGGTTTTGAGTGACTTGGTCTCTTAGTAAAAAAAACTATTCATTTTTTTAGGATTCCAAAAGAGAGATTTGGGGGACTTGAACTTAATTAAGATATAGTCTACCTATTCTATTATCCCTATTGATTTGATTTATATACTTTGAGATTCTCTTAATTTAAATGGATTAATACTTCCTATCTTTATGGTTTTAAATTAAGAATAGTTTTGTGAACTTATTTGAAAGAATTGAAAGATATTTTAATGTGGAATATACCTAGAATAAAAGGTAATATTATATAGGGTCTAATAGTATCTTTTAGAAGCATATCTTTAAAAAACTAGCAGTTGGAGGGCTTGATATCTGTCTATTAATAGAGACCTGCGAGAATAGAGATAAACACATCAAGAACAATCAGTTCAAGCTTTTCTAAGACTTATATTTACGCTGAGATTTTTGTGATAGATTCATTTTTCGTTCTTGATCTAAAGCGCTTGTAATTTGGTGTCGCCGACTTGTGTTCTATTGTGATTCTATCATTATCTTCGATGTTTCCCAGTGAGATCTTTGCAAACTTTGTTATTTATTTTGAATTCATATTATTATTGCTTGCTTGATTTAAGATTGTTTAGAAAATCGTTTTTAAATTTAAAAGCTTGAAAATCTATTTTAAGTAATTTTATTTGATTATCTGATTATGTGCTTAAAATTGTGCTACGCACTTTATTTATTAATCAATTTTTTTTACTTCACATTGTATCTATCATGTAGTAATTATTCAGGACATTAATCGAGTATATCTATATTGAGGTGATAAAAGCTCCTTGTGGGAAGAAACTCATATTTTTTTGTGTTTGTGAGTTTGAACGGATTAGACACGTTTGAGACGGTGTTTAGTCAGGGTAGCTAGGTTTCTATTTTTTTCCTGTGAAAAAAATTAGGGTTTAATCTATGTTCTGCAAAAAGGTTAGGTTATTATTTTCCCTTGAAAAGAATTAGGTTTTGATTCTTCCGGTAATTGAATTTTTATTTTGAGTGAATTGTAAAGATTCTTCCTAAATCTATGAAAATGATAAGTAAGAGAGTGGTTAAATTAGTCTTTAGCCTAGTAAAAAGATAGAGTTCATCCTTAGCCTAGGAAAAGGGTAATTTGTAAAGGTTGATTCTGTGTTTATAAAAGAATTATTGTAAGGGTTATGTTTCTACTTAGTAAAAGGGTTTAGTGGTTGCGAATCTTCATGGAGCTTGGGGGACTGGAGTGGGTAAGAGTAGCTTACCGAATCAGGATATATCGTTTTGTGTTACATTGTTTATTTTTTATTATATTGTGTTTGAGTGTGTACTTAGTATTAAACACATAATTATTGCATAACTAAGATAATAATTAATTTAGGAAAATTGATTATTTGATATTAAGCATTTAAAGAATTAATTGATTAAATTTTGTAACTATACAATTCATCTCCATCTTGTGTAGCTCTTTGGGCCAACATGAATAATTCAGCTCATTTGTCAAATTTACATTTAGTTTTTAGTATTAAATGTTTTGTGGGTGAGCTGATCTGTTCAGCTCACCTTTCAATTCTACACTTTAGTTTAAACATTAAGTGTTTCAATGGTGAGCTGATTTGTTCAGCTTACTTTGCAAATTTACACTCGCAAATTATACAAAGTGTTTGTGTGATGAATTGGTTTTTAAACAACTGCTTTAATAAGAGCTTGACCAAATAAGGGTTTACAATACTTCTACTGTCTTTTTGGAAGAAACTTTTATTTGTTTACTTCATTTAATGAATGCCTCACATAGAGCGAATAAAGAAAAAAATTTAAAGTTCAACAAAAAACATGAAGTTTAAAAGGACAAAACACCTTAAACGAAATACTTTCGTAAGTGTGAGAAGTTCCACGGTCTTGGGATTACCAAGCCATCCAAATCTTCAAGCTGATAAGTCCCTAGCCTATTTACTTTGGTTACTCGTTAGGATCCCTGCCAATTGGGGGCTAGTTTTCACAAACGTGCCTCTGGGTGATGCGACATTACTCTTCTGAATACCAGCTTCCCTATTACGAAGTGCCTTAGACGTACTGCATGGTTGAACATCCTTGTTACTCTTGATTTATAGGTTTCCATTCTTATTATTATCTTATCACGTTTATCCTCCAGTTGGTCCAACTCTTGTCGTATGTCTTTTTCATTTTCAATATGGTTAACTGTGCCATCTCATTTTAACGGCAGCCCAATCTCTACTGGAACTACAGCTTTAGTTCCATAAGTCATAGAGTATGGTATTTTCCCTGTGGTAGTTCTTGGTGTCGTTCGGTAAGACCACAAGATTCTTGGTAGTTCTTCCACCCACTTGCCTTTGGCATCATCTAGTCATTTCTAGAGTGCTTCCTTGATGGAACGATTTGTTACCTCCACTTGTCCATTGGCTTGTGGTTATGCTGGGCTTAACGTCCGATGTTGAATCTTCAGTTCTTCGTACATCCATGCAACCTTGTTGCCAGTGAATGGGGTTTCATTGTCTTATATCAATATCATTGGAATGTTAAAATGACAGATCACATTTTTCCAGAGGAAGTTTTTTACTTTGTTTTCTCCTTCTGTTACGAAGCCTTCAGCTTCAACCCACTTGGTGAAGTAATTGGTTACTACCAGCAAGTACTTCTTGTTCCCTAGTGCTGAGGTGAATGGCCTAGTATGTCCATCCTCCATTGAGCAAAAGGTCATGGGTTGATGATCGGTGTCTGCTTTTGAGTTGGAACTTTGATGTCATTTGAGAAATGTTGACACTTGTCATATTTTTTGACGTATTCTTGCTCACTACTTCGTACCGTTGACCAATAGTAAATAATTGTGAGTGCCTTGTGCGCTAAGGTTTTTCCTCATTGACGATTCCCACAAACTCTCTCATGGGTCTCTTGTAGGACGTAGGTGGCTTCCTTCAATCCTAAATAGAGCAATAGAGGTTGAGTAAAAGACCTTCTATACAATTTGTCATCGGTCATAATGTACCTCGACACTTTGTACATGATATTTTGGGTTGATTCCTTGTCGTCTGGTAGAGTTCTTTCCTTTAGATATCTAACTAAAAGGGTGTTCCAGTCTTCTTCCTGATCCAGTTCTATGTGCATCGGATTTCTCGTTTTCAGCTCTTGGAACATATTCGAATTTGCAATTTCGGAGTAACGTGGTTAGCTTTTTTACTTTTTCTATGTAAAGGCGTAACTTTTCTTCATTTACCAAGTATACTCCGTTTATCTGATTAACTACCAGTTATAAGTTTGATCTTACTTCCAAATTCTGAGCTCTTAACTCTTTAGCAAGAGTTAGTCCAATAATTACTGCTTCATACTTTGCTTCGTTGTTGAAGGTTCGAAATCTAAGCTACACAGCTCTTTCGATCTGATCTTCTTTGGGTGTTTCTAGGACTATGCCTACACTACACCCTTTCATGTTCGAGGCTCCGTCAACCCATAACTTCCACAGTGCAACCGTCTGATTAGGGTATTCTCCATCTTCTATTACTGTCTCTCCTGGAAGAGTCAACTCAGCAATGAAGTCAACCACAGCTTGTCCTTTAATTGTAGTTTTGAGCTTGTATTTGATGAAGAACTCACCAACTTCTACTGCCCACTTCGTGAGACGTCTTAAGGCCTCTAGTCTGTGCACTACTGCTCTAAGGTGGTAAGAGGTCAGTACATTGATTATGTGTGCTTGAAAGTATGGCCTCAGCTTCCAAGATGAAATTACTAAAGCCAGCACGATCTTTTCCAGTTCAATATAGCGAGTCTTAGCTGGGACTAGTGACTTGCTTATGTAAAAAAAACTGCTCTTTGCCCTCATGGGTAATCTTTTACCAGTGTTGTACTTACTGCAATTGTGGTTACCGACAAGTATAAGTATAGCTCATCTCTAGGGTTTACCTTGGCTAGTGTTTTGATTGAGCCCAAATAGTCTTTTATGGACTGCAAAGCCCGTTAACTATCCTCATCCCACCTAAAGTCCTTTCTTCCTCTCAAGATCTTGAAGAAAATAGCACATCTATCAATGAATTTGGAGATGAATCTGTTTAGGGCCGCCAACCTTCTTGTCAGCACTTGAACTTCTCTTATAGTTTTGGGGGCTTCGAGTTTCAGACGACTTCTATCTGTCCCGAATCCACCATGATTCTTGACTGGTTTACCACGAAGTCCAAAAATTTGTCTGATGTTACATTGAATGCGCATTTTTATGGGTTCATCTCCATACTTCCAGATGCCCCAGGTGATCTTCCTTTTTGGAACTTTTGACCAGCATATCATCTATATAAACTTCCATAGTCATTCCATTATTCTCTTGGAACATGCGGTTCACCAATTGTTGATAGGTTGCTCTTGCATTTCTCAAACCAAACGGCATTACTTTGTAGCAGTACGTATCTCTTGGAGTGATAAACTTCGTTTCTTCTTCGTCTTTCTTGTCTATCCGGATATGATTATAGCCTTAATAAGCATCCGTCATGGTCAGCCATTCGTGCCCTGCTACTGCATCTACCATTTGATCTATTCTTTACATCGGGTAGCAGTCTTTTGGGCATGCTTGGTTGAGGTCAGTAAAGTCCATACACATTCTCCACTTCTCGTTCTTCTTTTTAACAAGAATAGGGTTGGCTAACCATTTTGGGTATATCACCTCCCTTATGTGGTTTATCCTAAGCAATCTTTGTACCTCAGATTCAATCACTTCTTTCTTCTTCAGGCTAAATGCCCTTCTCTTTTGCTTGACCGGTGGGTAAGACCTGGAGATGCTGAGTCGGTGGACTACTACATTAGTCTTCTGGAGCCTAGGCGAACAAGTCTAGGTTTTCTTTTAGTAACCTTTTGATTTCTTCTGCCATAGTCTGGCTTAGGGATTCCCCTATCATTATTTTTTTAACTCCTTCCTCGAAGGTAATCCTCTGTACTTGCTCAGCAGGTTGGAGAATACTAGGGTGCTCTCTGAAGTCATCTATCTCCTGAGATGAACTGTTTGGTAGAGTTTCTTTCTGCTTTAGCTTTAATTGGTATAAGATTTTATTCCTCTCCTTCATAGCTATTGCGACGCACTATCTGGATGCTATTTGGTCTCCACGTATCATCGCCACTGCGCTATCTTTCACATACTTAATGCATTGGTGGAACGTTGATACTACGTCTTTCATTGGATGCAACCATAGTCGTCCCAATATCGCATTATAGGGAGATATGGAGTCTATTACCATAAACTCTGTGGCCTTGATATACCCATTTTCTTACTTATTAGCCGTGACTAACAAGGTAATCTTCCCTTTGGGAGAGCTGAGGTCTCTGTTGAATCCTACCATGACCGTTTGAGTTGAGCAAACATCTGAGCTGGGCACCCCCATTTGCTTCAGTGTGTTCACAAAGATAATGTTGGCAGAGCTGCCCGTATCAATTAGGATTCTCTTTACTTTGAAACTAGAGATCCAAAGGGTTTTGACCAGGCCATCTTCATGTGGATGTATAATTCCGTTGAAATCTTCATCAGTGAAAGTGATGATTGGTCGCGGCTTTATAGTTACTAACATCACTTCTCCGTAACTGCGTTCCAACGTTGCTTCTCGAATTTTCCTCCTTTGTTCGTGGTTGGTTTCTCCGGTGGCAGGTCCAACAATGTTTATCATATAAATGACTTCATGATTGCTGCAGGGACCATCATCTTTTCGCTCCTTATTACGATTTTCGTGACAATTTTCACTCTTAGACCTCTTCCTATCTCTTGCTTGCTCTTGAAAATAGCCACATAACTGACCCATGTCAATTAACCACTTAATCTTCTTTTTGAGATCCCAACAGTCATCTATGTCGTGGTCATGATTCTTGTGGAATTCGCAATACTTCGCCTTATTTTTCCTGTTAGACTTTGCGTGGATCTTAGGTGGCCACTGAACTACCTCGAATAAACGAATTTCATGTAAAATCTTGGAGATTGGCATCCGTAGTCCTGGGAGGTTTGATTTCTGACGTGCATCCAGTCTTGATCCTGAGCTTCTTGGATGATCTTTCTGCCTGTCTGCTGTTATCTTTCTCGCTTTGTTTAGGTTTATCTTTGAATGATACCCTTCATTCTCTCGTAAATCTGACGTCCTCCAGCTTCATGAAAGCTTTAGCTCTCTCCATAAGCTCAGTCATGCTCTTCGGATTGTGCTTGGTGAAGAAGTCTTGGAATCGACCATGGATCAACTCCGAAGTAAACTCGTTTATAATGAGGTTAGTGTCGCAACCCTCAATACACCTCAACTCTTCGTTGAAGCGATTCATGTACTGGAGCAAGGACTATCCTTTTTCTTGTCGCAAAGCTAGCAGATAATCAACGCCCTTCATTAACCTTTGGCAAACAAACACATTCAAGGTAGTGGCAAAAGCTCTGCACAGTATAGAGTTGTCTGCTCCATACAGTGCCATAACATGTCTGAACTGTCAAATATGGTCAACTGGGTCTATCTTTCCATCATATTTTTCGAACTTTATTGGGTCAAACTTATCCGAAAGTGGCACCTCTAATATGTCAGAGGTGAACAACATCTTAGTTTCTTTCAACAGCGTTTCCAGTTCATCTAGGGGCAGATCTTTCTCCTTCTTGTTTCTGGGCTGCTGATGTCAATTGACGGTCTTTGTCCAGCTGAGCACCTTTCTTTCTGCTGGTTGGTCGCTAGCATCTCCCCGGACAACCCTTTCTCCTTATGATGGTGGTTTTGGAGATTCTAAAGATTTCGCTTCTTTTCCCAAACTATTATTAACGGGAAGGGGTTGTTGTGTGTTATTGGCAATTCGTTGTGCCATCCACATGATTACATCCACCATTTCTGATATCTTCTCTATCAGAGTATCAATCTGTGAATCAGTGGTTTGTACCTTTGGCAGAGGATTAGCATGAACCTCTTTTGATACTTCTATAGGAACTTCAGTATTAGCTGGCAACGGAACATTGCTGCTTTGGCTCCGACCTGCTCCTCTTGCTTGTAAGTGCCTCATCGTTATGACAATAAGCTTTTCGTTTCTCTTCCCACAGATGGCGCCAAATGGTGTTGGTAAAAATTCCTAGCACGTGCAAAGGATTAAACACGTGCCAAAAATCTCAACAACCTTCTTCTTCAACCTACAATACCAATTAGCTCCAAGGGACACTAGTGTGATGTTGACTAAAGAACCTCCGGCGTGAAAATAAGTTAGTCTGTTTTTTGGGTGAAAGATCAAATACTTGAATTATAAAATAATATGTTGATACATTCCCTTTATATAAACTTCTTCATTTGTGCCATTATATTGGTGAGGTCACCCTCTCTACGATCTCCTTCTATTTGAATGGAATCTAGTGATGATTTTGCTCACAACCAGTTAATTGGTTGTGATTCTCCTCATGTTATGGGGAAGTGGGAGTTCTTGGGCTGACCTCTTTGCTGTTGGACTAGTGCATACCACCCAGTATGATCACTGGGTTACTGTTTTGTGGGTCGGATTACCTACCCGACTCGATCCATCAAAACTTTCAAGTCTCTATTAATCGTGGGCAGGAATTTCTCCCATATTAGCGACTTCCCAGTACCTCAAGTTTAAAGTTCACAAACACCATCACAACTCATATTCCCCATTGACATTAAACAAAAATAACATCAAAGAATATCAAGGATTATCTCGTTCATGCTCTTACTACAACTTAATAAGTCCACTTAAGGTTGTTCTAGTGTTTTACACTAATTATTTTGAGATTCACCATTTTGCAAACGAGAATACCCCACAAGATAGTCCAATTGAATCATCAAATACCAATGTAATAAATATATATGATTAGGAACATTAGGATATTGATTACCAAAATATGTACGATCTCGCTTCTTTTAATCATCATTAAAAAGTAATACATTTAAACCGAATATTAAAGATATATAATAACAATATGATATAATAAAGTATAGTACCAAAACAATGTCATTTACTATTAAATAATTGCGATTGTGATTTTACAGGAAAAAAATCATTAAAATGAATAGACTAGACTGAGTATAGGACTTATCTCCAACATTTATAATTGATTTTAATTAAAAATAAAGTTTTTTTTTTTTTTTTTTTTTTTTTTCTTTTGGTGAAGGATGAAAAATATTTTTGTGATATTGAACATTGCTTAATAAGTTCTGGGAAGAAATATTGCTTAGTCCAAAAAAGAATCTACAATTTTTTTTTTTTATCATTGGTTTTTGAATTTTAAGTTTTTTGGTCCTATGGATAATAGTTAAGGACTTTTTTGCCCTTCTGTTTTTATCTTTAATTAGCTCTCCCTTCCCCTTTCTTTTTAGAATTCAAATTTCCTCTTCTTCTCCTAAAACTCATAAAATAAGTAAGCTCACCACAATTTTCACCATACCCACCACAAATCTCAAAATTTAGATTTTTGGAGTAGATTAGATAGGAAAAGCATTCATCGTCTTCCAATTTTGTAACCCCCTATCATTTAACGTCTGAAGTCGTTGCGAGCGAGTTAGAGGCAGACGAAGATCACGACGAACGAGTTGGAGGAAGACGAAGAATGTGATGAATAACATGAAACTTTCGTTAATGTTTTTCCCTTATGTTCTCCTTGTTTGGAATTTTCATGTAATTTTGCCTTTGATTTTTTATTTTTTTAAAGTATGTTCTCTCTCTTGGATTTTTATTTATGATGTTCAGTTTTTATTCAATGATTTGAGAATTAAATATTGAATTTAATCTTAAATGCACCAGTCTGATATAAGAGAATGTATTTTTAAAATTGTTCGGTAAAGTGATTTGTCAAGATAAGTGTAAATTAGCCCAGACACACTTTACTGAAAACAGAAAATATGGGCCCTGTTTGGTTATTGTTTTTGTTCCCTCTTTGGGATTGGTGTACAAAAATATTTTTGATAAACACATTGTTGAAACAAATGAATTTTAAATTGTTTTTTATTATAGAAAGTGTCAAATGTTTTTTTCTCTCTAGTCCTTCTATCCCACATTGGTTGGGAGAAGAGGTATTGAAGAGGATATCTAGGGGTATGTGAGACACTTGGGGTGTGCCCCAAGGGGCACCCATATTTTGTGGAGGGGAGAGGAGTTACATCCCTACCGGTTTACCACACGCGCGCCGTCCGTCCGTCCAACCGTGCCTTGGCGAGTCGAGTCGCATCGCGCGTGTGATGAGGTAGCACTTATTTATTTTTTAGAAATTTTTTATTTAAAATATATATATTTTTAAAACAGTTTAATTAAAACGTTTTTATTTTTTACAATTAAACGTTTTAATAAAACGTTTTTTTCTTGAACTGTTTTTAATAAAACAAAACGTTTAAAAAAAATAATTAATTATGTTTAACTGTTTGAACGTTTAAGAAATAAAAACGTTTATTATTTTTCTTAAACGTTTTTTCAGTTTCAAGAATAAACTCCTACGTTCAGAATTTTTTTCCTCCTATAAATACTGGTTTTTTCCACAGTTTTGATACACAGAATTGCCTTCAGTCTTTTTCTTGATCTAAAACAACAAAATACAGTTTCAGTCTTCTTCTTCATCTAAAACAATTTTGTTTTTAACTTCAATTTCCGAGCAATTTGTTCAAACATTGTGTGAGTGTTTAGTATTCAGGCCTTCTGTTGTGCAAAGAAAGTCCTAGACAAAGGTGATTCTGGGATGTTTTATCCTGGGGACGATGGAGCTGTTATACTGCTTGCACGTTCTTGGGTAGAGCCGCGAAACGTCTTAAAGATAGCGACCTAGTCCGCGACTCATCTCAAGAAATTTCGGTAAACTCGTTCATTATTTATTTTCTGCTACAACAATTTTAAGACATTCAATATCTGCTAAGATGTCTACTGATTACGAATTTAAACAAGTCATTGTTGATCTCAACAAACCCTTTCGTTTCGAAGGATTTCATTTTAAAAGATGGAGACAGAAAATATTATTTTTTCTAACTATCGAAAAAGTAGCATATGTTTGTACAACCGAAAAACCTCAATTACCTCAAGTTCCTACAGACGCTCAGATTTAAGAAGTTAAGTCTTGGGAGGAAAATGATTTCCATTGTAAGAATTTTATTCTTAATGGTATGTCTGATGATTTGTATGATTATTACTGTTGTAACAAAACTGCAAAGGAAGTTTGAGATGCTCTTTCGAAGAAATACGACACTGAGGAGGCTGAAAGTTAAAAATATGTTGTTAATCGGTATCTGAAATACCAAATGACCAACAACAAATCTGTGGAAGTTCAGTCTCATGAACTTCAGAAAATCTCTCATGAAATAATTACTGAAGGTATGTCCCTTGATGAACAATTTCAAATTGCTATTTTAATTGACAAATTACCCCCTTCTTGGAAAGATTTTAAAAATACTTTGAGGCATAAAATTAAAGAGTTTTCTTTTGAAAGTTTGATCACTCGTCTTCGGATTGAGAAAGAGGCCCGAAAACAAGATCAGAAAGATGAAGTGCTTGTTGTTTCTAACAACACTCACAAAAAATCATCTTACGCTGTTCTGAAACCTAAAGGGAAAAATATGAAAAATCATAATCAAAATCGCAACCACAACAACCAGAACAGAAATGTGCATCAAAATCAGAATAGAAACAAACTCCCTTCAAGAAATAATTCTGAACAGTTTACTTGTTATAACTGTGGGAAGGCGGGCCATTTGGCTCGGAACTCCCGGCAAAAACGTCATCCTGTTCCACAGGCGAATCTTACCGAAGACCAACTTATAGTTATGATTTCTGAAATCAATGTAGTTGGTGGATCCGAAAGGTGGTGGGTAGACATTGGTGCTTCACGCCGTGTCTGCTATGATCGTACTATGTTCAAGTCTTATTCTGAAAGTGAAAACAAGAAAGTGTTGCTGGGTGATTCCCGCTCCACTATTGTTGCCGGTTCTGGTGAAGTGGAATTAAAGTTTACCTCTGGAAAGACAGTCATCCTTAAAGATGTTCTGCATACTCCAGAGATGAGAAAGAATTTAGTTTTCGATTATCTTCTTAACAAGGCGGGGTTTACTCAAACTATTGGGGCTGATTTGTACATCTTAACCAAAAATAATGTTTTTGTTGGGAAGGGTTATGCAACTGATGGAATGTTCAAACTGAATGTTGAAATTTATAAAATTTCTTTTTCTGCTTACATGTTGTGTTCTTTTAATATTTGCCATGCTAGACTTTATCATGTTAACAAACGCATTATTAAAAACTTAAGTAACTTAGAACTAATTCCTAAATTGTCTTTGAATAATTTTGAAAAGTGTGAATTTTATAGTCAAGCTAAAATTACCAAAAATCCTCATAAATCAGTAATTAGAGAATCTGAATCTCTTGACTTGATACATTCTGATATTTGTGAATTTGATGGTGTCTTGACTAGGAATGGTAAACGCTATTTTATTACATTCATAGATGATTGTTTTAATTTTACTTATATTTATCTCATGAAAAATAAAAGTGAAGCATTTGATATGTTTAAAATATTTGTAACTGAGATTGAAAATCAATGCCATAAGAAAATTAAGAGATTACGTAGTGATAGAGGAACATAATATGATTCTGATATTTTTATTGACTTTTATAATTCTCATGGGATTATTCATGAAAAAATTGTACCGTATTCTCCTAAAATGAATGGTAAGGCTAAAAGGAAAAATAGAACTTTACTGAATCTGTAGTTGCTATTTTACTTAATTCCGGTGCAGCTTCTCACTGGTGGGTGTGAAATTTTATTAATGATTTGCTATGTACTTAATAGAGTTCCCAAATCTAAAAGTAAAATTTCACCTTATGAAATTTTCAAAAATAAGAAACCAAATTTGTCTTATTTTAAAACTTGGGGTTATTTGACATATGTTCGAATTCTTGACCCAAAAATAAGAAAATTTGCCAGTAGAGCTTATGAATGTGTTTTTATTGGTTATGCGGTAAATAGCAAAACTTATAGATTTTATGATTTGAAAGATCGAGTTATCATTGAATCAAATGATGCTAATTTTTATGAATATAAATTTCCTTTCAAATTGAAGAATAGTGGGGGCTCAACTTCTGGAAATGAACCTATCATTAGGATTAATGAATCTGATAAGGAATTAGATATTGAACCTAGAAGGAGTAAACGACCTCGTATTGCTAAGGACTTTGGTTCGATTTCTATGCATATACCTTAGAGGATGATTTTCTTACCCTCCAAGAGGCATTATCCTCTGTAGATGCCAATTTATGGCAAGAGACTATAGATGATGAGTTGGACTCTCTCGAGTCAAATAGAACTTGGCATTTGGTAGATTTACCTCCTGGTTGTAAAACAATAGAATGTAAATGGATTCTTAAGAAGAAATTGAATCCCGATAGAACCATTGATAAATATAAGGCTCGTCTTGTAGCCAAAGGATTTAGACAAATAGAGAATGTAGATTTCTTTGATACTTTCTCACCTGCCTCTAGAATTACATCTATTCATGTATTTTTATCTCTTACTGCACTTTATGATCTTATTGTGCACCAAATGGATGTTAAAACTACTTTTTTGAATGATGAATTAGAAGAAGAGATTTATATGGACCAACCTGAAGGATTTGTTATTCCTGGTCAAGAAAACAAAGTATGCAAATTAGATAAATCTCTTTATGGTTTGAAACAAGCACCTAAGTAATGGCATGAGAAATTTAATAATCTAGTCATTTCACATGGTTTTAAAGTAAATGAAAGTGACAAAAGCATTTACTATAAATCTGAAAATGATGTTTGCACTATTATATGTCTTTATGTGGATGACTTACTGATATTTGGTTCTAATATTCATGTAGTGAATAATGTGAAATTCATGATATGTGCTAATTTTGATATGAAATATCTTGGTGAAGCAAATGTAATTCTTGATATTAAAATAACTAGGTCTAAACAGGGAATTTCTTTGGATCAATCTCATTATATAGAGAAGATTCTAAAGAAATATAATTATTTTAATTGTAAACCAGCATGTACTCCTTATGACCCTAGTGTGAAGTTGTTCAAGAACACCGGTGACGGTGTTAGACAATCTGAGTATGCGAGTATCATAGGCAGTCTTCGATATACCACTGATTGCACTAGGCCCGATATAGCATATACTGTGGGATTACTATGCAGGTTTACAAGCAGACCTAGTATTGAGCATTGGCATGCTATTGATAGGATTATGAGATACCTAAAGAGAACTATGAACCTTGGATTACATTATCAGAAGTTTCCCGTTGTTCTGGAAGGATATAGCGATGCTGATTGGAACACCCTTTCAGATAACTCTAAGGCAACTAGCGGCTATATATTTAGTATAGTTGGTGGAGCTGTTTTTTGGAAATCTAAGAAACAGACTATTTTGGCTCAATCTACTATGGAGTTTGAGATGATTGTACTAGTTCCAGCTAGCGAGGAAGCAAGGTGGTTAAGGAGCCTGCTTTCTGATACCACTTTATGGGAGAGACCAATTCCAGCTGTCTTGATCCATTGCAATAGTACCGCGGCTATTGCAAAGATTCAGAACCGTTATTATAACAGAAAAAAAACGACAAATACGTCATAAACACAGCACTATTAAGGAGTATATCTCTACAGGGACTGTGAGAGTGGATTATGTATGGTCTGATGATAACTTAGCCGATCCTTTGACGAAAAGATTAGCTCGAGAAAAGGTTTACAAAACCTCGAAAGGAATGGGACTCAAGCCCATAGATTGACGAGTCACTTGTAAGGGAAACCTAACCTATAGACTAAAGATCCCAAGAAATAGGTTCAAAGAGTAATAACAACTTATGAAGTGATATGAGAAAAATCAGCTATAATAATAAAATTGAGTTCTATTTTATAAATGTGTTGTTTGAAGTATGATATCCTAAAGCAATAGAAGGTTGAGTTTTTTTTTTTTTTTTTTTTAACTATTAATGAGACCTATACTCTATTAGGAGTGGAGTACCTAGCTACAGGAGTACTCTTGATAGATTCACCTATGTGAATGTGGAAGTGTAACCGCTTCCTATAGAATTTTGGGCAAACTTCTCTAGAGCATTCACTATATTGGGATACACGTGCATGGCCGTAAATCACGGGCTTTTGGATTACACCCTGATAGGGTTGTGTGTGTAATATTGTTAGAGATAGAGTTCAAAACTAAGAGTTACTCTAATATAATCTAAAGCATTTTTACTATGTAAAAATTCAAGTCGATAGACACCTTTTCTTATGCACAATCTTATATTGAATTATACTGCTCGATGAAAAATTGTTTTTAAAAATTCAAGTGGGGGATTGTTGAAACAAATCAATTTTAAATTGTTTTTTATTATAGAAAGTGTCAAATATTTTTTCTCTCTAGTCCTTCTATCCCACATTGGTTGGGAGAAGAGGTATTGAGGAGGATATCTAGGGGTATGTGAGACACTTGGGGTGTGCCCCAAGGGGTAACCACATTTTTTGGAGGGGAGAGGAGCTACATCCCTACCGGTTTACCACACACGAGCGCGCGCCGCCGTCCGTCCGGACGTGCCGTGTCGCGTCGTGCGTGTGATGAGATGAAACTTATTTATTTTTTAGAAAAAATTTATTTAAAATATATATTTTTTAAACAGTTTAATTAAAACATTTTTATTTTTTTACAATTAAACGTTTTAATAAAACGTTTTTTTCTTGAACCGTTTTTAATAAAACAAAACGTTTAAAAAAAATATTTAATTACGTTTAACTGTTTGAACATTTAAGAAATAAAAACGTTTATTATTTTTCTTAAAACGTTTTTTTCAGTTTTAAGAATAAACTCCAACGTTTAGAAATTTTTTTCTCCTATAAATACTGATTTTTTTCACAGTTTTGATACATAGAATTGCCTTCAGTCTTCTTCTTGATCTAAAACATCAAAATACAGTTTCAGTCTTCTTCTTCATCTAAAACAATTTTGTTTTTAACTTCGATTTTCAAGCAGTTTGTTCAAACAGTGTGTGGATGTTTAGTATTCAGGTCTTCTGTTGTGCAAAGAAGGTCCTAAATAGAGGTGATTCTGGGCTATTTTATCCTGGGGCCGACGAGGTTGTTACATTGCTTGCATGTTCTTAGGTAGAGCCGCGAAATATTTTAAAGATAGCGACCTAGTCCGCGACTCATCCCAAGAAATTTCGGTAAATTCGTTCATTATTTATTTTCTGCTACAACACACATTTTGTTCCCAAAATTTTAGGAGTAATTTGAAACTATTTTCTGAATTTTTTGAAAATTTGATAATGATTCATATTCACTCTCACAAAACTATTTTCACTACCATCTCTCCATCCACCACCACCACAACGGCCACCATACATTTAAAGAAAAAAAAAAAAACAAATGTTGCAACCGTGTTTCTTATTTCTGTTCTCATAAATTAAAAGGAAATAATTTCAAGATAATAGTCGTTACCAAATATGTTTCTATTTTCGAAATACTATAAAATTGAAACAAAATTCTTCCATCCTAGGAAAAAAATATATATATTAACCAAACGCCACCATAGTTTCCCACTCACTCCCAAAATCTAAACTGTTAATTGTTCATCTAAATTTTTGAGTGAAATTTTACAAGAATCAACTAGTGGATACAAAACTACTTCACTTGTGGATTTTAGTTGATCAACTAAACTCAGCTAGTGGACTACAAACTAATCCACTAGTTGATTTTCAAAATCCGCTAGTTGATGTTTCAAGTATCCCATCTGATGAACAATCCATTTTTCAACTAAAATTAACTATTTGTTTTCATAGTTGAACTCTATTATCTCCCTTTTCAAGGATTTTTAGTCAGAGGATTGATATATTTAGTTGAGCCCATTTTAAAAAAAACGATACCAGTTTGACACTACCTAAAAGAAAAAAATGACGATGAGTTTCCACTAAAATGGTGCCATTCCAAAATCTATAGAATTAGATATGATGTTGTAGAGATTTTTCAAGATGATCATGATTCTAAAAAATATTAATACATGAAAGTTCAACTAATTTAAGTTCAAAAAATTTGTATACAAAAAAGGACAGTGATGAAATTGATGAGAGGTATTTGCACCAATCACCCCCAAACGATTCACAACACAAACACATGGCAACATGATGTTCAAAGCGGTCTCCTTTGACCACCCATCGTTGTTCGACAAGAGAGGCGAGACCAACCACAATTGAATGGACATCGATCACTAACCACTACTCGGATCATTCAACCACAATCACTGCTCAGACCGACCACCGATTGGCGAGCACCGAGCAGGTTATTAGGCTGACCACATTGGTCGTTCATCGCCTACTAACCAAGGTTCGGACCTTCGCAAGGCACACCTTGGGGACTGATCACAACACTACATGTGGGAAGGTGGGGACCCTAGGGAGACCGTTTGACTAGTTAGTGTTCACTGTGCATGTTGACTGGACCTATTCACCGAAGAGATATCAAATGATACCTATCCCGTGACGATCACTGCCAAACGACCAGAGCTAGGGAGTTGTCGACCTACTCCATGCTGACCTCTGCCCAGCAACCAGAGCTGAAGTGTCCTCCACCACGAGCTCCAGTCCAGCGTCCACAAAACGACCACCGACTAGGACCATTAAGCCACCAATTGAGCTCCTGCATGCCCGTGGGCTATGCCTAACCTCCTGATCCTCTGGTTCGGCCCATGGGCTCCTCTTAGTGGGCCAAAACACAAGGTCCATGTTCGTAAGTCTTTCCACGCACTTCCTTATTGGTGACGTGCCAGATTATGCTAATTGACTATACTCAAAGTCGTAATTTGGTGTGACTAATATAATTTCTCTCCTATAAATAGTGCGACAACAAGTGCACCAAGTACGAGAGGAGTTCTTGCTTAACACACTTGAATTTCATTTCCCTCTAAACTCTTACTCTCACGTCGGAGAGACTTCTCTAGGCATATTCCGACGGGTTTTTGTGCAAGTACTTGTTCAGACTCTAGATATATTGACCGATGACCATTCACTGAACAATGTACACTGTGCACCAACAAGAAATTCACCTTAGTGAAGAAAATCTCCACATAGACTCTTATTGAACTAACTTTGGGTGTTAGTCAATTTTCGACACCATAAAAAATATAGAGTAATTTCTCCAAAAGTCCTTTTTTTCTAAGATAGACAACTTTTAAAGGCCCAACCTTTTTTAAGGTTGATCAAAACTCTCATTTTAAGAATTTTGGCTTGAAAAGTCCTGTGCTGAGTTAGTAAGCTTTTTTCTTTTTATTTTTTGCCCATGTTCATTTAATATATCAAAAACCCTAAATTTTCTTATTTCAAAATGTACCCCTTCTCTCTCTCTCTCAAATCTATGCTCGTCGCTCTCGCCCTTTGCCCTAAATCACCGTCGTCGCCCTTCGTCCTAGCTCACTGTCATCGCCATCACGTCGTTGTCTCCATCATCATCGTCATTCTATCCATCATCGTCGTCGTCTCCTCCATTTGTCGCCACTCGTCTCCATCATCATCGCCATCTATGGTCGTCGTCGTCGCTGCAAGTTTCTGTTCATTGTTCGTGGTTGTCGTCTCTCACCTCACTGCTGATGCCGCTCTCTCTCTCTCTTTTCCACGTTTTCTCCACCCCTCTATCTTTTCATCCTTTTCTTCACCGATCTAGGCTAGATCTAACCAGATCAATTAGATTTGGTTAGATCTAGCCTTGATCTAGCCTAGATTTGATTCACCTCCACTGCCCTTACCATTCTCTGTTCCATCTGTGTTGTTGTGCCACCGCCATGTGTTCTATTTGATCGTCGCTTCATCGCAACCATTAACGCTTAGGACTTGAACAATTACAGGTATTTTTTTGTTCTTTCTTTCTTCTTCTTCTTCTTCTTCTTTTTTTTTTTTTTTTTTTTTTTTTTTTTGCTTTGAATTTTGAGAGATGATTATGCATTTCAAACTGTTTGGTTGCTTAGAACAGAGAATGAATTAGAATTTTGATATTGTTCAGGATAGCCAATTAGATTCAAATAGTTTCTTAACTATTTTATTTAGCCGATTTATTTGCATCCATTGCTTGTTGTTGTCATAATTTCTATGTGCAATTGTTTGTGTTATTGTTCATCAAACCTAGCTAATTAAGTGGATATCCACTAATTATTTTTAGTGGATACCAGCTGATTGATTTTTAATGGATGTGCACTGATTGTGTAATTTTAAGTGGAATTACACAACTAGTGGTAATTATGCATTTCAACTGTTTGGTTGCTTGAGAGGCGGTGGAAGAGAAATGAAATTGAATTAAAATTTTAATATTGTTCAAGGTAGTCAGTTAGATTCAAATACGTTCTAACTATTTCATTTAGCTGATTTATTTATTGTTTTATCAATTGTGTGCAATTGTTTGTATTATTATTTAGTGTAATAGATATTCAATTATTGTTTTTAGTGGATATCTACTATTGATTTTTAGTAGATATTCACTGGTTGCGTAATTTCAAGTGTATATTTCGGTCATATTTAAGTGGATTTTCCGTTTTGGGAAAATGTCACGAGCTTGAATAAGGAAAGTTAATTTTCTCATTTTCGTGTTATTATTCATCAAACATTGCTAATAGAGGTAAGTGGATATCCACTGATTGATTCTAGTGGATATCTACTGATTGATTTTGAGTGGATATCCATTGACAAATTGGAAATGTTTGATTGTTTATCAAACCTAACTAAATAAAGGTATCTACTGATTGTTTTTTAGTGGATATTTAGTTTTTAGTGGATGTCCATTTGCTCATTTAAAATTTTGCATAGCTCATGTTTAAAGGGATTTTCAATTTTTTTTTTTTTTTTAAATATTGATTGGTTCTTTTTTTTTAAAAGAAATACTTCATATTTTGAATTGTTGATTTATGTGGATAAATTTGAAATGTGTTGTGTGGTTTTGTGCATAGCTCTAGTGGTCTTCATTCTAAGATTCAATCAACAGAATATCATTCAGAAGCTGAAGACAAGGTTATGCCATCAAGAGTTGGACATATTTTGAGATATGTTCAGTGTTGTAGAATTTTTTGTATTTTTCATTTTTTTTTAATGTAATGAACCTTGATTCTCCATTTGATTTTCAATGGATTTTATTCATGAGAATGTGGTAAGGTGATGGTTAGTTTGATGGTGATTTGGTTTTTGAATGTCTCAATTCATAATTTTAATTTTTCTGTTTTATATTTTTTAGCGTATTTCTACTTGATTTGTTTAGTAGATTTTCACTTAGATTTCTTCAATAGAGATTTCTTAATTTTGTTTTTGTGTGTGTGAATTTCTGATTGGTTTGATAGTGATTTTCATTTTGAGTATTTTTAGTAAATATCCACTTAGATTACTTTAGGTGGATATCCACTTAGAGTACTTTTCAATAGATATTAACTTACATTGGATCTGTTTAGATATGAGCAAATTTGTTATTCAATAGAGATTTCTTAATTTTCTTCTAGTGTATTTTAAAAAAGTTATATATTTTGAATAAAAAATAAATTTCTGTGATTTTTTATTAAGAATTAAATTTTGGTGGAATTATAAAATAAATTGAAATGAAATTAAGTGAAACATAATTAGGGTATTTATGATATTTTACAAAAAAAATTATTTTTTAAGAAAAAAAATTAATTGAAATTTTTATTAAAAAACAAAATTAAGTGAAATTCTATATATATATATATATATATATATATTAATTTTAGGAGTTTTGAAAAAAATGAGCAAAATGGCATTTCTGTAAATTTTGTAACTAGTAAAGGGTAATCTAGGAAGATTAAACATGATGCTACTTTTGGAATGAGCCAAAAATGTTTGCTCCTTAAAAAGTTGTATAAAGGCGTAGATGGGAAAAAAAAAAGTGAAGTTTATGGTTTGTGGTTAAAATAGAGATAAAATTGGCTGAATATTAAATAATATATATATATATATATATTATTTTATTTTTTTAATTTTTTTTTCTGTCAAAATTAAGGCCTCGTTTGATAACGCAATTAAGCACTTAAAATTAAATGCGTTAAATACTTATCAAATTAAATGTGTTTAATAACGCAATAAAACAATCACTTAAAATATAAATATCATTTAACAATGTTCAAAATTAAGGGTATATTTGATAACCATTTAATTTTTAAGTGCTGAAAATTTAAGTGCTCAAATTTTAAGTGCTGAAAATATCATAAAATTGTTTGATAAAATTAAAATTTTAAGTGTTGAATTTTGTTTGTTTGTTTGATAAGTGCAAAATTTGAATGCCGAAAATTATTTAATTTACATAACTATAACTACCATTAAATCAAAATAATTTTATTTTGTGTTATATTTTATGCTTCTTGGTTTTGTTTTCTATTTTTTTTCTTTTTTTTTTTTTTTTTTTTTTTTTTTTGAGTTCTTATTGTTTGGTTTTAGCTTACTATTTTGTGTTTTGTTTATTAATTTAGTGCTTGTGATTTTTTTTTCCCCATATTATTTAATGTTTTCAATGTTTTTCTTTTATATGTTTTTTTTTAATTTATTTTTGGGTTCTATGTTTATTTTATTTGATTGTTTCATTTTTTTATTGTTTATTTTTCTTTTTCTATTTCTTATTTTTTTTTCCTTCTAATTGTTTGCTTTTGATTTATTTTCTGTTTAATATTTTTTATTACTTTTTTTTTTTAATTTTTGCTTCTTTTTAATCAAAATAGAAAAATAAAATATTTAAAAACAATAAAATTTAAAAAAACAGGTAAAAAAATCAAATTGAAAATGAAAATTTCAAAATTTAATATTAAAAAAAATAAGAAATAAAGAAAGCTAAAAGAAAAAAAAAATTAAGTTAAGAAAATAATAATTTATAATATTGATCTTAATAAGAATAAATTCATAAAAAAATAATAATGAAAAGTATATTTTAAACCCCCTAGGTATTGACGAATTTCTAAATAGTCTCTTTCTGTTTGAGCGTTTCATTTTAAACCTTATATGTATTAGCACGTTTTTATTTGGTCTTTCTGTCAAAAAATTTGTTCAAACTAACTGAATTTTGAGGACAAAATTATCATTTTACATTTTTTTTTAATCATTTTTTTTTTATTTTTTTCTTTTCTTTTTTCTTCTTTGACTTCTCTCACTCTCGCTCTCTCTTCCTCCCTCCCTCTCTCTCACTCAACTTTCTCTCTTCCTCTCTCTCGCGGGCGCGCTCAACTCCCTCTCTCTCCCTCCTTATGGCAACCGATTCACCTCTTTAATAGGGGTGAAAAACATCCCCTGGTTGAAAGGGTGAAACACCCCCTTGACAAGCGGTGAAGACCCCCCTGTCAATGAGGTGAGACAACCGTGCAACCAGGGGGTGGTTTCACCCCCTATTACAGATAGAGAAAATATTAAATTGAAAAAAAATAGAAAAAAAAATTGTAGAGAAATAATATTAAAAAAATAAAGTTATAAAAATTATTTTAAGAACAAAAATATGTAGAAAAATAATTTTTTGAAATTAAAAATATTAAAAAATCGAATTAATAAATTCACTATTTATAATTTTAATAAATAAATTTAGCATTCGAGACTATTTTTTCTAACAAATAACAATAGTCCCAAAGTATCATATGTCCATATGACAGGTTTTGGTGAGTGTTTTTTAAACATATTCTAGGGAAATTTGGTAGGAATCGGCCAATTAGACATCTTCAACGCAATTCATAAAGAGCTGGAATTAAATATTCAGTGTGTAAAGTAAAACTAAGTCTAAACATTAGGGGTCAAAATTGAAATATTTTAAATGTGCATTTATCGTTGAATTCAAGAGCAAAGAGCAAGCTAATGGAGTCAGAGTGCCGGAAAGAGTTCCAATTCGCCAATTCAAAAGGGAGGTCGTGCCGGTGTCGTCGAAAAACCGAAATTCAGCCTTCAGATATTAGCGGCCATGTTCGCCAAGCGTTTGATAAAGAAGGCCTTGCCGCAGCACCACAATCGTCGCCCTCAGGTATGCTTTTCTATTTCCATCCAAATCATCGATCCTTGATGTTTCTCTTTGTTGTTTATATCGACTCCGCCACCTGATTGATCTCCCTGGAAAATGGACATTCCGATTTCTGATAACGAAATGATACAGGGTTTAAATTGTTAAGCAAGTGCTGGAAGTTGGATATTAATGCATCATTTTCAGCTAACTTTCTGAAACAACAGTTAAGAGAATGGCTTCAATTCGTGATTTACTTTTTTTTTTCTTGCTGATTAATGAACATAATAAAGGAAGTAGAATAATTCAACGACAGTGAAAATGCGAGGGCTTATTTCAGTTCCGAGAATTTGAGTTTTACCTTATGAAAACTCAACATTTTTTTTTAATTGGTGCATCAGCATTGGTATTTTCACCTTGTAGTTTGTGTAGTTTAGTGGCTTGGGGTTTGAGGATGCTATCGTATTTGAATTCTATAGGTAAAACTGTATGTGATTAGACGAGATTGTTGCAAATATAACACAGCATTGTTGTTTTTAATCACCTAATGACACAATTCAACTTTTTTACTGTTGTTAATTTCTTCAAACTTCTTATTTGTTTGAATTTGAAATATGGTAAATGTTAAGTTCTACTGCAGCCGAGTCATTTGCTGCTCTTAATTTTTGTTGATTCAGCATAATGTGGACGATTGCATCACATCAGCAGACTTGGATGTGCGAATAATTATACACTATGGTATTCCATCAACCGCATCGATTATTGCTTTTGATCCAATACAACGTCTATTGGCCATTGGCACATTGTAAGTTGAGTTTTTGTTTCTTGTACGTATTTTGCAATGCATATTCTTCAAACTTCGTAGGTGAAGGTTGCATTATCAACTAAGAGATCACCAGATTTCATTCTATTGATCAAGTTTACGAACCCTATTGGCTGCAAAACTTTCACTATCTTTGTTTTAGATGTTTTCCTGTTGAAAACAAAGGGTTTGCTCATATACGCATATACACAGTTGCATACAAGTAAAGTAGGTGTTCTTCCAATTTCTTTACCAATAAATGGAAGATAGTACGGCTTGCATTTAAGTCTCTGAAGATTCAAATATCAAACATGGGTTGCAAGCACTCATCCCTTAAAAGTGTTATCCTTATGTCGCTTGGTGATCAAATGACAGCATTAGTATGTGTCATGTTTTTAATTGTTTATCAATTGAACAGTTATTATATGCTTTTGATTCCCTGCAGGGATGGTAGGATTAAAGTGGTTGGTGGTGATAATATTGAAGGACTTCTGATTTCCACAAAACAATTGCCTTACAAGTACTTAGAGGTTTGCAAGTTTTTTCTGGAAATGTTTGATGACTTCAATTTTAAATATGTGCTTGCAAGTGTATTATCTTTTGGCCTACTTGCCTAAAGATTGATAGCTAGGAGATTGTTTTAAGAAATTAATGATAATAACTTATGAACATTTAATCATTTTGAAGATTCTCAGATCTTGATGTCACCATAGATGGTACGTTATGGCAAGAAATTCATCCAAATTATTTTAAGAAGTTGTGCTTCCAAACTTTCTGGAGTTTCACAGTGATCTGTCATTTAAATTTCAACATATACTGAAAATAAAATATGTTGGATAAGTTGATCTAGTCAGAAAAAGACAAATCATGCACTATCACTTAGGACTATAGTCATTGCAAACCTAGGAACCCTATTTCTAACTCTTCTTATCTTCAAACCAGTGAGATTAGGGACCAAGCCTACTATGAATGCATGAGCTGGAATATTGACAGCGATGATCGCAAGTTATTGATTGGTGCTATTTAATCCATAGAAGTAAATAGGAGTATTTATATTGTTAAAAGTAGTGAGTTTCCACTTCCATAACCTTAACTTTTTTCCTTTTCAAGTGTTGAATTGGAATTTTCTGTGTAAAATCAGATATAAATCTTTGCATTACTGCTTGTTCCTCTTGGAGATATAACTGGCAAAATTCAGCGGACACTGATGTGACATGTGGCTGTTAAATGGAGAATGCCTTGTTAGAACATACCACTGATATACGCAGAAACCAGAAATGTTATAAACTTTTGGGTTCAGTATTTCTATTTCATTTGTGACCGTTTTAACATTCTTTTTCCTGTTTAACTTTGTGGCAGTTTCTACAAAACCGAGGTTTTTTGATCAGCATCTCTAATGACGATGATATTCAGGTATTTAATATTTATTCCTTAAACAGTGTTTCGTTTCTATTTGTCTTCATACAACTTCTTATGACAGAGTTACTGACAATACCCAAACAATTAAATATGCAAACCATAAAACCAGTTTATCATCTTTTCGCCATATAATTTAGTCAACGATTCCTTACTCATTGCAGGTTTGGAATATGGAAAGCCAGTGCATGGTTTGTAACTTACAATGGGAATCCAGTATAACTGCTTTCTCCGTAATCTGTGGCTCCTCCTTCATGTATAATTCTGATGATAGAAATAACATCTATTGTATCCTATCATGATCAGCTAGCAAGTGGCTGAAAACTTGGCACGTGCTGCATAACCTGGCTTCTCTATTATTGTGTACAGATTTCTTGGAGATGAATATGGTTCATTGTCAGTATTGAAGTGTGATTGTGACTGTGGACAACTATTGAAACTGCCATATCAAATTTCTGCGAGTTCCGTTACTGGTAAACTTTTCTATCTGCTGACTGGATGGTGCTTATACTCAACTTGGAAATATTAAATGTTTTATTTGCATTCTTTTCTTTATATGATGTTTCGATTTACAGTGATTGCATTCTCCTCAACAAATGTCATTGCTTTCAGAGATTTCACACTGATGTTTTATTTGTGTTCAACCTTGACTTGACTCATGAAGCTATCAGAACAATGTTAGAGATAATCCGAAGACTGAGAAACATAAACAAGAGATAACCAAGACACTCAGCAGAGACTATGGAGGCTTTCCAAAACCCTGCTATGGTATCATTTGAGGAACATCCTAGAGATAAAAAAAATCCTAAAGCCAACCTATAACCATATGGCTAGTATTGAAGCCTCACCCCCACCCCCGACTTAGGAAATGACATGGGATTTAACGGCATTTATTAAATGAATACATGAGGTCACCAAAATAGAATTTTTTGCAATTGGGTTATAATTCTTTGGGCCATGAAATTTATCGGTAAGTTATAGATTGACCGAGCCTTTGTCCCACCTAATTAAGGTCGGCCATATGAATCTGTTTACCTCAATCAGCCTGTCCTAGTACAGACCCTTCAGTTAAATTGGAGTAGGCTGTGCTTCGACATGTTCTTTTGTAAGCTTCAACAAGTAAGTTGGATTTGTATGACGAAAAATTTGATGGAATGCTATGCTGGCTGTCAGCTTTCTAATGCAACATTGCTCCTATAAAATATAAGAGTTTAGGGTGAAATATATGCTATATATCCAGTATAGGTGACGTGCTTGTGGTTCTAATGACTTCAATGTAAACCTAATGGAACTCTTTTTGTGTTGTATCATAGGGACTGTTGGCTTTTCACTACCTAATGATCAACCAATTGTCGGAGTTCTTCCCCAACCTAGTTCTTCTGCAAATAGGTATGACCTAAGAAGTTGTCAAAGCTTCTTTTTTTCTTCTTTGATTGCTTTGGACTTTGGAGGCAAAACCAGAATTAAGATAGCTTGATGGTTTCTGTTGCTTTTGATTTTTTTCAATTGTTTTTAATTTGAGGATATTGTAGTAAGTTTCTGGTATGAAAAAACTGTGGCTTATTTGATAGGCCATGCAGTAGATGGGCCTTAGCATATTGGCTCAAACCATTCTAATATTTTTTGTTTTTGCCCTCTCCCTGTCATTGTCTCTATCTCATGTTCCTCTATTTAATGGGAGGTGTGGCAACTCTTATTGAGGATCCAAACTGAAGTAGGATGGTAATGGATCGAAACTCATTCAAAATTATTCCATTGGATCCACTAGGCTCGATATCTGGATTGTTGGATTCGTCTACGCAGATTTAAACATTCACCAACACACAATAGTTAAAAGAATCTTGTTTGGATATAAATAATATAAAAAAATAAATCCTAATTCTGATTGGCTTTAGATGTTCCACATAGGGATTCAGCTGGGATAGGATTCAATCCTGTTTGTACAAATTATTTGATATACCGAACTGTATACACTTCCAAAAGCTTATAATTGAGACTGTTGCGTTGAAGTTCCATGTTTATAGTCGAATCAAAGTGTTCGTTGTTTTAAGCCAGTTAAAGAGATGGAACATTTTCTAATATATGGTTTTTCTGCAGAGTACTGATTGCTTATCAGAGTGGTTTGATCATACTCTGGGATGTTGTTGAAGCTAGGATTGTCATTGTCAGAGGTGACAAGGTCCTCCAATTAAAGAATGATGTTATTGGTTCCCCAAGAAAAGGAGATTCCAGCCTTGAAGAAGATTCATCTCAACTATATTTGGAGGAGAAAGAAATAAGTGCGCTTTGCTGGGCATCTTCCAATGGGTCCATTGTTGCTGTGGGTTATACAGATGGGGATATTATGTTTTGGAGAACATCAACAGTTGCCTCTAATAAAGAGAAACAAAGTGAAGTATCACGTGACGATGTTGTTAAGTTGCAATTATCTTCTGCTAAGAAGAGGCTTCCTGTCATTGTCTTGCATTGGTGCCCAAACAAGAAGTCACATAATGATGTTGATGGTCAACTTTTTGTCTATGGTGGTGACGAGATAGGATCGGAAGAAGTTCTGACGGTGGGTTTCAGCTGGACATTTAGCACAATTCTTGTTTTGTAGTCTCATTTTATCACCAGGCTAACCTCTGTGTGATTCTCTTGCCAGTTCACATTTCTTCTTAGACTTCCCGTTTCTTTCTAAAAGTATGAGCATGAATGAGAAAAGTGACATGTTTATGAATTAACTTGCATTTTTTTAAACCTTCAAGAAGAAAAGGATTTGCTTAGACAATCAATGGTGTTATTGAATTAACATCCAAAGTTGAGTCACAAAGTTGGCTCACCTGTAGTGCTTACATATCATTTTGAATGTAACTTTTGCACATTTTGTCAATTGAGATAAAGTATTCAACTTTGGGGACAGGCCTGTAGTTTGTCACCAATGTCCATACGACTACCTATCATTCATATACAAACTCGGATGTTTGCATGCTCTCTGGAAAATTGCTTTTGCCTGATTGATGATGAACTTTCTATAGGCATCTCCCATATCTATAATATCATTTATCAGATATTAGATGCCGGTTTAAGCAGCATGCATTGTGGCTAGTGACAGCCCCCTCCACTTTGGGATATAAATGTAAGCGTAGAAGCCTTCATTGTTATTGAACCTCACTGGTTGAGTGAAGGACGGCCGCTGGGTCAGTGGTTAAAGTTCAGCCCGAGAACCTTGGGGCTGTGGTTTTGAACCTTGATACACTTTGTCTGAATATGCCCAAGGTCAAATCTGTTCCCTTAACACCCTCATTAAAATGGGGACTAAACTAGGTGATTTTTTTTTAATCCTCACTGGTTGAGTATCATCCTTATTGGTTTAGCGAAGGTTTACCTTTTCTTTTACAGGTCCTGAGTCTTGAATGGTCTTCTGGGGTAGAGACTTTACTATGTGTTGGTCGTCTTGACCTCACTCTTAGTGGCTCATTTGCAGACATGATTCTAATACCAGCGGCAGGGGCAACGGGAAATCGTGACAGTGCTGCACTATTTGTGTTGATAAACCCTGGGCATCTACAAATTTTCGACACTGCTAGCATTACTTCTGCTATGTCCAGTAATGAGAAGAAAACATCTATCTCAGCTGTAGAATTTCCTGCAGTAATACCAACTCTCGATCCTCTTATGACTGTGGCAAAGCTTTATTCTCTACCCACAGGTGGAAACTCATTAAAACTTCAATCAGAGGTAATGCAGCTAATGTAAAGCACATTGAATTCCACTTTTGTGTCTGATCCTTAATTCCTTTATTTAATCTTGTATAGATTTATTGACATTTCAGTGTTTAATTAGATAGCCTCTCTCAGAAAACTTGGTTCAACACCTACTTCCTCTGTGGGCACAAAGTGGCAATTGACTGGAGGTGTACCCAATATTTCTTCTACCGAGGACAGCAGAATTGAGAGATTGTATGTAGCAGGCTATCAAGATGGCTCTGTTCGAATATGGGATGCCACTAATCCAATCTTATCACTTATTTGTGTTTTGAAAAGCGAGGTTTGTTTCTTTGGTAGTAATTCTGTCAAGTTTTTTGACTAAACATCATAATGAAGAATATCTTTACAAAAAACTCAACCTCTTATAAAATTTCACACAAATTTATCTCGTATGATTGGCAGGTTAAGGATGTATCCATGGATGGCTCAAATGCCTCCATATCAAAAATTGAATTTTGCTTCCCCTCTTTAAGTCTGTCTGTTGGCAGCGAAAGTGGTCAGGTCAGGAATGCTTCTGTGGATATTCAGTTAGAGACTGACACAACTTCATCAAATTTATTTTCTCATTGTAATGTAATCGTGTAGGTCTATCTTTATAATCTCACTGGCAGTTTGGTCCAGACTACCTTCCATTTTATTACAGAAACTAAGAAGGAAGGTGATTCTAGTCTCTAAACACAATTCATAATTTTTTCCTAGAAATGTTATGTTTTCCATGCATCAGTAGTTGCAAATTTGAGATTAGTTATTAGTAAAACTTCATTTTTCATTTGTGACTTCATATTTTTTGGTTTGATTGGTGAATGCTTTGTTTTTGAAACTGAAAAGTAGAGCTTCTAAAAGATTTTCTATCTCAAGCATTTCACCAAGTAATATAGAACCAAATTTCTACTTGCTTACAGATGATGTCCATATGAGGCTAAATTTTTGTGCTTTTTTCTTTTTCTTTTTTCTGTTTGACATTTGAAAGAAATTAATGACACCTAAACTGTAACTATACTAAAATATGTGCAAATATTTTTGTGAGTTGTTGAATCCCACATCGATGTTGGGCCCTTCCCCCGATATTCGTTTGCAGTGGTTTGTCAAAGTCTACCCTACGCATGACGGGCGTGTTGAATCCCACATCGCTTGTGTTACCTAATCGTGAGCTATATATAAAGTATAGAGTGTAGGGCGATGCTCATCCTACAAGATGTCTTTTAAGAGCAAGTTAGGCCCATTGGGTTACTACATGGTATCAGAGTCAGGACTTGTCTGATGTTGTGTGTGTTGAATCCCATATCGATATTGGGTCCCCCGATACCTGTTCACAATGATTTGTGCGAGTTAAGGGGCGTGTTGAATCCCACATCGATGTTGGGCCTTTCCCCTGATATCCATTCGCAGTGGTTTGTCAAAGTCCACCCTGCGCGTGAGGGGGCGTGTTGAATCCCACATGGCTTGTGTTACCTGGTCCTGAGCTAAATATAAAGCCTTGACAATCGTCATCTTACAAGGCGTCTTTTAAGAGCGAGTTAGGCTCATTGAGTTCCTACATGAGCTGTTGAAATTGTATTCAAGGGAATAAAGTTAGTGTTCATTAGCATTGACTATATTTGTCAATCATATCCAAGTTATCACCAAAGGTCTCTTTATGTGGTATCTTCACCTTCATTTCCAACTCTAGGACATTATCTTCTATGAACTGTAATAAATTAGCCAATCTTCTCGATTTAACATTCTTCAATTTGTTCTGCAGTTCATAGTTTCCCTCAAAGTCAAGGGCCTTCTGTAACAGCTGTTTTTAGCCTTCTTAATTCCTCGGTTCAATCCCTGGACTTTTCTGATTGTGGGATGAAACTTGCTGCAGGATATGCATGTGGACGTGTGAGTAAAATAAGAATTTTTTTATTATTTCACAAATGAAGAGCATATGTGTGTGTGTGCGTGCACTGTAATCATCATTTCCTTTGTTAAAAATGATGATTTGGATGCTTCCATTTCAGGTTGCGGTGTTCGATACAAGTTCGTTATCTACTCTGTTCTTAACAGACTGTATATCTGGTCCTCATGCTTCAGTAATTGCAGTGACTTGGAAGGCATTTATCCATTCAAATATTCATGCTAGAAGCCCGAAACAATCTGGATCAAAAGAATCTTCTAACCATGCTGATCAACTGATACTTGTATTAATGAATGATGGGAAGGTCTATGTTTTTGATGGAAGAACTGGTGGTGTTATCAGCTCATGCCCATTGATCTCTAAGGAATCAGTTGCAATATCTATGCATGTTCTAGGCAAGTACAACTTTTATGTTGGAAATATTCAGAGTCCGTATGGTTGGCAATTAATATTGTGTTTTCCAAAATAATTTTTAAAAAATTGTTTTTTTTTCTAAATATAGTTTGCTGTGAGAGGAGATATGTTCAGTTAGATCAAGTTTTTTTAGGCCCTACATGTTTAGTGTTTATGGTCCTAGATTTGTGTTTCTGTTCGCAGGAACAAAATATCTGTTTCTGTTCTGCACCCATCTTTTAGAACAATTTTATGGGAACAGAACAGAATTGTTCCCAGATTCTGTTTGTATTTCTGTTCCAAGTTTTCTGGGAATTGAGATAGAAATACTGACTGATGCCAATTTCTGTTGCCAGATTTCGGTTTTTGTTTCTAGAAAACTTGCAAGTTGCAACAAAAAAAAAAAAAAAAAAAGATTGGAAACAGAAATTTGGGAACAATTTTTTTCTGTTCCAACAAATTTGTTGTAAAAACTTGGAACGAAAAATATATCAGTTTCCCCCTCATATTTATGTCCAGAGAACAGAGACAATAATAGAAACACAATCAGTAAATAAAACCCCCCATATATGTGTCAAGCGATTGCAAAACCAAAAACCATTTTTCGAAATCGAAACCAAACAATTTGCACTTCATTTGTGCACTAAAATTATCTGAAAAAAAAAATCTGCAGATGGCACTAATTCCCTTTCTGGATCATCAAACAAAAATCAGATCAATGCGTCTTCTCAAGACATTACAATTATGGTGAATAATCAGCATGAGATTGAACATCAATCTTCTTCGGAGAATGTACATTCTAGAGAAAGTTTAAATGATTCATATGTACTGCTTTGTTGTATGGATGCTTTGCGTTTATACCGTACAAAGTCTGTGGTGCAGGTGAGTCTATTCAAGTTCTTACCCCCTCTATGAATTTGTGCTGTTGTATCTGTAATTGAAGATGCTAACCTTTTTGTTAGGGGGATAGAAAATCTATATCTAAGGTCAAGCTTTCAAAGCCTTGTTGTTGGACTACAACTTTCATGAAAGATGATAAAGTCAGCGGATTGGTGGTATTTTATCAGACTGGAGCAGTAGAAATCAGGTAAGATGCTATTTTCTTTTATTTTTTTGTGCTTTGGTTGTTAGAAATTGCAAAATTTCAACATTTTTTTGCTTGACGGTTCGATTTTCTTTTTGCAGATCTTTGCCTGATCTAAACTTGGTAAAAGAAACATCCTTAATGTCAGTTTTAAGGTGGAATTTTAAGGCAAATATGGACAGGACTATGAGTTCAACTGATAATGGTCATATTTCATTGGTAATCCTCTCTCGCTCTCTAAAAAATGGGCGGCTGTCTAATTAGGTCAAATTTGGAGAGAAGTTTCTAATTTCACATAATTTGACCTTCAGATTGCATCGTCAAAATTTAGCTAAAAACATGTTTAGTATTCTTGTTTTGTTGTTTCCTCTTCTTATTAGAACCATATCTTCCTGATATTGAGTATTTTTTTAAAGGCAAATGGGAGCGAAATGGCCTTCATATCTCTGCTAGCCAGTGAAAATGATTTCAGGTAATGTTGCCATCATTATTACTTTTGATGCCTTTTATCGATGCAAAATCAAGAACAAAAGATAGGATAAAACCTCAAAAAATGCTAATTAAACTATACCAATTATCTTAGGATCCCCGAATCTCTGCCTTCTCTCCATGATAAAGTGCTTGCAGCTGCAGCAGATGCTGCTATCAACAATTGTTCAAATCCAAAGAAAAAGCAGGTCTTTACGAATGATAAATGGTTCCTCTGATTTCTGTTTGGTAGTGTTTGGGAGTGCAGAAAGAGCCTTGGAATTGGAATTAGAAATGAAGCCATCCAAAATTTTAGAAATTTACGTGCATTGTTTGTAAATTCCAATTCGAAGGGTGCAATTCAATACAACCAAACACTAGCTTTGTGATGCTTTCAAAATTTGCTTATTGATGGGGGTACAGGGTTCTGGCCCCAGTATATTGGGTGGTATTATTAAGGGACTCAAAGGAGGAAAAGTGAAGCATGCCCAGAATTTTGATGTTGCTTCTGCCTCTGATTTTGGTCATCTTGAAAGTACCTTTTTGAAGACACCCTTCCAGGAGCCATCCCTTAATCAGGAAGCTGCTGAGCTCAGTATAGGTTTTCCTCTCTCTCTCTCTCGTTAAAATCTCACATCGAATTTGTGAAGCTTCACGAAGTCGAGTTACTTCACTTAACACCATATGGTTTTAAGTTGAAACCTTCTAACATGTTATCATATAGCTAATTCTAGGAAGTCTCGTTTGTTTGTGCCCGATTATTTGAATGTTTGTTTTGTCTCTTCTGTTGTTTGATCGCATCACGTGCAGGGCAGAGTTGCACGTGAGAGTGGGTGTTAAAATCCCAGATTGAATTTGTGAAATTTCCCAAAGTAATCTATATATGAAAGAAGTTACTCAATTTAACACTATATAGTTTTAAGTTGGAACTTCCTAACATCTCTCTCATACACACACACTTCTGTGGTTTTGTTCTCTCTTTCAAGCTTCCATGGTTTCGTTCTCTGTCTCTCTCTCTCAAGTTTCTTTGGTTTTGCGCTCTCTTTCTCTCTCTCAAACATCTATGGTTTTGTTTTCACAGATGATATTGATATAGATATTGATGAACCTTCAAGTATAGCTGCTTCTTCATACCATAAAGAACAGAGCAACGAGAGTGGTATATAAAAGACATTTCCGTTTTATTATGTCTGTTCTTTAAGTATGTCGAGAAACTAATGATATTCAAAAAATTTAGCAGAAGAAAAGAGAACCGAGAGAGAGAGATTGTTTGATGGTGAAGGCGGTGACATGAGGCCCAGACTTAGGACACGCGAAGAAATCATAGCTACATATAGAAAGGCTGGGGTAATTGCAAATGTTTGTTTCCTGTTTGCTTCGGAGAACAAAAAAAAAAAAATCTGTTTCTGTTCTGTTTCCTGTTTTTTTGAACAAATTTGTTTGGTGTTTAGTGTTTTTGGTTTCCAAATTTCTGTTCCTGTTTTCAAAAGACTGGGAACAGAGAGAGAGGAACATGAAGATAAAATAAAAAAACACTGTTTTTGTTATGCTCCTGAATTTAAAACATTTTTTTGGGAACAAAATGTTTCTCAGATTTTTGTTTCGAAACCAAGTTTTATGGGAATAGAAAAATCTTTCTGGGCAAAGAAACATTAAAAAGAAAAGTTACCTTCAGTGTCTGTTTCTACCTTTTGTTTTTGTTCCTAAAAACTTGGATGAAAACAAAATTATATGAAAAAATATGTTCCTCAACTGTTCTCAGAAATTTGTACAAAAAAAATAATATCTGAACTGAACAAACTTTTTTTTTTCTCTTTTCCCCAGACTGTTACAGATCAAAATTTTCTGGGAACACAAATAAAGAAAAAAAGAAATAGAAACAGAAAAACTAGAACACACCTTTGTCCTTAGATTCAAGTCATCAATCCTATATATTCAACAGTTTCTTTTTCCCTTTTCCTCCCCCCCAATTGTCTCGTTCCAGGATGCCTCTTCAGTAGCAGGACAAGCAAGAAACAAGCTTCTGGAGCGCCAGGAGAAACTTGAGGTCAGTTTCTCTTTCTCATTTATATATATATATGTGTGTGTGTGTGTAGAAAGAGAGAGTGTAAGGGTGGTCTTGGGTCTCTCTCAACTCAAAAAACTAGCTTATGAGGTGAGGTTTTCTCTCACATTTATAACTTGATCGCCAGCTCCTTTCACACCCGATGTAGGATAAACCTAACAATCTCCTCCCCATACATCGGGCTTTTGGTCATCTAACCCTCGACTAGTCTCTCCCTCTGTGGCTATTGGGCCAAAGTTGTGACCTGGACTCTAATACTAGTGTAGAGGTGGTCTTGGGCCTCTCTCAACCCTAAGTTAGCTCATGAAGTGAGGATTTCCCACACATTTATAACTTGACCACCAGTTACTTTCACATCTGATTTGGGATAAACCTAATAGAGAGAGACCTCTTCTTGTTAATCTTTCTTTGCTTGTTTTTCATGAAACAAACAGAGAATAGGCAGGCAGACGGAAGAACTGCGGAGTGGAGCAGAAGACTTTGCTTCATTAGCAAACGAACTTGTCAAGGCAATGGAAGCTCGAAAATGGTGGCAAATATGAACAGCACAGTGTACACACACAGCTACACATGACCGAAAAACAACAACAAAAAAAAAAAAAAATTGTATTATTGGTTGTGTAGATATGAATATGGCCAACGCGGGGTATGGTATCGGGTTTTCAATCAAGTGTGTGCGATGACCAATTCTCCATGTACATAGATATTGTGTAACGAATACCAAACATCTGGTTTGAGGTGAAGCATCAACCAATTTGAATCAACACTTGAAAATAAAAAATAAAGAGGTAGAAGGCAAATTATTTTTATGTTGTATAGGATTGACATAACTCCTGTTTGACGTATACAGTAACATATATGATGATATTGAAATTTGGTTTAGGAAATAATTAGTTTAAGAGGAAGTTTAAACAAGCTGAGCATTGAGGAGTTTGTTTCCTACGAGGTTCTCTTCGACCTGTGAGTAAGTATTTTTGTGGACGACTATAACTTCAAATGAACAAAAGTTAGGTAGTTTTGACGTACCAAACACCATTAGAGGGTTGAAGGTCCATTGTTGGAATGACTTGATTTTCCAAGCTGGCTAGCGAATCGGTTGTAATATTTAAGTTGGATTGGATTTCTCGGCCTGTCTTTTTCGGGCCAAACTACCCCATGGGTGACCTGGGGCGGTTAGGCAGGCTGGGTCAATGGGTTGTGACCCGGTACCATAAATGAGAAGTCCTATTGGCGGTCCAAAAATGTCTAGTTGTTCCACTTACTCTATTTTTCTCATAAATATAATATAATTGGAGTGTAATTTGACATGTATTGGGTGCCAATAATATTTCTCTAAAAAAATCATAATTAAAAATAGGGGCATTTGGTGTACAATCCCACTGTGCATATGAGATCCGAAGATTATCCCACTACCAGAAAGTAGAAACCTCTTTTAATAAATCCTTTGTTCAATATTGGATGTTAATTTCCTTAGTAGTCTTTAAATAGATCTCTTAAAAATAATTGATTTTGACTTCCTTTATTTTAAGAAACAATTAAATACACCAAATGGCTTTAAATAACCTATCCATGAGCACTTATATGATAAAATTTATAGTTTTAATAAGCAAATTTGTGATTTTCCTTAAAAAACAATAAAAAATATATCTATTTTGTATATTTTATTGTTTTAAACTTTTTGCATTTGATTGCAAGACACTGTTGTATAATAAAATTTTGCTTAGTTGCAGAGGATCTTTTATCTCTTTTCAGAATCACTATTTTTTTGAATATCTTCATGCAAAGTTCGGATGAATTCGACAATACTGATGATTTGGCTCTCATCTATTTCAAAATTTATTTGGACTGCTTTTAGTTATTCTATTTGGATGTTAATTTTTGAGATTTGCATCGAGTTTTTACTTTTCATCACTTTGATAATTATTGATATTTTTCAGATGACCTATGAATTCATGATATTGTGTTGATTTCAATATGTTACTATAAATGAAAAAGTAGAACTATGTGTAACAAACTATTAATATGTTTTGCAATTGTCTTCTCGCGTTATAAGACTGTGTTGACATCAACATACTTTTTATGACATGTTGATATCCACACGTCCAATGTAATAAAATAGAACATAAATTCACAAGTTTAGATATGACTAATGAGTCATGTATTGATTTGACACATATGTCGTGTTGTACCAACACCCAATAAAAAACACAATTTTACTTAAATGAAATAAAGAAACATTGAAATCACATCTTATTGAAATTGTTCTATTTTGCAATAATGCAATTTGAATGTCCATCTATTGAATAAAACATGTCAAATTGTCCGTTGCAGAAATCATTCCATTTTGAAATAATCTTGTGAACAAGATTAGCAAGTATTGTGTTGTTATCAATTGTGAATATGATGATCGCGTTTTCATTTTCGCATAACATTATTAATGATTCTGCCATGTTCCTGAAAAAATAAAAATAATATCAATAAAACCAGTGGGGTTTTGAAAAGGAATAAGTTGTAAAAAAAATTATGTCGTGTTGAAATCAACGTTGTAGAATTTAACCTCAAAACATATGAAACAAAATGTTTCGTTACATCCTTAAGCATGCTGTTGTTTTTATGTCATGTTGAAATTCACATTGTGGAATCCAATCTCAAACATATGAAAACAGAAAAATATTTTATTAAATTCTTAAGTAAATTGTTGTTTTCAATCTATAAACAAACCTTCACTTGTGGTTGTAAAATAAGAACAAAACGACAATTACCCAATACAAAAAATCCTCGATCTCCGCGACTTACACCTCTGCCAGTGATAATACATAGTGTGTTAATAACACCATTCCTTTGAAAATGCAAAAAAATCTTATTTAAAGTAACCGTTAAATTGAATTTTAAATTCTATATTTTCCCAAAAGGTAATACTGAATAGTTGCACCATATACACCAAATATATATGCCATGATATATAGAATTAATTGTATCTACTTAATTTTGAAAAAAAAAAAAAAAAGGATTTTCAGGAGCAAATCAATCATCTGGATAAAAATGAATAGTGGGTGAGAGGTTCTAATAATTATATCAAATCAATAAAAATTTTCAAACTAAATAAGTACTTTAGTTTTAGTCTCATTTATTAAAATTCATGAAAACACTAATTAGGGTTGTGTGACCAATTACTGCTGGCCACCGCCAACACCGGCTACTAAAATTCCGAGTATCGGTTGCCGATTTTTTAGTTACATTTATCTAATTTTAGTAATATTTTTTTAGTTACATTTAATTATTTTTTTAGTTATCAGTCGTTGAAAAATTACGTGAATGTAACTAAAAAATACACTATAAAATATAACCAAAAAATATACGAAAATTTAACTAAAAATACATTTAAATTACATAAAAAAAAATAAAAAAAATAATTACAGGTAAATAAAAATATAACTAAAAATACATTAAAAAAGATATTGCAAGTGACTAAAAAGTACGCCAATATAATAGCAATAGGTAACTAAAAAAAATTGATGGTTGGTGGTTGGACTTTGACAATCGGAGGCTCTTCTAGCAGGTGACGACAGTTAGCGCCAACTCCGACAATACAAACCTTAATTTGAAACATTTGATTAAAGATATAAGAAAATATTGAACATGAGACTAAAACACAAGTCAAACTACAATTAAGGGATTTATACTCAACTTAAAATTAAATAAGTATAAATTATGGATTGGATTCTCTAATTGGCACTACTAACTAATTATCTCTTAAAAAAAAAGATTAAATTTAATTCAAAAACTAATTTGAAGGTTTAAAAAATTTACTATATATATATATATATATATATATATATATATATATATATATAATAAATTAGGACTGGTATATTCATGGTTGTCAGATGAAAGACAAAACTCTAGACATTTTAAGGCCGTCCGATCAATTTTAACCTATCTATATAATAAAAATTAAGATCAAAGCCGAATTAGGGTAAAAAAAATTATTGCAGGTCCCCTCTCCCTCACTCTCACTTCTCCTCTCTCCTCTCTCACTCTCATTCCCTATCGTCCTTTTTGCGGTTCGCCGTTGCCACCACCACCATTGTCGTTCCGTAGCCTCCAGTACCGTGTCACACACCTCCGAACATCACCATTGCACACCTTCACCACCACCGTCACAGAGCCATCGTCGTATCTCCATCGTACCAATTGAAGTCTCTCTCTTTCTCACTTCATGGAGATTGCCACAGCCACCGGCCTCTGTCATCGATTGCTCCATTGCCGCCTCTTTCCATCGATACTAAGGTACATCTCTCTCTCTCTCTCTCTCTCTCTCCTTGAAATTGATTTATTTTTCTGAATTTCATAGATCTAGATTTGGCCATATCTTGGTTCCAATTGGCCAAATCTGTCCAGATCGAGGTTCTAATTAACAGATTAGGGTTTTAATTTTTTTAATTGGGATTTCTCACTCTGTCTCTATAACATGCAAGTCAATTTCCATCCCGCACCACAACCATAGGCAAATCCATTATCATTTATCACCCAGATTCGATTTTAGTTTTAACCGAGATCTGAAGGTAAATGTTTATTTATTTTTGTGAAGATCTAGAACCTTGATATGTTTTATCTATTAAAAAATCATATTTGATTTTAGTTTTTATTCAGAAACTTCAGTCAGTTTTTTTTCTTGGTTAGTTCATGAGTATTTGTTGAATGATATTGATGCTAGATTATTCGCTCTTCCAATTTATCATATCTGTAATTGATTTATGTGTTTGATCTATTGTTTTTTCCTTTTCTCATACGAAATTGAACTTGAAAACTTTGTTCGGCAATTTGCGATTGAATCTCACTTATGTTCCCAAATTTCTGTTTTTGTTATGTTCCCAACTTTCTTTATTTTGGTTCCTTGATTTCAAGGTTTTTACTATTAGAGTTGGTCATTGGTTAGGGCTAAGGAAAACCATGCAAGTGCATCTCAATCATGTGCTTTGCAATTGATTTGCATATAGGTTCAATTTTGTTGTGGTGAGAGCACCGGGGTTTAGTAAACATCGAGACAAACAATGAGGTGAAGGGTCCTAAACATTCCTTAGGTGTGCTGATAGTGAGTCAAAGAGTTGGGCTGAGAGATTCAAAAGAGAACCCCTATTCAGGTTAGATGTTAAATTAATTTCAATTTTAATTCCGAAGAGGATTTTTTGTCAGATTTATTTATTTATTAATTATTATAATTATTTTGTTTAATTATAATAGTTTTTTTATTTTTCCCTTGATAGAATAATCCTTTATCATCAGACAATAGAGTGCATAATTGTCTCAATTGAATCCCTCTAAGCAACCATTTCTATTGACTTTGTGTAGAGTAGTTTTGGTGCAGACTTTGTGAAGGAAGTATAACTCAGGGTCCATTTAGAATTTAGAGGTACCTAAGTTATTTTTAATTATTTATTAATTAGTATAATTGTTGTGTTCAATTGTAATGATTTTTTTATTTTTTTCTTTGATAGAATAATCCTTTATCATCAGACAATAGCATGCATAATTATCTCAATTGGATGCCTCTAAGCAACCATTTTTGTTGACTTTGTGTAGGGTAGTTCCGGTGCAGGCTTTGTGAAGGAAGCATAACTCAAGATCCATTTAAAAGTACCTCAGTTATTTTTCATGTAATTGTTGGTTAATATTTTTGTTGTTTTTACAATTTTTAAAATACAATATACTATTTACATTAGACCACTGATCAAGGAGAAATTCAATTTTGATTATCTTTGGCAATTTTGAGTCTTATATGATAAGTGTCTTTAGGTAAGATTCAATTTTGATTAATTTTCTTTTTTTTTTTCTTGTTCTCTCTCTCTCTCTCTCTCTCTCTCTCTCTTTTCCTGTTTTTCCAGTTTTTTTTTTTTTTTTTTGGGGGGGGGGGGGGTTATTAATTAGAATTTTTGTTTCATTCCATTCACCACGGGAAACTCTCTTCATTGACTGAATAGTCGAAGCAATTTCATTGCCACCACTAGTGGTAAACGATGTAAAAGATTACAACGGTTTGATCCTTGCCCTTAACGGTGGGTAATTTACTCTTGATTTAATCTTGGACTTATCAATTTGATTTTTATTATCATTCTATTAAATGTATTTTATGTTTTTTTTTTTTCCTGAATGTTTTGTTCCCTGATTTGTGTCTGTTCCCAGATTTTTGTTCCCTAATTTATATGTCAATTCCCATATTTCAGTATTTCTATTCCCAGATTTTTGATAAGTCGGCGTTGTAATGTGGATTGAGAGCAATAAGTGTTAAATACACAAGTCGGGAACTACTGTGTCCAAACAGTAAGTTCATGAAAAATTCACTTTATATTTTCTATAGGTTCTGTTTTTTTAGTGTTTTTGTTCCAAGCAATTTTAGAAACAACGATTTAATTGCCAAACGACACCTAAGAAGAATTTCAAAAGACAACAATAAAGTTATATAAGTGGTGTTTGTTTAGTGTTTTTGTTCCAGCCATATTCTATTTTTGTTCTATCTCTGTTCCTAGATTTCTATATCTGTTCCAATATTTCTATATTTCTATTCCCAAATTTATGATGAGTCAGTAACGTAATGTGGATATGGAGTATATCTCAACTATTTTTGTTTTATAATTCTTTTATTTTTTGATTGCTTATTTTCTATATAGTATTTTTTTTTTTATTGATCCATATTATCTTTGAAGTTTTTATAATTTTTTATTTTTACAGGTTTACATAGTCTTGCTTTTGTTGGTAAATGAGTTTTTGTTAGGGAAGAACAAAACTGGAGTTGTAGATACAGTAATTTGAGTTTGTTTTTTTTTTTTTTTTTCATTTTAAATTGCAATTTTTTATTTCTATTTGTTTGTGTTTTTTTTAAATTTTAATCCTTTTTCAAGGAACTATATTTTGCTTTTTGAATTATTAATTGTGTAGTTGCATTTGCAAAATGTAGGTTTAAAGTAATGAGATTCGGATATATAGTAAACATTTTTTGCTTCGATTTTATTTCAATTAAACTCATGTTTAACTGTAGTATTATTTTAATAGTTGAATATCTACGTTATTAGATATTGATTGTGTTGTATTTGTAACATTCATTGTTAGTTTCTAATGGTATAAATGGTAATTATTGTTGATGTTTTAATAAAAACAAGTGTAGAATGTTGTATAAATAAAGAAGCCAGATCAAAAAATTCATTTTTTTAAAGTTTATTTTTTTACACTCGTACCTTTAGGCACGGGTTATACGCTAGTATATATATATATATATATATATATATATATATATTATATAAAACACAGTTTAGGTTACTATTAATTTGTAAATGTAAAATTACATATTTGTCATAATTTTTTTTTGAAAATTAAAGATTAACTTTTCACTTTTTTTTTTTAACCATTAGCTATTATCTATAAATATTTTAAAAGGGTTTATACCATTTATTTCTCTTGTTATTTTATTCAAAACTAGAAACCTCATTTGTCTTTTGAAAAATAGCAGTCACCCCATTTTTATTTTTATTTTTGTGTAAAAAGAAATTAATGACCTTAAAAAATGTATATTTTTATTCTTTTATGTTTGAATATAATTATTAACACCCCCTCTATTTTTTAGTTACACATTGCACTTATTGAAGTGCAATTTAAGACTAATCTAAAATTTAGGGGTAAAAATATATTTGTTTCTCCAATTTCATTTCTTCTTCTTGGCCTTCTTCGGTGAGTGAGATGTCTGGAGAAACATAGCTATGTGATGTAGATGAACAATGAGGCTTTGCCCATCTCATCTACAACATAGAGAGATCTGTTGTTGTTGCTCAATTCGGGCTCCTAAGATGTCCATGAAACCCGGATTGCTAAACTCCTTGATGATTTCTCACCAGTCCTCCAAATCCTCATTTTCTTAGATTTTCTTTTGTACTTCCTTCTGTATTCAGCTTGAAAAATCCTGAAATTGGAGGATTTCAATTAGATTTAATATAACCTTCATGAGAAATTTTTGAAGGACAAAAGGCTTCAATCAAATCATTTTTTATTCTATTAATTTTTTAAATAACAATGAATTCATTTTGCATAATTCCTTTAATGACTTCACCGTTTCTGTTCTGAATTTTCCAGAGAATTGCAATGAATTTAAGGAGAGAGAGGGAGAAGGGACTAAGGTCAAACAACTTTCCTGAGAGGTTCTATTTTATCCAAACGAACAGATCATCGCTAATGAAATTTTGACCCTGCAGCAGAGAGATAAAAGCTTTCCAAACTTTTTTTTTGCTTTCGGGCAAGATAGAGGGCACGTGTCTCGCACGTGCTTCCACCTAGTAATTGGGATAATTTATGAATTTTGTGTTTTTAGTTAAGATAATAGGTAGATTTTCCCTTAAAAATAAAGTGACCTTTTATATATTACAATATAGAAAAAGTTGGTTCAAGTTCTATAACATCAACTATTTTATTTGGGGAAAATATTATTTTAAGGGTGGGTATTTCAGCGATACCTATAATTTATCAAATAACACATTTATACCTTGATCTCTCACTTTTTAAAAAATTAAACTAAAATTTATATCAATAGTATTTAAAATTTGACTGTTAACATTAAGAGTGTTGTTTCTTTTAATTTCATATTTAATAATATTTTTTAAAAAAATAATACATTTAGTGGAAAAAAATAACTTTAGATCACTCTCATTAGTTTTCACACCTAGAAATAAAGTAATACACAGCTAAAAAAAAATTAACTATTAAGTTCCAAGAGGATATATAATTTTTTGACTTTTTAATGTGTGCTTGAATAACAATTTTATTTATTTATTTACTTTTTAGATTTTTTAATTTTATTTTTAAGGTTAGCTTTTAAGCAATATAATAGTTCTCACTTTGTGGTGGTTAGTAAATATTATTATTAAATTTTTTATTAATAATTATCAATGAAAAAAAAGTCACAATAAAAGAGAAATTAAAAAAAGAGAAAACACAATTTTTTTAACCAAATTTATATGTCATATTTATTTTTTTAAAAATAGACATTTTGAATTGAAAGAAAAATTAATGAACTACATGGATAATTATTACAATGAATACAATTAATATAAGTAAGAGATTAATCTTGGCCCTTAATTTTGGTAGGAGTAAGGAGATGAGAGAAAAAGACAAATCTCAATTGTGGTTGTTTTGAAACTTTTATCTTCCAATTTTAATATTATAATAAGATTTGGTCTAATAATATGGATTAGCATATTTGAATGGAAAAACTCAGAGCAATAAATCTAAGAAAAATTATCAGTGACACTCCTTGTATTTGAGACAAATATCATGATAATTTCTTATCTTTTACCAAATACCACAAAGATCCATTATCATAGAAAAATAATTATCAATAACTTATTTGCCCTTATCTTTTAAGAAAAAATAAAATAAAATAAAATAAAATAAAAATAATTACTATTTTACCTTTTTCTAATTAAGATTTTTTTTTTTAATTTTATATTTTCTTAATTATTTTTTTTATTCTCTCTCTCCCTCCCCATACTAGCCAAATCAACCCTACCACCGTCGCCGCTGTTACCCCCACCTCCAACCATCGCTTTCCTCATTTTCTTCTCTTCTATTTTATTCTTTTTCTTATTTCCCTCTCTCTCTCTCTCTCTCCTGAAACCTCCTTAGATTCGATAGACTGTCGGATCTGCGCAATTCGGCGTTTCCTCGTCGAATTTGGGCATATTCGAGATAAAGAGAGTTGAAAACATTGTTGACAATGGCGAACGGAGGTTCCAGAGAATATGGAGGTAGGAGATGGAGGGAGAAAAGAAAGAAAAATAAAAAAAAAAGAGAGAGAAAAAAAATAAAAAAGAAAAGAAAAAATGAAAAAAGTGAATATAAACGAAAAATATATTAAATAAATGAGAAAGAGAGAAAAATATTTTAAAAAGTATAAAAAAAAAAATGGTCAAAGTCAACAAATATGTAAGGGTAATTAAGTAATTTCAACAATAAATTTTGTATGACAAGGGTAAAATTGGAATTTAAGGATGAGATTAGTAGGTCAACGCCGGTCAACTTCTATTTGGGTGGTTAGCTATCCTAATTAAAAATATAAAAGATGTCTTTGGTATTTATTAAGAGAAAGGGGATTAACATGATATTCGTCTCAAATACAGGAAGTGTCACTAATAATTAAAAGACAAGTTGCATCTGATCCAAGCTTGGTCTCGCAATTATAGGAAATTGAAACCCAACTTACAAAAGCCTTATATCAGGAGGAAGCTTTTTGGAAACAAAAATCTGAAATTGAATGGATGAAAGAAAGAGATAGAAATTCGAAATATTTTCATACGTGCATCAACCAGAAAAGGAAGAGGATGTACATCAAACGGCTAAAAAACAATAGGGGCGATTGGATAGAGGATGATGATGGTATTCAGAATATCTTGGTTACTCATTTCCAAGGTTACCTTTCTAATTCTTCGAACACAGAGTATAGCGAGAACATTCAATGTATCCCTCAAACGATGTCAGACCGGGAAAATCAGGATTTGGTTAAATGTCCAGTTATAGAAGAGTTGCATCAGGTCGTCAAGAAAATTAATGGAGAGAGTGCCTCAGGACCAGATGGGTTCACTAGGAGATTTTATGTTATGTGCTAGGAGATTATCAAGGAAGATGTGATCAATATGGTGACTAACTTTTTCTATGTTACAAAGCTTCCTACTAGTGTGACTAATACATTGATTGCTCTCATTCCCAAAAAATAGAACCCCACAGTTGCTACTGACTTTAGCCCGGTAAGTTTATGTAATTTCTCGAATAAGCTGATTACCAAGATCCTAGCCAATAGGATTGCTACAATATTATGTTAGCGCAAGAGATGGTGAAAAAATTTAAGGACAAGGTGCAGGGGGAAATGTGATTGTAAAACTTAACATGGCTAAAGCGTATAATCATGTTTCTTGGTGCTTTATGATAATTGTGTTAAGGAAATTCAGATTCTCTTAAACGTGGATCGACATGGTGTATAAGGTGATTTTGAATAATTATTTCTTTGTACTTGTAAATAGGAGTGTGAGTGATTTTTTTAAATCTCAGAGAGGGTTGAGGCAAGGGGATCCCCCATCACCCAGTCTATTTATCATTCCTACCGAAGTTTTCTCAATGGGTCTTAAAATTTATTAGCAAAATGAGATATTCAACATTACACTCAGGCGGCGAATGAAAATATGATTTCGCATCTCTCTTATGTTAACGATGTGGTGGTTTTCCTAAATGGAAAGAAAAAATCTATGGATAATTTGGTGAAGTTCTTTAGAGAGTTTGAGGTGTGTTCAAACCAGATAGTAAATATTGATAAAAGTCATATTTTTTTACTAGAAAATTTAGCTCCTTCTCACTGTCATTGGACAGGCATACAGGATTCAATCTAGGTAGTTTTCCGATTTGCTCAATTTATAAAGGAATGAAAAATATTCAATTTTTGATGACATACTCAGGAAGTTGAGACAAAAAGTGGCTGGTTGTCAAGGAAAGTTATTTTTTAGTGGTGGACGTCTTATTCTTTTAAAACATGTACTTCAAAGTATGAAAATCTATTTGCTCATGGCGATCTCCCCGCCAATCTCTATTATTCGAGAATTGGAAATGATCTTGGCCAAATTTTTCTGGGGATCTAGCCTTGAAACTAAAAGGTTGCATTGAAAGCGATGGAGAAATATTTGTTTCCCTTTTGAGGACGGCGGCTGGGGATTAGAGATCTGCAGGATGTTGTTCGGGCTTTTCAAATGATGCTCTGTTGGTGATATAGAGAAGATAAAACTCTTTGCGCTAGATTTTTGAAAGATAAATACAATAGACCTGGTCCAGTAGCTAAGTGTAGAATTTTCTCGCACCAAAGTCATGTGTGGAGGGCTTTACTTGAAGGAAAATTTTATGCTGATGGCCATATCAATTTTTGGTAGGAGAGGGGAATGTATATTTTTTGTGGGATACTTGTCTAATCTCGATTCCGCTGGGTGAATTGGCAGTGGTAAATATGAGTCTTTCAAAGTTTTAGTTAAAGATGTCCAGCAAGCTATTGGTGAATGGGACATGCAGCTTACTTAGAATCTTATCCTGACAAATTATGTGAGCGAACTGGATAATATTTAGGTGCTAAGTGTATCGAAACAGGATGTTATGATTTGGCAAACATCTAACTCGGGAATTTTTTTAGTGAAAACTGTCTGGAAAGTTATAAGGAAACAACAAGACGCTTATCCGTTTTTTTGAAAAGATTTGGCACAAAACTATTCCAATAAAGATCTATTTCTTTATGTGGAGGTTTTTTCATCAAATTGTTCTGGTTGATGAGGCGATTCAGCAGAATAGGGTGAAAATCTGTTCTCATTGTAATTGTTGTTATAGGTCTCAGTTTGAATATCTTAATCATCTATTTTCGCAAAGGACTTGGCAAAGAAGGCAAGGAATGCTTTTGGAGCGTCTCAATGGATTGACAAAATTTTTGGCAGATTGGTTGGTTGGTGGCAATAATAAAGGTCTACCCCTCTGATGTTTTTTATTTTTTTGTGGGTAATATGCTTATTCCTTCTATATTGTGCTGGGAAATATGAAAAGTGCGTAATAAGATTAGATTTGATGAGGTTCAATGTGATGTTCAGAAAGTTCTTTTTAATATTCATCAAACCTAGACCAAGATTATTCCGTCAGTTAAGAATACGAAATCTACGATTCAGTTGATTTACTGAAGTCGACCGTGTAATAGACTAAAGATGAACTTGGATGCTAGAGGAAACTCCAATTTTATTAGCAGAGGCGGTAGTTTGCAGAATGCTAATGGGACTCTTTTATTTGGGTTCACTAAATTTCTCGGCTTTGGATTTAGTTTGCTTGTGAAATCTAAAACCCTTCGGACTGCGCTTTAGTATTTTGATGAATTTGAATAGTTCTCCCTAGATATAGTCAGTGATAATGCCTTGCTCGTTGATATGGTGACTAGGAGAGCTAAGTTCCTTGGAGATTAACGTCGTTGATTAGAAGTATAAAAGATTTGGCATCTAAGGTTCATACTTCTATTTCGCATTGTTACAGGGAAGCTAATATGGCTGCCGACTTGTTAGCGGAAGTTGGTAGTGGTGGAGAAAATCAGATTTTTTTTGTCCGAATCAGAATGTCCGGCGCCTGTTTGTGGATGTTTAAGACTGGACAAACTTTGCTTTCATTACATTTGAAAGCTTAAAGGATTTTTTTAAGTTTTAGTTTTGATGGTTTTTTGTTATGGTTTTATTTTCTTTTAGATTTTATTGTTTTAATTATTTTTAGAGATTAGGCTTCGCCCCTTTCTGAATTGTGTATTTTTTTGTTTAGTTAATAAAGCTCTTCTCGCACTGTCGATATTTCAAAAAAATAAAAAAATAAAATAAAATAAAAGGTGTCACTGATAATTTTTTGCTAACCTAAGAGGGCTATTTTAGTTATTTTCATAATGATCCACCTCATTCAATGTCTCTTGTTTAGACATAGATCTACAAATTAATCCAATAATTATGATATTTCAAAACTTACGTGCAAGAGAAGAAAAAATTTTAAAATTACAACATCAAGTTATAATGGTAGTCGGGTCACATACTATGTACGTGGCTTTTTCTCAGCCAATTTATTAAATTTGTTTCCACCAAACGAAGTCGAAACGAAAATAAAATCTTGACATACAAATGTTACTCTAAATAAATTATAGGTATCACTTTTTTTTTAAAAGTTTTCCAAGTATCTCTGCACTACGGTCGGCAGTGACTAATCCCTCAAAGTACTGTTGAGTGTCAGAAACGGTGACCTCTCCCAACAGATCATTTTCTGTACATAACCTCCCAAAATTCGATCTCAGGAGATGTTGCTTAAGGAGCCCAAATCTCTTACGCTTGAACCAACTCATGTTGGTATAAATTATAGGTATCACTTGACAACTATCTATCTACCAAAAAATAAAATAAAATAACACATATCTCAAATTTTAAGATAAAAAATGTCATTTTTCCTTAGTGAAATTATAAGAATAAAACTTCTATATGTAAATCTCTTATAGCAACTTCAACTCACTAACTATTGTAGTAGCTAAATGGTATAATTATCTTTTAGATGAACTAAATTTTTTAAAGTCCAACCTAAAAATTATCACCATAGTCATTTTATCTGATAATTATCTTAAGAACCATATCTATCTAAGGGGAAGAGATTAACTAAAAATTGGTGAATATTTTTTAATCAACAATTTGCCTATTTAATATTAATGTTATTTACTTCAACTCAATAGGTAAAAGTTTGTTTAGTTAAAATTAAATTAAAATATTATTAGCTAATTTATTTGATTAGAGTACAATTTTAAATTTTTATTAGGTGAAATATTATTCATTACCCAAATGGTATAATTAATGAAAGTAGGGGTAAGAATTCCCCGCGACAGCCAGAGTTTTGTAGCATCTGGTTTTTCTTTTTTCTTTTTCTTTTTTTTTTTTTTTTTTTTTTTTTTTAAGTGGGGAAGAGTTCCTTTTGCTAATGTGAACATGGATTCGTGGACTGAAGACTCTGTCAACCCTCGTTTTTGCTCCTTACACCTCCCAACAATTCAGCAGTCTAAAATTTCAGCCCATTCCACCGGCGTTCATACCTCTCTCACTCTCTCTCTACTGTACATGTTTCCCTTCCAGAATCAACTCACTGTTTTCTCTCACAATACTTCACTCTCCACTCAATATCTTCATTCTACTCTCTTTCTCTCACGCACACACACAACATGGCCAATTCACAGAATGCTGCTTCTTCCGGGTGTTTCTCAGGAATTCTACGCCGTTTCCTGTGCGCCGGAAGCGTTCCGACCCACCCGTCCGATCACTTCGGCGAACTAAACTCGCCAGAACCCAAAAACTCGAAGCAAAACGCTCCGAGTGCCGAGACCCAGCTCCATTTTCCGGCAGCCCCGGGAATAGTGGCCAGACTAATGGGTCTAGAGTCCCTGCCCGGAGCAATTCATCTTCCTCATCCGATGAAGCGATGCAGATCTCTGAATTTCGGAGACCACTCGTTGCAGCTCGACCCAACAATGCGAACCCATCACCGGCGCGTGAGAACATCGGTTTCGTTTCAAGAAATCGACACTTTTTCCGATCGGAAAATTCGTGAATTCTCCACCCCCTGTTTCGGAGAGTTGAGTTCTATAAGTGAAGGAGGGTTAACTGTGAGAGAATCTGAAATGGGGTCTCTTGAAATATTGAAGCAGCAGAAGAAAGTCGAGAGAAGAGAGAGAAAGGAGGAGGAGGAGAGAGAGAACGGAGGTGGGAGGAGAGAGAAGCAAAACAGGATCTCCTTCAACTGTTCTTCAAGAGCTAACTCTGTTTTGCTTCAAGAGAAAAATGTTCACAGAAAACCGAACAATTCAACACCGACGGCGAAGAAACCGTTAAATCGGAGAAAAATAACGGTCAAATCAAAGTCTACAGAAAAGAGAAAGAATCAATCAGAAGCCAAGAAATCAGGATCTGTTTTAAAGTCAAAAAAATCAAGCCCTGTTTCACTCGTTGATATTCATTACTCTCCAACTTGCTCTGTTCCTTTTGCTCCATTATCAGGTTTGTTTTTTTGTTGTTTCTGAGCTAAGTTGCCTTATTTTATTTTAATTTTAAAAAAGGTCCCCTGAATAATTACAATTTGGGTTTTAGTCTTGCGCATTAATAAATGCTTAAGATTCAATATACGTATTTAATTTGTGTGTAAAATATTTATTAAATATAACAAATATTACACAAGTATATATAATATTGTTATATATAATTTATAATTTATAATATGTAATTAATATTACATAGATAGATATAACTAATATTATAAAGACGTAAATACATACTAGATTAATACACAAATAAAAACAAATTTAAAGAATTAAATTAAAATTTATTTATGTCTTAATAATTGTATTTATCATGGGACTAATCATCAATTATCCTCTTGTTTTTTCTGGCTAAATTTATGGTTTCTCTCAAGTTTTGGTTATTGTAAATAAGTTCTTATCTTTTTTCTTCTTTTTTTTTCCAATTTTTTACATTACATTTTTTTTTTTTGTTTGAATCATGGAAGTGGAATTCAACATAATTATTTAGTTGATTTTGAAAAATTTGTACGGTCTCACAAATTGACTCCAATGCGAGAAAAAAATGTCAATGACATTGACATTACTTAAAACAATGCCTTGAAATGATATCCACATAGATTTTCACTATCAATTTAATGGAAGTTCGCACAATTTTATTGACAAAAATTTTAAAAATAAAAATACTAGAGACTACGGTTGTTTTGGGTTTTTTTTTTTTTTTTTTTAACATTGAAATTTTAAATATTAATTTTAAGTGATGAATTTCTTCAAAATTAAATATTTACTTTTTTTTAATACTGTTAACTTCGAAAAGTTTATATTTATAGAACTTTTTGTTCCGAAAATAATTTTTTCAATTTTATTTTTGAAAATATTCTTGATCTAATCTCTATAATTTTTTATTTATTTTTTCTTAATTTAGTATTTTCTCTATCTATAATTGTTTGTATATAATTTTTTTTTTTTTACAAAAATATATAGTTTTGATGTCCAATGGTGATTATGGTAAAGCGACGGTTTAATAGTTAAATGAGAAGTGTTAAAAAAAATAAGTGATGGACACATTACATAAAATTTTAGATAATTTTTTAGAGCATAACAAAATTGTTCTAACTCAAACAGACTTACCACTTAAGCTAGTAACAAAAAAAATATATTTTATATTAATATTTTAGAGCACAACAAAATTGTTCTAAATATTTTATTTATGTTTTTAGATAATACAGATATATATAAACTCTAAATTCGAATTTGGTGGTGGTTTTTGTCAGGGAATAAGGATTTGAATTGGAGGAAGAATTGTTCACCGAGAAAGGTCAACTTTGAGTACCCATATCAAATTATGGCTGAAGAGACTGAATATTGTATAAAATTGGTGGACAGAATTTGTAATTTGACAGAGGAAGAAGTGAATTGTAGTTGGGTAGTTAGTGGTGAATTAGGTATAGAAGAGATATGCATGGAGCTTGGGGAACAGGTTCTTGAGCTTATGCTTGACCAAGTCGTTGATGAGCTTCTTGAACTCCATGGGCGATACAAGAATTGAACTCTTTGTCCCCTTTGTTTAGTCTTTTTATTTTTGTTTTTTATTCTTATTATTTCTGTTCTCAATTTTTCAAAAACAGAAATAAAAGTGTGAAAATCAGAACAACTAAAAATTGCACAAATTCAGAACTCCTTAGTGTTTTTGTCTTTATTTTTATTGTTTATTTATTGTTATTGTTCTCAATTTTTAAAAAAAACAAAAATAAAAGTGTGGAAATGAGATTTTTAAAAATAGTCTAAAATTAATAAAAACTCTCAAACTAAATAACTACTTTAGTTTTGGCCACATTAGTGGATTCATACAAAATAATGTTCCAATTAAGTTTGTATTACTAGCTATCGCTCCATCGCAGCCGGTCACTAGACTTTGGCCGTCAAATTTCAGCCACTATCGGATTCCAACCTCCACCAGTTGTCATAATTTTTTTTTGGTGATATACGAATTTTTAGTTATTTTTTATTATATTTTTTAATTACATTCAACTAATTTTTTTGGTTGCCGGTCACTGAAAAATCACGTGAATCTAGCACTAAAAAATATAATTTAAAATATAACTAAAAAATATTAAAATTTAACTAAAATACACTTAAAATATGTAACTGAAAAATACACTAAAAAATAGTTTAATGGAACTGAAAATACATTATAAAGTAGTTACATTTAACTAAAACAATTTTCAGCGACTAGTGATTGGACTTTGTCGACTAGAAGCTTGAGTCTGATAGTGAGATGGTGACGGAAGGTGATACTGGTGGCTGATGATGCAAATCTTAATGGAATACAGAAATAATGGAGTATTGACATATATACTAAAATACAAGGTAAAACGTAATGAGGGAATTTATACTCAATTTAAAGTTAAAATATGATAAATTATGAATTAAATCGTCTAATCGGGACTATTGACGGATTATCCTTACGGCATGTTTGGTTGGACGGAATGGAATGAAGGTGGAATGGAATTGAATAAGTAATGGAATGAGAGAAGAAATGAAATGGAATTGTAAATGGAATTACTATTTCATTCTCTTGTTTGGTTGGTATGGAATAAAAGAAAGAATGAAATAATGAAATATAGTAAAATTTCTATTTTGCCCTTATAAAATTATTATTTCATTCTCTTCTTGGTTGGTTATAATAAAATTTTATTATATTTCACTATTCTATTCCTTTCTTCATTTTATTATATTTCACTATTCAACTCAATTTTAAGTTTTTGTTATCTAATTTCTATTTTTGTTCTCAATTTTTAGTTTCTATTCTTAAATTTCTATTTTTCTTCTCAATTTTCCGTTTCCTTTTTCAATTTTTTCGTTCTCTAATTTTCTATTTTTTGTTCTCAATTTTCAGTTTATGTTCTCAATTTTTTGTTTTTGTTCTCAATTTTCCATTTTTATTCTTAATTTTCAGTTTCCGTTTTCAATTTTCTATTATCTAATTTTATATTTTTGTTCTCAATTTTCAGTTTTCGTTCTTAATTTTCTGTTCTCTAATTTTATATTTTTGTTCTCAATTTTCTGTTTCTGTTCTCAATTTTCTGTTTCTGTTATCTAATTTTATGTTTTTGTTCTCAATTTTTAGTTTATGTTCTCAATTTTCTGTTCTCTAATTTTCTGTTTTTGTTCTCAATTTTCGGTTTATGTTCTCAATTTTTTGTTTTTATTCTCAATTTTCAGTTTCTATTCTCAATTTTCTAGTTCTGTTCTCATTTTTTTGTTCTCAATTTTCTATTTCTATTCCCAACTTTCTGTTCTCTAATTTCTATTTTTGTTCTCAATTTTCAAAGATTTAATTGTAAGGACTATCATGTAATTTAAGATATTGATTCCATTTGGTTGGAATCTCATTCCACCCTATTTCAAATGAAATCTCATTCCATCCAATTTCATTCCAATGGAATCATAAAAGTGATTCCATTGGATAACCAAACAACGGAATAGGAATCGAGGGCGGAATGCGATTTCATTCCGCCCTCGATTCCATCCAACCAAACATGCCATTAAAAAATAATTTTCGCACTTTAATTTTCTAAAATATGTTTTTGGAAACATAGTAGAATTATTCTTAGATTTTGTTTTGTTCTATTTTTTTTTCTTAAAATGAAAATAAGAATATAAGAAGAGAAAAACTAAACAAAAGTCAATATAAACCAAGTCATCTCCTTACGTGGGATTGTAGGGGGAAATTTTGTTAGTGATCATTAAGCAAAGTTTATTTATCAAATTTAAATTCTCAAATTTGGAAATGATTTAAGAATTTGTCTCTAAATATTTAAGAACATGGATATAATTTTTGTATTTGTCCCTCAATACAACAAATATTTGATTATAACAACATAAAAAAATAAGGAAAAAGAAATAGAGGGTACAAGTATATGTGTTTTGAATAAATTCTAACTCATTATAACTTAGCTGATCCACTAATATTGAAATTATATCCCTGAAATGGTCATTAAACCACCAAAAACATTTTCAAAAAGGGATTTTTACAAAAAATAAAAAAATATGCGTTGGGAGGGTAGGGAAACGAGAGAGAGGGTTCAATTTGAAATTTATTTAATTGGAATAAAAAAAAATAGAATAATTGGCATTTTAATTAATTAATATAAATGGTTCACATGACTCAATTTTTATTTATTTTTATGAAAATTACATCTTACAATAATTTTTTAGGAAAATCTCTTTTTTTTATTAGAAAAAATATCAAAAAGTCCAGGTAAAAGACAAAATCTACTATATGGCGTCACAATTTTTTTTTTTTAATTTTTTTTCCACACAATAATCCTCAAAAGAGCGTTACTTTATACCAAATGGTCATGAATTTTTTGGTTTGCCTATTTTATCCTTCCTTCACTGTATGTTCACCACCCTCACACAAGATCTCATAATCATTCCTCTCTCTTTGCAACAGTCAGTAACTACTTCAAGCTTCCACTAGTCCACCGTTAGCCTCTGTTGTCCTCGCTCGTCGTCGTGCCTTCGATTTTGTTGTTGTAGCCTTCGTTGCCATCGTCTCTTCGATTTTGTTGGTGGACGCGATGGTGAATCGATGCAATTGGTGGCGAATTGAAGGCCTAGATTTGGGATTGGATTGGTGGTGGTGCCAGTATATTTTTTTTTTTTTTTTTTTCGGGGGGCTCTTCATCAGGGAGGGCCAAGCTTGATGCCTCCATCGAGTAGAATCTCCGATAGAAGTTTGATACTCTCAAGGCCAAGCTTGAAAACCCTAAACACCAAACCCATCAATCTCTCTCTCTATTCCTTGAAAAGCGCAAATCCACCATTGACACATCTGATTCAAGTTGTTGAGAGGCCGGACATGTTTGTGCCTCAAAATCTACAGGACAATCTCAAAGTCAAGCTCCATAATTTTTTATTGGGCCGTCGTTGCGCCGCTGGAGCCATGGTGGTGGCGTAATCTTCAATCGATCTTCTTTGTGTCGAAGAGGCACAACAAGAAAAGCCATGGCTATGGCGTAATCTTCAATCGATCTTATCTATTCAATCGATCTTGTCTTACGAATGAACAGATGTAGTCGAATGTGTCTTGAATTTAATTGTATTCTATTAGAGTGTTTATGGAACCCTAAATTAGTGAAGGCCTCCTGGATCGGTGGGTGGGTTGTGTGACTCATTGTAGGTGGAACTTTGTGCTGGAAGCGTTTGTGTTATATTTCTGAATAAAATTGGAATATACCACTATCTTGTGTTATATTCAGCACATGTTATATTTTCTGAACATAAATATATATGAAAAAAGCGAGAGAATGTATATGAATATAAAAAAAGAATTATCAATTTGAATGAAGAAATTGAAATATAACACGATCTCGTGTTATATTCAACACAAGATCGTGTTGAACATAACGTGATGGCTGGCGGCCCTGAACTCTTCGCCTTAAACAAATGTTTGTGTGTGTGGAGAGAGGAGAGAGAGAGAGAGAAAGAGAGAGAAGGGACTTGATCTATGCCCTTGGTGGAGTGGAGTTTATGTTGGGTATATTATATAGTTGTTTTGGTGAGATTGAATGAGTACAGCGGCTTGATAGAATTTAAACGAGGATTATATTCAACACGATCTCGTGTTATATTCAACACGATCTCGTCTTATATTCAATATAATCTCGTATTAAATATAATATGAGAGGTAAAATCGTCACAAAAAGACAAAATGATTGTTTTGTAACATGTGTTTAAAAAATGTATATTTGATAGTTTTGTCTTCATATGAGAACTTCTTGTTAACTGTCAGTTTTTTATTTTGGGTATTTTAAAAATAACCTTAATTAAAAAAAAAAATCAAAATCACCCCCTCTTTCTCAATTATTGTTGTCACACGCTCTACAATCTCTCTCTACCGTCGACACCACCAAACCAGCCGCCACTGCAACATCGCCAGCATATCTCGCCGTCCAACGTAAGGATACCACCACCAAACCGGCCACAATCATCCCGTTGTCCACAGCGGCGATGACCACCACCACCATCAGCTCCTCATGCCCCCACCACCACACCAAATACCACTACGACCACCACGGACAACCTCTCTCTCTCTTTCTCTCTTTGCAGAATTGAATATTTTTTTTTAAAAAAAATTATTGCAAATTTGTAGATTTGTCACGGTTTGAGTTCTTTTGAGATCTCTCTTTCTCTGTGTTTCAGATCTAGTTCAAAATCTTTTTTTATTGGCAAAATTCCAAATGTGCATTTATTTAGTTATTTTTTCTGTGCTAGTGGTGGTGCTAAATGTTTGTGATGATGATGAATATTTGTTGCGATGGTAAATGTTTAATGTGGGAGGAACAAATTAAGAGCAAGTTATCATAGAACAACTATTAATTAAATGGGTTTTTAGTTAAGAAAAAAAAAGGGTGATACCTTGATAAACAATATGGACATTGGGGCCCAATACTGAATCACCCAGCAAAAATTAGGGATGAACGCAGTAAAAGCACTAAACTTCGGGTGTGATTGTGAAATTTGCGCACATCTTTTGAGCTTGCCTGGTAAGAAGGTGCGCCGACGCCAGGATCTTGTCTGTGTGAAACCAAGTTGAAACTAAGTTCACCGACTTCAAGTTTCAGACAATGAATAAAAAAAAATTAAATTGAATAAGAGTATTTATATATACATATACAGATTTATTTATTTTTATTTTTAAATGTCGATTTTTTTTCAAAATAAAATTAAAAACAATTAACAAACCAACCAAATCAAGTTGGCTACACTCTCACGTGGTCCCTTGGGTAATTTTTTTTTTTTGGGAATATTACCCCTTCGGTACTTGGGGATGACTTTTTTGTTCATTCATGGATTGTCTCCTTTTGGCCTACACGGTTTGGTAAAAACAATTACCCCTAACAATTAATTTTTTATTTTTTTATTTTTTTTTATTCTCCCCCACCCCCCCCCCCCCCCCCCCCCTTTTTTTTTTTTTTTTACAAAATAAGCAAAATGTCCTCACCTCCTCTCGATTATACTTGAAATCCACTAGTTTGGGCTTGGGAATTTTGATATAGTGTACTCTAAGATTAGCTTAACTTCATAGAAGGAAGGATATTGATTTTTTTTTTTTATACATTTGAAAAAAAAATATTTTTTTTTTATGAAAGGTTCGAAGTTTTTTTCTTTTTTTCTTTTTTTTTTGGTTTGGTCCTTGAAAATATTTTAATATATAATACATTAAAAATTTTGGAGAAAAGGGAGATAATTTTTTATTTTTTTTTAAACACTTTAATAGAAAATACATTAGTGCTTTTTTTTTTTTTTTTTTTTTCTGCCTGTTTTCTTTATGAAGAATAAAGCATGATTAAAAGTTAATTTTTTTAGTCGAAATTGGATTTATTTTTAAAAAAAAAAAAAAATACAAGAGACAAGATGGGTAGAGAAAAACTTGGTAAAATATATTTACAAAAAGAAAAAGAAAAAAACATGAATCCCTCCTTAAAACATATTATTCTCTTTTCAAAAAAATTATTTGGCATAACTTTTCCCCTTTTTTGTTTAGTAGTCTTTTAGAAGATAAAGATTTTTTTTTTCACTCCTTAAAATAGTATTTCTTATTAAACAAGTGCCTGTTTCCTACGAACAAAACAATGATTATTGTTAGTGTCCCAAAGTGACCAACACCTCGAGTATAGTCCAGTTAGAAATATGTGGATTTTTCTGTTAAGGTGGAGTTACTGAGTCGGAGCTAGAGTTAGAAATTATTCGAGCTATTTGTAATTGACAACTTGAGGACCGACTATATGTAAATAAGCATTGACTGTTACCTCGGACTTACATAGCTCATGGTATTTATAGGCGTTAGAGATGATTACTTTTACCTAATCGGGCCTAAACTAGGTTAATTAGGCAAAACCATGTGTTTAGCCGATAATCTGAGGCATTCAGGAGAGAATCACTGGGCTTGGGTTTTTGGGCCCATTTGGAAAAGTCCACGGGCCTCTGTTAGGCCTGTGATGATGAGCTGGTGGAGAAATTTGGAGACCTGTTGAGTTCTAGAGGAGGGACGGATTGGAATGGTGTGTCAGTTGAAACAAACAACTAAGTCTCTAAAGTAGGCCATCTACAGGCACAATACAGAGTTCTGGGTGACAACATCTCTGCGAGACACATTACTCCTTCTTGGGTCCAAAGGAGATTCCAGGGAATGAGCCTTGGTTTCAATATGCTCCTGCGTGGTACTTTGGATATTGGAATGCGACCACGTCATGGTGATGGTGGACACATGGCTAAAGCCCTAGTACTGACTCTATGGTGCCCAAAAACACCCTCATCAATTGCTCCCTAGCTTTGGGCGGCGAGGAAAGCGAGATGATTAGGGATACCAATTTCTGGCAAGAACGAGCGTCCTGGAGGCTTCGAAACACAACAAACGATATCCTTGCCGGTTCTTTGGAGCTTTCCACTGACCAGATGCTAGTTCTCTTGGCCGACGGACTTTGATTCTTGTAGCGCTGGCCTCCAGGCCAGCAGAGCTACTGGGAGACAAGTGGTTCTTCGGGTCGGTCAATTTATAAAGGGTCTCTATGTGCCCCCTTAACGGGTAGAGGCAGCACGTCAGGTCGGCGGGAAAATTTTACCCAATTGTGGTCCTCAGATCATCACATCTTTTGGCGACCTTTTTTAGAGAGGGCTTCCACGTGCCCTCTTGATGGGAAGAATTATGAATAGCACTTTTCAAACCTTTAACAATCTTCTAGGGGACCAATTTGAGAAGGGCCCCTATGTGCCCCTTGCCTAACTAAGGCAGTACATCAGCTCGACATTTTTTTTTGTTTCAATTTTATTGGGCTCTGGGTCTATGATCTTCTGAGCGAAGAAATTCTGGGCGGCACTCTTAACAGATAGAATTCTAAACGACACTTTTCGAACCGTTAACAATTTTCTGGGGGACCAATTTTGGAAAGGCCCCCATGTGCTCCTTGCCAGGAAGAGGCAACACGTCAGCTCGATAGGAAATTTTCTCAATTTTGTCAGTCTAAGGGTTGACGATTTTTTGAGCAAAGAAATTCTGGAAGGCACTCCTGACAGGCAAAATCCTGAATGACACTTTTCGAACCGTTAACAATCTTTTGGGGGACCAGTTTGGGAAGGGCCCCCATGTGCCCCCTACCAGGCAGAGGCAGCACGTTAGCCTGACATGAATGTTTTTTCAATTTTGTCGGACTCAAGGCTGATGATCTTCTGAGTAAAGAAATTATGGGCGGCACTTTTGACTGGAAGAATTCTGAATAACACTTTTCGAACCGTTAACAATCTTCTGGGGGACCAATTTGAGAAGGGCCCCTATGTGCCCCCTACCAGTCAGAGGAAACACATTAGCTCGACAATAATTTTTTTTTGATTTTTCAGACTCAAGGTTGACGATCTTTTTAACAAATAAATTATGGGCGACGCTCTTGACGAGCAAAATTCTTAAAGGCACTTTTCAAACCGTTAACGAGTCTCGAGCATGGATTGACCTTCTCTGTAGAGAAAGAGACGAAAACAAATTCTAGGAGGGCACGTGTGATCGATGAGCATGGGAGTAGGGCAAACACAACCACCAGGGGTGCCAGTGCGCAAGCATATGGTGGCACGCAACCACACTGGTGTGCATTGGGTGCCCTTTTCCTTGAATGCGAATTCTACCGCGCGTACCGAGATCCTACTTCGTATTCTATACCAACTCTTCTTATAAATAGAGCGTTGAGGAGCCTCATTCAAATATTTTCAAGTTTTCTGGGCATTCTCTCTGAGAGATTTCTTTGCACTATACTTTTTCTTTACTTAGAAAGATTTTTTCATATCTCCATCTTTGAATTTTCTTCTTCTGGGAACAACTTAGGCTTCAGCGTGTCGGAGCAAGTCTCTCCAAATTTTGAGGATGCCGAATGATGTACTTGTACCCATAGACCATTCTCTATTTCTTCGGCGGTTCAACCACAATCACCTAGGAAAGTCTACTCCTTGACCGAGTTGTTGTTTGTGGTCGGCCACCCTGGGGAACATGGAGGAGAAGGCTCTTCGCAGGAGCCCATTTCCTTAGCCATTCTGGAGGAGAAAGAATTGGTGACATTAACTCAATTTCTGAAGACGATTCTCCTGGTATCGTGGCTCGTCAACGGTACGGGCCCTGAGATTTTGTATTCTACTATTTCGGTCTAGAGTATTCTCTGGGACCTTCAGTCTGACGTGACTAAGAAGGATCTGATGAAGGTTCATACCATATTTATCTTCTTGTGTTCCGTCGTGAAGAGGGTCCCTACTGCCGATTATTGGGCACATCAACCACCCATTAGGTTTCATTACGATATTTCTCCATTATTTAGATGCTGAAGTTCACTTTCCCATTCCTCCCTAGGTCCGGACTATCTATAAGGAGTTCGATCTATGTCCTTCACAGTTGGTTTCGAACAACATGAAGATAGTGATAGTGGCTTATATTATCCTTAAGGCAGAGGGGATTGAGCTGAGCATATAGCGTTTTTATGCTATCTTCTTTACCAAGTCCTTACCGTTGGGCATCGAGTAGTGATATGTGTCCTCCAGGTCAGCATTTCTAACCGACACGGAACTTAAGGTGAACACGTGGAAGTCAAGGTATTTCTACCTCAGCGGCGATGGCTGGGAGTTCGGCCCTGACGAGAAGGATCACTCAATTCATGTCCAGCGTGACAAAGTGGTAAGGAGATCTTGGGGATGGTTGAGAACGGTACTCTAGTAATTTGTACGTGTTGGGTTTCTGTTCTGTTTTTCAAGAGAGTGAGAAGTTGAGTGAGGAGCCGACTAAGAAAATGAATGAGCTCCATCAAAAAATTGTTGTGTTGAAGGAGAGGATCTTGAGAACACCCTAACACCAAGTGAACGAGCTCTTGAGTTCTACTTTGTACGACATTTACTTCTATCGAGCTCTATCTCTGTCCCCTGCAAAGCTTCCATCCAAACCAACGAATAGTAAATAAGTTTTTCTTGATAGTCAATTTTTCATAACTTGGCTCGACATTCCGAATTATGACTCCTAATAGAAATGGACAATGTTGCTTTGCTGAGGAGAGTTGCTTCCAAGAGGAAGGCTGGGGCTATAGAGTGGTCGACTGTCGGATAGAGTCAGATTTATCAGGGAAGTGCTCCACCTCCCCGGTCTCTGACCCATATAGGGGTGACAATCGAAGACTCTAATCCCACCACGTAGGATCCAAATCCTAGGAGTGGTCATGGGCCGGACTTAAGATAAGGTATTACAAAAAAATTTGGGCCTTAGCCACACCCAACCCTATGATCGGCCCCTACTTTCATTTTGAGAGAACTTTTATAAGAGTTACCATTCTACGATACTGTGAGCTATTATAAGTGTGATTCTGATAATCAACTGCAATCAATTTTTGCTGATACCGGAATTAAAGCTACATTGTTCTAATCATTAATACTGTGGATTTCGGGTGAGATCTATATTGATTATTGCTTGTTTATTATTTTATTTTTGGAAATTGATCTTAGAAATTATTTTTTATTTTTGAAGAAAATATTTTTTCAGACAATTTCTTGAATTTAATTACGTGCTCCAATTTGCTACTTGTATCTTGTTAAAATCAGATTTCTGCATCTCACATATTTCTATCACTAGTTGGTGATATTGATTGAGTTTTTATTTGACTAGGGTAGTAGAAGTTCCTAGTGAGATTTACTTATCAATTTTTGTATTGGTGAGTTGTAACGGATTAAATATCATTGGAGATATTTAATCAAGAGTAGTATGGTTTTAGCCTCTTCCTGTAAAGAGATTAAGGTAGTGATTCTTCTTGGATAAGAATTGTGTTTTTGTTTTGAGTGTTTTTGTAATGGTTTAATCCTTACCGGGTAAAAGGATATTTGCAGTGTTTTAGTGAGGTTGTGATTCTTAAGCCTTATGTTAAAAAAAATTAGGTTATTCTTGAACTTGTAAAATGTAAAGGTTATTCCTTAGCTTGAGAAAAAAAGTTGTAAATGTTGATTATGAACCTGTAAAAGAATCGTTGTGTGGGTTTGGTTCCTACCTTTAAAGGAATCTTGGTTTTAGTAGGTGCGACCTCCGTGGAGCTTGGGGGACTGAATTAGCCAAGAGTAGTTTGGTGATCCAGTATAAATCTCTGGTGTGCTGCTTTCTTAATTTGTTTATCTTTGTTGTTTGGGTGTGCACTTAAACTTATTATAATTCCACTGTGTTGTAAAGATAATAATTAATTTAGGTATAAAATTAATTTTTTGATTTATTGAATTTTATTATGATTATTTTTAATTACCCAATTCACTTCCTCTCTGGGATATTCTACTAGGCCAACATAAACATATCCCTAAACATAATTCTTCTTATTAAACTGGATCAATTAATCGACCATTTAACTGACATGGACTATCTTCAACATTCGATTCCTATATTAACTAATTTACAATGAATCAATCTCTCAACATAATAGATCATATTAAACCACATCAATTCCAATGAAAACGGATTATATAACAGTTAGATCTAAATCATACGCCATTGGAAAATCTAAATTTCTCTCATACAACGTTTTTTTCCCCGAATCTATAACCATCGTGCACTCTATCATATGTCCCACAATCCTTCCCTACATTCCCATTCATATCTCCTCTAATAAATATTTTCTCTTAGACAGGTATTCTTGAAAGACCCATCCATTTGCTCCCAAAATGTTTTGTCTAACATCTTCGTGCAACCCAATTAAGCAACATACACACATACCACATTAATTGTCTCCCATTCTATAATTATATTCATAACCAATATTCTATCTCCTATTATCCTAATATCGACCACACTATCCTTTAAAATATCTATCTACCATATTCCCATCCCATTCCTATGTTTCTCCTTCCCTGCCCTATTTACCATAACGTACATTGTACTCTCAGTTTCTCTAGACTTGTCTCATACCTACTTTATTTCTTGCAAACACAAAATCTTCATCTACTCATCACGTTCACCAATTTTCTTGACTTTTCCACAACTATGCCTGGTAACACGTAGATACGTTGCTACTTTTACCGCAAGTGTACGGGTTAAGTTTTAGTATAGATTAGGAGAGTTAGGGTTATTGTATCCACAGGGATTGGTTGAGATTATCGTTGAGTACCGCAATTATCATAATCTAACTTTATTTAGGCGATAAAAATTGGTTTATAATTAATAAATACTAATCTAATTAACTAATTATACTAATTAAACTATATTACTATATTGAGACGTTTAGGGGAATAGATTATCTAGGGATCAATTTCGTTTACAAAAACGTGTTTGATTTCATTTAGTTATCAATAACGATATTCGACTTATCCGACAATCTCTGTATCATAAACTCATTCACTCCCTCTCTTGAGTGACAAGTGAATGAATATGTGACTTCGCTTTAATGCTGAAGTCTCTCTCTAGCATTTTTAGAAAACATAGTTACATGAGTCTTGTCCCAACGTCATGGATTGCACACTTTCTAACACCTTCCCGAGTCGTTAGATCGTTGTGTTGTGTTTAATCCTAGTCCGAATTCGGGGTTATCTCTCCCAAGTGTCAAACTCCGATTTCTCAATATATCTAAACAAACATATAAACATGACAAACCGGTAAACACAATCGAATTAGGGAAGAACAACCGTTAAAGAAATACAACTCAAACAAATGACATTTTCATAAATTACATTAATCTCATAGATAATCCAAGTTTAGCTTATGGTCATAACCATTTATACAACAAGAAACGAGCTAAACATGCTCAATCCAACTACCAAAGTTAAGAAAATAAAGAAAGAAACGAAGGAACTTAGCTCTATTCCGAAGATCCGCCGCTAAAACTGCTCCGAGATTGTTTCTTCTTCTTCGCTTTGTGTTCTTCTCCTTTAGATTTGGTTGAGCACTCTCCAAAACACTCTCTAAGCTATCTAAACTCGATATGAGCTCTTATGGCCGAATTGGAGAGGAGGGAGGAAGATAAAATGAACAAAATATCTAAAAATCTACTTTACAGTTGTAGGGGTCATCGCAGCGGCAGTGGGTATGTCGGCAGTGTCACTGCTACGGTGGTGGATGTAGCGGTGGAAGTAGAGAATTTTCTGTTGTATCACCACTGCGGCAGTGGATCTCACCGCCGCGGTGGTGAGCGATTAGAAGATTTAGGCCCCTCTCTGTATTTTGACCGTCCGGGCAGTGGTTTCATCACTACGGTGGTAGGCTGGAGGTTCTAAATTTTGCCCTTTTTGCTTATTTTCTATCGTTCTTCCACCGTTCTTGATCCGATTTGATCGTTTATGATCCGTTTTCATCTTTTTTTCTTTTTTTTTTTTTTTTTTTATCCCCAAACACCTGATTGATTACAAAACAAATAAAAACGTATTAAAATACTATAATAACACTCGAAAATTAATAAGTTCGATTTGGAAATAAATAGGTAAATTACATCTATCAATGCCTATATTCTAAATTGCTAATCGAAGCCTATTGTCATGGAAAGTTCTTTATCCGCACTCATCTGCTATAATACAACATTTTTTTGACACCATATCTTGGTGAAGACACGATGTTAGCCCATCCTTACCTACTTCTCGCTATATTCGAGTGGTGAAAATGTATTGCATCATAAGTAGGGGACACTTGTGATCTAGTAGGATTCATATGGTAAGAGTTCAGACAAAGTTTTACGTTATCTGTCTGCCACTTAATACAACTGTTATCCTTTACCCGAGCTTGGGACCAACTGTGTAGGGGTGGTCATGGGCTGGGCTATACCTAGGTTATTACAAAAAAAATGGTAAGCCCGAGTCCAGCCTGGTCTTATGGCCGGGCCTTATTTTCATGCTCAAGCCAAACCCTAAATAAAAAAATTCAAACCTAAGCTCTGCCCAATATTTTTTTTTTTTAATTTAAAAATGATCACTTAAATAACAAATTAAAATTATAAAATACATTCATACATAATAATTAGTACTTGTCAAAATTAATTTTCATAAAAAAAATAATAATAAATAAAAAAAATCATCCACATTCCGTACTAAAATAAAATACATTAATTCATATCGAAATAAAAATAAATTCATTGATAATTTCATATTCATTAATTATAATTCAACAAGAATCAAGCTCAAGACCTAAAAATGACAATGAGTTGGGAGGTCCCCGGGTCCATGACCACCGCTACAATTGTGTAACCATTAAAATATGAAATATTCACAAATAATAGACAATTAAATAATAAAAATACTTTTATTTTTTTAATAAAATTATCTTATTGCTTTCAGACAATGATCTTGTTAGCATTTTATTGACAGAAGTTAATAGATTGAATCAATTGTAAGCAAATAGAATTTTAAAGACTTAATTGTAATTATTGAAATTCTAAAATTTACCCAAAACAAAAAGTTTTGGGCTATCATAATTGTAATACGCAAAACGTCCTGCAAAAAATAAAAAGCGGATAGGTAAAGCGCTAGAGGAAGGGGTTGAACCTTCGACCTTGTGGTTAACAGCCACACGCTCTAACCAACTGAGCTACTCCAGCTTCCCTGTCAACATTTAAATTCTATCTCTATATATATATGTACAATGATCCTTTCTTTTGCCAAACCATTTCTATAACAAATCAAACAATTTTTTTTTTTTTTAAAATTAAAATAATAATAATAATAATAATCAATATTAGAAACTGTGCCACAAGAATGTGACTTTAGCTAATGTGTAATATCTTAAAAAAGAAAAAGAAAAAAGAAAAATAACATGGACATCCCATATCTTTTGGATTTACAAAATCATCATCTCCCTTTTGACAATAAACTGAATCCAAACGGTGATTTATACCTAGATTTAGGATTGATTATCCCAGATTTCATGGCAAATGCCCGCAATCTTCATCATTAATTATTACTTAATATCTACTAAACTCTCATTCATCTATTATCCTATTTTATGCGGGTAAGGATAACAATTATTTCGAATAGATGAAGCGTAATGTAAAAGAATTAAAAATATATACGAGATCTATTATACCGAAATGAGATAAAAATGTATTGCACTCATGGGACTTAGGTCTGTTCCTTGATTTATGTTCCCACCGCCAAAATTTTTGGATTAATATATAGAAACGCGTATAGTAACACGTTTCTGTTCCCAAGGGAGTTATTCAAGAGTATTTCCTGAATTTCTTAAGAATCTAAAAAAAAAAAAAATATTGATTTAGATTCACTCCCACGAAACTATTCTCTCTACCACCATGCCTGCCATTATACATTTAAAGAAAGAAAAAAAAAAGATTAAATGTTGCAACCAAACGTGTTTCGATTTTCGAAATACTACAAAAATTGTTTATGCTCTAAAAGAAATAATTTAAAGACAATGGTCATTACCAAACATATTTTTATTTTGAAATACTACAAAGCAGAAACAGAGCACTCATCCCAATTTATTGAAAGTAAAAACAGAAACACATAAACACTATCAGACTCCACATATTTGACACTTTTCATTTGATAGTGATGAAAATCATTATGGCTCACCACTAAAATTAATGGGTATTATAAGATCTTGATCCATGTCATTAAAATATTAATAATTAAAGATAAACATTATTTGAGCAAATTAATCTAGCTAGATCTTATGGTTTCAAAAAGTTTATAACGGACACATAAGTAGAGGCTAGATGAGAGGAAAAAACACACACACTAAATGAATGCTCACACATTCATTTGGATTCCAATACAAAGATTTATGAAGTGATCATCAAAGTTGATCAACATTTTTCATATATATATATATAATGAGGAGAGATTACTATATCGATTTTTAAATTTATAAATATAAAGATATTAAATAAATAAAAAATAACTGATAAAGTATATATATAACTTAAAAGGTACAAACTATATATAATTAAACTCAATCACTTTACAGAGTGCAATTTTTAGGCGAGATTTGGGACTTTTGAAATATTTCATCAACTCACAAAAGAATGATTTAAGGAAGTAATAGATCATGATTCAAAGAAAGTAAAAGGATTGCCAAACAAGAAACTGCCTTCAAGTAGCAGAAAAAAAAGAAAGAAAGGCAATTAAAACCTTTTAAACAAAGGAAAAAAAAACAGAAGAGATCATTAATCTAAAACTAAACCAATATTGAACAAAAAGGAGTTCCCTACATTGAGATTTCAGTTTCTAGACAAACCTCCATTGATGCCCTCTCTAGAACAATAAGCTATAATACTACATATGATCTTGCTCGCTCCTAAGCTTGTTCAGAAGTTCCGTAATAAGAGCATCCCTCTTCTCAGCCCTAGCTTCCTCTCTCATCCTCCTTTGTTCCTCTCTCTCTCTCCACCTACTATCCATCATCAACCTCTCATTCTCCAATGCCTCCATTGTTGACCTCCACTCCATCTCCTTCAACCTCCTCTCCTCTTCCCTTGCCTCATATGCTTTCATCCATTGTATCTCCATCTGCATTTGTTGCTTCATGAAATCTTCCAACATTTCTCTCAGACTGTTGATGAGATTTCCACCCCCGGAAGTGTTACCTCCACTACTAGGGTTTGCAGCCGACCCCTTGATGATTTTTCTCTTCTTCTTCATGTTAGTCCCCTTGAGAATCTCGTATTCGCTCTCTTCGTTTTCTTCCTCATCGTCTGACGATTGACTCGTTGCTTTCTTCTTTGAACCGCCTTCGGCCTCCGCCCATAGCATCCTTTGCATTCTTGCCCCGAAAATTGCTTGCAAATCGTTGTAGAATGGGAATTGTTGGCGCACACTTTCTGGCTCCATGGTTTCGCATCCCTATTTCATCGTAATTAGGGTTTAATAAGCATCAAGAACTACCTAAAGGATGGGAGTTTGGGATGGGGTGGAATGGGTAGAGAGAGAGAGAGAGAGCATATGTTTATGTTAGATTATCTGTTATACATGATTTTGGTTGTGTGTTGGAGAAGCCATAAGCAGAGATTTCTTGTGTGAGGAGTTTAGCATGTGATTCTCACTTTGAATTTTATCAAAACTCGAGCAATAAAAACAAAAGAAAAAAGTTAAATCTTCTCAAAACTCGTTGTTGATTTAAAGTGGTGAAGAGTTTAAAGTTCACTACCGAGAAAAAAATTAATCCACTTTTAACCCATTAAATCGATTGATTGAATATCAAAAATAAAATTTATTATAAAAATTATATATATTGAATGTCGACTGCACTGATTTTTATTTATTTTTTTAAATCTGTAGTGTGTATATATGGGTGTATATATATATATGTATGTATATTTGTGTGTTTTTGTACCTTGTATCGAGTAACGAGGTTTTTCCATTTGCACTTGCACTGCTCGGCGCTACGGTTATAACCCTTGTCCTTCATCCTGGTGGCGGTGACCTCCCATAGAAGCTTGTTCCTCTTTGTTTCCATGAAGTTAGGATCGAGCTCTGCCCGAATTATCAAGAAATCTCTCGTTTCCTGTATACTCCATTGCGGAAACCTATCTCCACCGCCACCTACGCTTCCGCCACTTCCGCCGCCTGTATCAATACTTATGCCGCCGTAATGATGTTGATGATGGTGGTGGTGTCCTTCCATGCCAGATTTTACAGGGGAAGAGATATATAGAGGGCGTGTTTGATTGGGAAGGAAGGAAAAGAAAGATCGAGAGGAAAAAGAATGGTGGAGAGAGAAAAGGAGTGATTTATATTAAAAGATGGTGTGAATATGAGGTGTGAATCTGTGTGGAACGAAAAGAAAAATGAAAATCATTTCCTTCTTTTCCTTGTTTGGAGATCAGAAAGACGAATACAAAGACATCTCTCTCTCTCTCTTCAGCTTCCTTCTTTCTTCTGCACAGTCTCCCCCAGTCTCATCTCTCTACGCGGAAACGCAGACCCCCTTCTCTCTCTCTCTAACTCTCTCTCTCTCTCTAGATGTTAGTACGTAGATATATATGTTTTTCTTTATTGTGTAAAGAAAAATAATTACTATTTGAAAATTACATGGGTTCCCATTGCGTTTCAGTGACGTCAGGCTTACGAGTGAAGGAAAGAGGTGTACATGGTGCTGGGGTTTTATTCCGCTGTGACGAGTTGTAGAAACTTGGCCTACAAGCTTTCTAGCTAATATTTTCTGTCCGAAATACATGGGGGATAAACATCTTTTACACCTAAATACAATTATTATAATGATAATAGAAGTAGGGATAAATTATTATAATAATAATACAACCGACGGGTAACTAAATGAAATCCAATCGAATGGTTCGATTTTTAAATTGATTAAATAATTCTGGTAACAATTTTTATTTGAAATTAAAAACTAAAGTAATTTAGGTTTTAAGATAATAATTGTGAAACCAAACCGCGTAATCAAATTGTGTAACTGATATTTTATATATATCATCAATTTTTTTATTTATTTACAATTTAACTCCTCATATATATATATATATATATATATATATATATATATATATATATATATATATATATATATATATATATATATATATTTGTTGTTGTTTTTTTATTTACAATTTAACCCTTAGTATATATGTTATATATTGGGATTTTTATCATTTTTATTGTTGCTGACTTCCAATTCTCAATTTCGTCTGTTTTTTGAATCTTTTAGCTCTCTCTTTCTCACCCTACTCTAGCCCTCTGCAGCCACTACTCTCCCACCCATCACCAGCAAATCAAAAATCTTAAACAGTTTTGCGGTTTTGGTTTTTTATTTTTTATAAAATTAAAAAATAACGGTTTTACGGTTTTGGTTTTAATTTTGTATAAAGTTAAACAGTTTGATTTTAAAATGACTTATAAAAAATCGACAATTTTAGTTTTGGTATATATTTAACGGTTTTGCTTTTGATTTCTAGTAAAATTAGTACGAAAAATTGAACCGTTGTCATCCTTATTGAGAAGTGATAATATTTTTGATCTAATTGTACACATAAATTGATAAATATATTATGTAATGGTAAGCATAAATTTAAAAAATAAATATATATCTATGTTTTGATTTGGCAAACAAATATCTAAAGTTCAATAAAAATTACGAAAAATTATTAAGTGGATCCAAATTAAGTGTATAATTAGTAATTGTTTCTAACTGTTTAAATTCGAACCAAGCAATGTCGTTGTGCATACATTCCTAACCATTTAGTCTCAATTTCATAAAATGTGAAAATTGACATGGCTAATTTTGCCCTGCATGAATTGTGAGATTGAAATTTTTCATATTTCAATTTCATACAAAATTATTTTATTAAAATCAAAATAACTATTATTGTACACATTTTTTTCACGATCTAATTATATATCCAGATTCATCTGAATAAGATTTTCAAAATGATATCACATTCACTATTTTTTTCATTAGTTTTATATTCGTGTTACATTCAATATGATACTTCTAGAATTTTTAATTTTCACATTTATGTTACATTTAACATGGTACTTTAAGAATTTTCAATTTTCACATTCATATGACAATTAACACAGTATTTTACATTATCAAAGCAAAATTGAGTATTACATTTAACATTCAAATCACCTTTGTCAGTAAGTCATGTTATATTCAACATGTTTATATAATTTGTGTTATTATCAATATTAATTGATGTTATTTTTATAACATTAAATATTATATTCAACACTCATATGACACACAAATTATAGTGATGTTATATAAAACATTAGTATCACAGTTAATGTTAAATATAATATTCACATGCATCCTAATCCGGAAATTAAAAAAAATTAATACCTCATTTTGAAGATCATGATTTATAAATAGTTGTGGTGTAAAAAATTATTGAATAACAATCACAATTGAAAAAAATTGTAGGTTTTGTTTTCAGTTTCATTGATAATTTATTACCATATTTTATTCCGTATTTTTAGGGGGTAAAAACACGTATGGAATGTGCAGATTCATTAATAGGGGCAATTTTCTCCGCAAACAAAACATTTTTGGTTTATTCAGTATTTTTCACGTCCAAATGAGATTGCTCGGTAACTGTCCTAAAAATTATCCCTTTATAAAATTAATCATAAATTGAATAAATAAAAATACAAATTAAATGAATTGAGTAATAGTACACATAAATTGATAAATATAGTGCGTAACGGTAGACATAAATTGACAATAAATAAATAAATATATATATATATATATATATAATTTTTATTTTTATTTTTATTTTTGATTTGACAAGAAAGATATGTATACAAATGTATAGGACGACAAAAATAAAGGAGACAGGAGACCGACTCTCCCCCCACCCCCCACCCCCTAAAAAGAAAAAGAAAAAGAAAAAAGGAGATTGTCTATTTATAATTTTAATAATTGAACAAAAAAATACATATAATATTTCAAAAATTATTATAATAAGATACCGTTTTAAATTTATAAACATTATTAAATGATTCTTCAAAGAAATCAGTTATAATATTTTATTCATATTATTGCTCTAGTCCTCTACTTATCAATTAGATTATTTTATCCGTCCAATTGTTTTAAATTAATATTTTTATTATAGTTAATATTAACTAAAATAAATTAACAAAAAAAAAAATCTCAATAAAAAAAAATTAAAAAATTCTACAAAAAATATATAATAAAAATCCCCTTAAATTATCCATATGTAAATAATTATTCGTTTAAAACCGTGTATTAAGAGTTTTGTCCGAACTATTTACCTCTCATTTTCAAAAAGTTTAAATTATAGGATTTTTTTTTAATCCTCTAACTATTAATCATGTTTTTATGTGATCCGATAAGTTTATGCGTTTCATATTAAACCATGTATTTTTAATTACAGTTTTAATTAATTAAATTAGACAAAAATATGGATAAATTTAGAAATTTTTATTTTTAATTTTTTATTTGTTTTATTCATTTTTTTTATTTTATTTCTTCTTCTTCGTTTCACTTTCTTCTTCACCGAACACCATCTTTGGCAATTAGCAAAATCACCCTCCTTCCGCCACCACCATGTCTAACCCACCCCATCACCGCCACAACTACCGAACCCCCCGACCTTGTACCCCCTACAACAATTTGTGCTGCTAAACATTACCTAAACAAACAGAGCTAAAAGTTGGGAAGAACCTACCTCAACTAACACAACATGTTCGGAGAAGACGCTAAATGTCTCTCGGAGGATTCAACCTCAACCCTTCGATTTAGTATGCTCATCCCAATCGATCCAGTCTGCTCATCCCCAGACACAACCTGAATTGTCCTATCGTAATTATTTGCTTATATCGCCAAATCGAATTATATATTTTATTAATTGAAACAATTGGAAGGGTTAATTAAAAAGCACAAAAATCTGCAAATTGAAACCGAAATCCTAGGATTAGGAAAAGATTGGCAAGGAGAATGAGAACTAACCTTCGAGATCGAGAGAACCATGGGAGATGAGGGTTGGTGGCTGGACGACGTCGAAGCCGAATGTGGCGGAGTGGTTCGACGGCGAAGAGTTGCAGCTGTGGGTGTGGGGGTTGCTCGGTGAAGAAGCAAAAGAAACGGAAAAAAAAAAAAAAAAAAAAAAAAAAAAAGAAAGAGAAAAGAAAAATGAACAAAAACAAATATATATATATATATATATATATATATATATATATATATATATATATATATATATATATATTTTAAATGTAAACTTACAATTTTACCACTTATTCTATTTAATTTAACAGTTATATTAGACAAAATAACTAATTAAAGTTGAAATTAAAGATACAGAGCTCAGAGTAAAATGCATAAACTTATCAAACCATATAAAAATTGATCAATAGTTGGAGAGTCAAAAATTAAATTTGTGCTAAATTATATATGTAACAAAATTTAATTAAAAAAAAAAGGTTTATTTAGCATCTAAAATTATTAATTTAATTTAAAACGAAAAAAGAAAAAAGGGAAAAAAACCGTGTATTGGGCGTCACAAAAGTAGAAAGGCTTCGAGATTATACGTGGGAACTCTTTTTAATTCTGCAATCTCTTGCATGGATTTTGAGGATCTAAAAGGCAGATATTACTATCTTTAAATTTATTTATTGTATTTATCATCATTATTATTATTATTATTATTATTATTATTATTATTATTGTTTTAAGGTCTAAAACGCGGTATTTCTTTTTTCGTGTGCGTCGCGTCACACGTGTGGACGCTAACGCGGCCGTACACGTGGAGGCCATGCAGCGATCCGTGGTGGGTCTTGTCTTTGTGGGGAGTTGAAATGTTGGGACCCACGGATCGTGTTCACACCTATAGAAAAAAGGGGAATTGATCAGGTCCAGCAGACGTCTGACTTTTTTTTGGCATAATCTTGTGTCTGCCAAGGTGGCTGACCAATCAGATTGTGACAGCTCTTGGTGGATGACCTCATCATTCTTTTTTGAAAATTATATTTGAACTCCATAATATCAATTTGCACCCTAATTTGCTAAGGTTCGTTCTTTCAATAATGGTCTAATTGGAGAGCATATGAATGTTCTGAGAGTTTGAATAGTATTTCCTTTTTCTTTTCTTTGTTGTTTGGGTTACTATTTTTTAAACATAATTAGACAATTTGTTTTGGGATTTAACAATAGTTTGAGGTCAACAAAATTTCTCATTGAAGAATAGTTTGGTAGACTAAACAATTACTTGTTTAATTTAGCAATAATAAAGAAAAAAATTTCCAGGAGGAATATTGAGTTTTTTTCATTTCTACAAAAGGTTAACTTGCCTTTTTAGAATTGATGAGTTGTTTTCGGTTCCTACCATTCCAATCAATGAATGATTAAGATTGAGTTTTAAAAAAATAAAAATAAATTATGTTCACGAATTCTATCGTTCCCATCGTTTCTTACTAAATGGTTAGGTCTGACTTCTACAAAGGAGTTCATAATGAAATTTGTTCTTGTATGAGAAACAAAATTAAGTGAATATGTGGGAAAATAAAAATTAGTTAATTGTCCGATAGTTAACTCATTTTCCAGGAAATAGATAGTTAAATCATTTTCTAGGAAATAGTTTGTGCACATCATGACTAATCATTTCACCGAGCGATATTAAGGATGCATTTCTCAACATTGGTCATGTTCATTCATGATTAAATTTAAGATTTAATTCCTAAAATACTCTCCAGAAGAGTCGAATTCTTTTTTACAAGAAAAATATAGCACATTCCCTTATCAATCAGACTAATACTTCTTGGGTAATAATTTGATAATTTTAAACATTAAAATTTAATTAACTACAAAGATTTTTTCCTAAAGAAAGTCCTATTATTTTTTATTGAATGAACTAAGACCACTATACCCTTAGTTTTCTATTGGGAAAATTACCGATTAATACTATGTTTAAATACCAGTTACCGATCAAGCCTACCATGTTTAGAATAAACCAATAACTTCCTTCGGACATTTTCCCTACACCAAGAACTCCGGTCGCCCAATTATCGCCGGTGATGGATTACCGAATCACCCCTGTCTCATATTTGCAACAGATCATTCCATATTTAGCTCAAGATTCCCATATGCAATGGCACATTCATTTGGAAAAACAAAACCTTCTATTATTAAGGTTTTTTGAAAATTCAAAATCAATTGAGAGAAAAGAAATCGTAGAAGCATATACCGAACAGTCTCAAAGGCATTCAATCGAGAGAAACGAAGTCGAAGAATCACTGATCGAGCATTGTCGAGATCACCGTTTTCATAGATAGAGATTTTCAAAGCGAAACATGTATGCAAAAAGCAATTTTTATTTTTATTTTTATTTTTTTTATGTGTATACGTCTGTTTGTGTTCATCGACAGAAGATAAGTATTCAAATTTCATTTTTGATGAAGTTTCATGCTTTCTATTGCCGTGAACAAACATTTTTCACAAAGTTGTTCATGAAAGTTATCATTTTTTTTGTTTCTGTTAGCCATTTGTCATGCATGCATAACATTGGACGATTGATGTCCATATATGATGAGGTGTTTAATTGCAAGAACAAGATACTTACTAACGTCAGTTTAAAAATTAAAAAGAGAGTGTTACATTCCACATGCACAAGACGTTAATGAAAGTATTCGTTTATTTAAGTTTCATGTTTTTATTGCGGTGAACAAAACACATTTCACAAAGACGCACATGGAAGTTATCGTTTTCGTTCTCTTTGCTATTCATTTGACATGCACGCACATCATTGGATAATTGATATCCATATACGACGAGGTGTTTACTTGTGAGAACAAGATACCTACTGCTGTCATTTTTGTTAAATAAAAGGAGAATGTTACATTCCACATGCACAAGACACAAATCCATTAAAATTATTGCGTCGCTTTTTGAAAAATAAACAATGAAACAATGAGTGTTATATTCCACACACATATGACACAACACATGGATGTTACATTCAATATCCACATGGTCAGGTGCGTGTTCAATATGCATTTTTTACATTAAATGGGGGATATGTTTTTGAATGGATAGGATGACATCATCAATCCCATTATTGTGCAATTACGGGAACGTGACAATAGTGCTGAGGATGAAGAACGTTGCGATATCGCTGAGTTGCGTTAAAAAAATTGAAAACAAATGGTCAGAATTATGCAGTGGAAAGCTTGAGTTGTTATATTAGCTCATCAGGCATCCAAAATGTGTGCTTGACGACCAGAATGATTTCGAAGAAATGTTTTTCCTAGATGGGATTATGAAGATTGAACTTATTGAAGTGTGCATCGAAAGTGAGCTAGTTATTCGAGCAGATCTACCGGGACTTCTTCATGTGCGATAGTTGCTGCCACCGATTGTGGCAACGGTGACAGTGAAGCTGAAATGAATTACATAGATAGTTATGGTAATATGTTACAGATTACGAACTACAAAACGCTATTGTCCGTAAAATGGGTTGATGACATACAAGAGGAAGGGCAAAAATTTAGGAGAGGGACAAGCGAATTTTGCATGGCATTGCAAAAATATGTGGTAGATGTGGGATTCAATTTCTGATATCTTAGAAATGACAAGATATGTGTCATGATTGCATGCGTGATTTGTGCACGGGTGCGTGAGGAGTGAAAATGACATATTCTACATTAGTAACCTAGTAAAGAAACACACATGTGGTGGTGCATTTCGAACAAACAAGAACAAACGATTGAGTTTAGACATCATATACTTGTGTTTGGTTGACGAGGTTCATGTAAACCCAAAAAATACGCCCCGTAGACGTCGTTGACAACTTTAGGAAACAATATGGACTAGATATATCATATTGGAATACATGGATGAGGGTAGAAAAAACCAGGAATAACGTATTTGGTGACTACTCATCGTCATACAATCAATTAAGATAGTATGTTGAGAAATATAGAGAGACAAACCCGAGCAGTCATGGCGCGCTAGAATACGATGAGGACACAAAGCATTTTAAGTGAATATTCATTGTGTTCCAAGCGTGCATACACGGATTTCGATTCTGCCGCCCCGTGTTGTTTCTTGACGGCACTTTCCTGACTGATAGGTACAGGGAAAATTTACTAGCAGCAACAGCAAAGGACGGAAACCAAGGTGCATATATAAATCGTGATTTTTACATATAACAAATGTTACATTCAACATTTTGGTACACGTAATAATGTTACATTCAACATGTATTTAAATTCTGCCTTTTTTTTTTTTTTTTTTTTTTTTTTTTTTTTTTATGTAGGGATGTTCCCAGTTGCGTTTGTCATTGTTGATGCAGAAAATGACGATAATTGGTTTCAATTTTTATCAGAATTCAAGAAGATCGTCGAGCTAAATCTAGTGATAACATTCATTTCCGACCGACAAAATGGGATCTTGCTAGGGGTATAGAATGTGTTCCCATATTGCCATTAGGTATACTATCTGCAACACTTGAAAATGAACTTAAGGGTTGCAATGACTGGCACAAGCACGGCATTCAAGGAGATGATGATCCAAAAATTGAATGGGTTGGCATATGCACACACGCCAAAAATGTACAAATTGCTATACGATCAACTAGTGTACGAGGGGGGCATAAAAGTGTAGAGATTCATCCAGGAATTGTCATCCATGAAGTATAGTAACTCATTTTTCAGGGGAAAACGATATGGTGAGATGACTTCCAATCTGTCAGAGTGTTTTAATTCTTGGATAAGAGAATGTTTCCACCTACTTGAAATTTTGTTGATTGACAAGATAAGGATAAAATGGATGGACTTAATGGCAAAGAGGAGGGATGAATCAAACAAACTACAAGGCGAGATCACACCATATTGGGAGAATAAGATATGCGAATTGATGAATAAATGACGAACATGGAACATTAGCTTATCAGGTAATGGAGTGTTTGAAGTCTATTCGGTCTATTCTGTCTTAGTTGATACCAAGGGATGGTTATACTCGTGCCGACAGTGGCAGATAAAAGGTTTTCCATGTGCACATGCATTTGTAGTTATAAACAAGAGTGAACTGTCAACATTTAGATACATAGAGGATTATTTTCGAAGTTGATTTTATCAAGAGACGTATTTGAGAGGTATATATGCAATACCAACAATGGAACGACCAATATTGGTTTAGAGTAAAGCAATGATTTTACCTCCCTTATCAAAGAAACAACCGGGACGGCCAAGGAAAGTTTGGATTCTATCACGCGGAGAGGTAAAAGAAAGACGTTGCAGGAGATACGGGTAAATGGGGAGACACAACAGAAAATCATGCAAAGTACCGCTCAAATAGGGGAGATGAGGCTTCTGTTTGTTTTTTTTTTTTTTTTTTTTTTTTTTTCATTCGTAGAAAATAAAATTTATTTCTCGTAGATTTTCCAAACAGAAATAAAACATATAGTGTCTTCATTCTTTGGGGGATAGTCATAGTTTTGTTTGCGCTATATTACAATAGTTTTATATTGGGGTTATCTTTTCACAACACACTCCAGCAAAAAACACATGTAAAATCATGCTTTATGTGTATGTTATATTTTAACATAAAAAAGGCAATGTTGAATATAATATCCAAGGCAAACGTAATATTACATTCAATACAAGTAGACAAACGACATGATAAATCATGTTGCATGTGTATGTTACATTCAACATCCGAAGACAATGTTGAATATAACATTTCAAAGCACATGTATTTTTTTTGGCATTCAACAATAATACACAAAACTGTCTTAGTTGACAACGAGGATGTTAAATTCAACACATGCAGTCAAACGCCATGTTTAAATCATGCTTCATGTGCATGTTGCATTCAACATCCAACGAAAATGTTGAATGTAACATTCAAAGCATATGTATTTTTTTGGCATTTCAACAATAATACATGTTGAATGGTGATAGCGAGGATGTTACATTTCAACACATGAAGTCAAGCACCATGTTAAATCATGTTTCACGTACATTTTACATTCAACATTCGAAGACAATATTGAATGTAATACTCAAATTACATGTATTTTGTTTGGCATTCAACACTGTAATGTTACATTCAACAACTACGTGCATTTTTAACAGTGTGAACGGGTAATGTATACGTAAGTAGTAACCAAAAAAATAATAATGGTAGTCAATTTAATGTCACGATCAAAAATTTAATATCATCTTGGTGCCAACACAATCACATTTGTGACGTTTTTTGTCGACATGACAGTCGACAACAACCAATTTAATGTAAAAAAGAACGTCAAACATGTCAAAAAATAACAGACTACATTGTTTCCAAGAAAAAAAAAAACAGAAACACAAAATACTGTCTATATATATTTGTTAGTTGGAATCCATGTTAGTTGTGGGTCAATATGGCAACACGCTTTTTCATTGGGATACACACTCATTAAGTTTCCTAGCTAAATACGTGTTGATAGTCCAAGAGCGGGGTAGATCATTAAGGAACATATACACAAGTGCAGCTCGTTCCATTCGAAAATCGTCAGGCCCCAAATTGACATTGATTTTAACGCCATTGTATAGTTGTTTAATCACGTAAATCACATCCACACTGCAATCAACACTGCACATATATCAAATCTGATACAATAGTCAATAATAAGATTACATAAATTAATGGGATTTGTGGCATGACTGAATGGTGATGACACTTACGCTAACGTCCCCTGATTAGGCACGTCGGCAATGTTGGAAATCTTCACACGCTTCAGCTTATGTTGTTTAGCTTTGTTTGAAAGCAACGCGTTAATGTATGAAATCTGACAGGATTAAAAAACAAACTTAAGAACGTTTTTAACGTATTTTCGTGTGAATAAGTATTTCGAACACAAACCTACAACTTTCTTGGCATTCTCGTAAAAACCAACAAATGATCTTGGCTGTCTCAAATCAATAGAATTATAATGATCTCAGGTTGATTTTTGCTTATCACACACAAGCAGCATCCAATGCCTCGATGTCAGTGTTGACCCTTCAGTATGTATAGGGAAATGTACATACCGGACGTTGGATGAAAACACCTCTATTATACTTGGATCCAGAATCTCTCTAAGGTAATCAGAAACTTTCCGATGGATCTAGGTCTGGTAGGTGCATGGAACAAAAAAAAAATGTAAAACATAAACAACATTTGGTATGTATGGCGTCACAAATTTTGGAGTTGAAATGCGTACAACAAATATAGTACGGGTTTTCACACTCACCCAACATGTACTGTTTATGAAAAATGATAAATTAGGTGGATCCGACAACTGAGTGACAACCTTACACTGTTCGGTCTACATAATTTCCATATATGCATTGATCACCTGCACAAACAACAAAACAAAGATGCAACAATGAATAAATGGATTGTGAGGGGTTTAACCCACATGTTACATTCAACACAAAGGAGCATGTTACATTCAACACAAAAAGAACATGTTACATTCAACACCTGTGGAACGTATCAAACATTTTATTTTGAAAAGGACAACATTATCACTTACAAAATTTCTCAATTAGTCTTCCTACAACAGCCCAAGGATGTCGCCCATTGATAATTGAGCATCCGGCTACTCACCCCCCACATGTATGCACTACAGTGATTTCAAAAGTTTTGGATATTGAGATATGTATAGTTCCAACTTAAATAAAAATAATAAATACAAAACAAAGACTTACGAAAACCCATCAGTGAGCATAATCAACTCAAGTTTCTCCCAATCAGAGGGTTGCAACAGATGGGCCACAACACCATCTCGAGGATGGTAATACACGAAGCTCAACAGCGACCACATCAGATGTGGAAGGTTCACCAGTGTAAACAACCACATCCCTAATAGGATTATCGTTAAACCACTTCAATCGGCGTTGCCTTATAACAGGGACAGTATATTCATGGACAAAGTCTTCCCCAGTCTTCCGCGCCTCACACGTTTCTTCACATTTTTCATGAGCGAATTGTGGGTTGGTGGTCGGCTTTTCGATCGCGTACCCCATCGCAATGGTAGCATCGGATCTCAATAATCATGACGACTAATCTCAAAATCCTACTGTACAATAACATTGTTCTTATCTGCCAATTCTATTTGATAGAATTCAGATATACCAACAACGTATTCGTCACGTTTCCTCTTCTCCACAACTGACTGTGTTACGGAATAAACAATAGCCTCCACCAATTGTTATTCAAGAATATGCTTTTCAGTTTCATAGCGCTCCTTCTGCAAAACCATGTGCACTTCCAACTCGATGAGATCTCCCTTCAATTTTTGTATTTTCCCTTTCAACTCTAGTATCTTCTCCCTTAGTTTTTCAATCTTTGCTACCTTCCTGAATTTTAGCAGTGTTCGAGATTTCCTCAACGCCTCAAGTTCAGACTTCAGCTGATGATTTCGTTCAACGCACTCAGTCAAGTTCTGTGAATTGCCACAAAACTCAGCAACTTCCCCTCTAAACTACTGTGATATCTCCAAATCAAAATAAGGAAAGTTGTTTGACGAGTTCACGTTCCCCTGGCCCTTATTTTTGGTTTTAGACTCTTCAGTATCACCATGAACTAGCAGGACTACATCAAGTTGTATTTTAGTTATCATCTTAATAAGATGACCTTCATTGACCTAAACGTATGTCAGTCATCAATTATCACTGTATATATGTTACATTCAACACCCAAAAAGAAATGTATTGGAATCACCATAACATACCAAATCTGCACCTAGGTCAGACAATCGTAACCCTGATGCAACAGTCAACAGTTCAAGCATATTCCATTTTTCCCACCATGGTATAAACGATTCTCGTTCGGGAACGGCACGAAAAATGCTAGCGTGCTCGCACAACCAAAACTAAATATAAGAATTGAAAATCAAGAACAACACCAAACGTGGACAATACTTATTAAGTAAAATTTAAACAGAAAATGAAAAGAAAAAACAATCTATAACCGATAGTGCGATCACAAAACCAATAACTGACAATAACGTCTGATATCCAGCCTCTATCGAAAACATTAGGTTTGAATGCACACACTCAGCCCAATTATAGGATGAAATGACATTCAAATCCTAAGCGAGCATCATATCAGATTGACTACATAATTGGCTCTTATTTGCAAAAAAAAAAAAAAAAACATGTCGCAATAAGATGTAGACAGAGCAAGCGCACGACGCCCTCAACATCATCTTCATTATCACTCCCCACAATCCCTCTCAGCATATTCCTGATCTGAACTACACTTATCCGGTTAATCTTCACCCGTCGATGACGCATAAGTGAGCAATCACTTTTCTTGGCATATCGTCCCGGTGTTTGTTTCTTACCAGATGTAAAGCAGAAGATCAATTGGACGTCATCAGGGGTGAATAACACTAGTTTGGGCCCAATTTTAAATGCTTTTCTATGCGACTTATATGAGAGTATAATATTCACACACAAACTATCTATCTTATTGAAAGCCAAATTCGCTGAGTTATCAGGAAACAAAATAGACATCGTGTTCCACAAAGGTGTCTGTTTAAGAATTTCTATATGGCAATCGTGGAGATGAATACTAGATACAAGAGAGCAAAATTGCGACAAGTTTGCTCTAAATTTAGCAACCGAATTACCTGCTCGACGTGTATTCGCAACTCTAGACGGTGGCGAAGCAGGTCTATCTGCATAAACGAGCTACATGATGGAATAGGGGAATTTTCAAACCCACTGGTCAATGCAGCGGGTTATGTGTATTGTACGGACACCGCATCATCTGAAAACACAAATCGAAATGTCAGACAATGTTACATTCAACACGAACTGAACATAAGTTTGAGAGTATTTCATACTAATATTACATTCAACATGCACGTTGGGTTTGGAATCAAAGGAAGTTAAACAATGTTACATTCAACACACACAAAATAAGATGTCAGACAATGTGACATTCAACATGAACTGAACATAAGTTTAAGGATAATTTAGACTAATGTTACATTCAACACACACGATGGTTTTGAAATCAAACGAAGTTAAACAATGTTACATTTAATACACACACAAATAGAAAATATTTTGACTCAATAGACAGTATTACATTCAACACACGAGTTAAATAAGCAATTGACAACATTCACACGATGTTACATTTAATACACACGCCAAAAATTGGTAATTCAACACACACATATATGCAAGAACAAACATGAATTTATGGTTCGATATTATACAATTGTCATATAATACACATAAATCATCAAACAAAATACAAAAACGTCGAACTTCTAAATGGAACAAAATCCCCAACTGAAGAACACATGAATTTACCAATATTGAAGGCACAACCACAGTACAATGAGACAGGACTAAAAACATGTAAGCATAATGAAACAGAGCACAACAATAGTGTACATAGGTTGCTTTTTTTGAGTGTTCAATGCTTCACACTTGTTGCATGTCAAGTTTTTACGATCACACACAAAAAAATATGAAGAATCATGTTTTATTGTGAACAGAGCGCCAAGACAAGCCAAAACTTAAAAAACAAGAACACTTACCATAGTCTGTCAGATTCACGGTGGTAGCAGCAGTATTGGGGTTCACAGTCCTCATCTTACGTCACGTATTCACTATTCTTTGGGGTTTGGAGAGTATTTTAGAGTCTTTAGATGCTGAAATCGCCGGGAGAAAAGAGAAAACATGGAAAGAGAGAGAGAGAGATTTTAGGGTTTTGGATAGGAATGGAATCTGTAAAGTCTGCAAATGGAAATCGCATCATTGCCGAAATGGACACATCCACGTCACAGAAAGTGCAATAGGTTTTGAAAGAGGTGGTACAGGGGAATGATCCGGTGGCTTGCACAACAAGAAAATGTGCACCCATATATAGGCACTTTTGGATGTTACATTCAACATCCCCTTTGGTTGTTGAATATAACATCCACACAAAAAATTATTTACCCGGCCAAAAAATATGATTAGCATATCAAAAGAAAGAGATTATTTTTTTATTTTTTATTTTTTTCTGATTAATATAATGTAAAAAAATTAAATTTTTAACTTCAGGATGAACACAAAATGGCTTGGTTTTGGTTGTTCATGTACACACACCTCATACTCCAGGATTTGCGGATTTTTGTGTGTGGCTTGTTAAATGCGCCACAAAACTGGGAATACAAACATTCGTATTCTGCACGTTTGTAAGGGTATTATGGTTAGAATTTGATACAAAAGAGTGAACGGTACAAAGAAAAGTTGATGAGTTGGATTGGTTCCCCGGATTGTGAAAAGGGACCTACCGGTGTGCGCCTCTTTTCTATTTCTTTTTTAATCTACTTCTTATACAAAAAAGAGAACGAATTCGAGCTATTTTTAAGGAACATTCTCCCCATTATTAACAATAAATCTATTTTTAGCTCCAATTTTTTTAATAATCTTCCCTATTTAACAACTATTGCAAGAGATTTAAGCCTATTCATACATGTCTGTCTATTTTCTTTGACTTCTTTGTTCATGTTAAAAAACTAATTACGTGATCAAGAGAGTTGTTTGTGTTAATGTTAATTATAAACGGGTCAAATGATCATGAGAGTAAACGTTTATTGTTATTATTCACAATCTATGAACAAACGACTTATAAGAGAAAATATCATTCAATAAAGTTAAATCTACGTTACATTTATGAATTGAGAGTGTTCTTACCCGAAAAAACTCCAAACAATGGATTTATATACACTTTGTAAATATGAACTGGGTGTTGATATGTTACATTTCGAACACCGTTAAATTTTCGGTGTATTAAATTGTTAGAAAATTTTATTTTTTAATCTAATTTTGGGCAACATATTATTAATACAATTATATTAACTATTTAAATTTAATGGGCTGAAATTAAGTGATATAATTAATTTGAGTGAACTCATAAATTATTCAAAAGAATGTTGGTTAAACGAGTAGATACCAGAAATTGTTGGAGTAATTAGGAAATTATGGGAACCCTAATCACGCCATATAAATAGATGATACTAGGATTATGATCCCCAATAATAACAAATCATCTTGACGTCTCACTTCTCTCTATTTGCCAACGTTAGGGTCATTCTTGAATGGTTGGAGCTCACACGTGGTATAAACCACTATATCATAATGATACTCAACGACATATATCAACAATCTACATGATCGCTCTCATGTCAGGTCACCCACACACCCGCAAGACCCTCTTGTTGGGTCATACAACATCTTGTAAGAGTAACCTCCTATCAGAACCAATAACATTCTGCAGAACATGACCTCATGTCGAGACACACGTCATGTCATAGTAGGATAATAATAAAAATCATTTTTCACATTTAAAATTTTACATGATCCATTTAACTTTATAATACTGTCTATTTTAATAAATCTTTTTATTTATTTATTTAATATGAAAGTATAACCTGACAATTTACATAGAATACAATATATTCATCTCGATAATTGCACCACTAACACACTATTGTGGAAAATCTAACGTGTACGGTATCACCTGAGACCCTAACATATGACTGGACCTAAAATTAAGAGTTTATCTAAATAAATTAAATATGAAATGAAATGCATGAAATGTGTGACAATTAAATTAATGCATTATTTCTCAATCCCAAATAATTTTTTAATTTATTAAAATTAAACATCCAATTTCCTCAAATTAGTATTAATTGTACAAAATAAAATATTATAACTATAGTTACAAAATCTATCAATTAATAATTTAATTTTTTAAAGAAAAATATTAATGAACTATTAATAAAATTTGAAAGTCAATGAGATACTAAATATAATATTTAAATTGATAATTTTTGTAATTTATTTATAATAAAATTCTCATAAATTAAATAAATGAATACACACACACACACACATATATATACATATATATATATTTATTTATTTATTTATTTATTTATATACACATAACAAACACACACAATACACATATACATATAATCTTAGACTGTCCAGGGTTGGGCTGGGATGGTCTATTAATGTTTTTTTTTTTTTTCCCCTTTTCTTCTCATTGAAGTTAGTTCACAAAAACTTGTCAGGTTAAGGAAGAAGGGGGAACAAGCACACTTGGAGAGCGCAATAAAACGTAGAGTTGTATGCTGCATTCGGGAAGGATGAATCTCTCCTCCCAATTAGTTGGACTGTAGGTGTGACGATTTACTACACGGGTGAGATCTCTGGTTCAAGTCCAAGATGAATTGAAATAGGAAAAAATGTGTTGCAACCTGATGAACTGACCACCAACTAGTCGTGTTACGTACTCCACTTCAGCTTTGCACCTTCACTAGTGACTCTATGGAGCTAAAACACTTTTCGATTATGAACTTGGAGCTCACTCCTTTTTTTATCTATCTGATTTAGAAGGGAAGAACTTGCATTAGTATCTTAATTTCAATTCAAACGGGGTTTAATTCACACTTCATGTTCTAAGAAGTGTTTACCATCCAAAAAAAGGAAAAAAAAACAAAGTTTGCAAAGAGTCAGTGTTAGCTACCCTGAACCTAACCAACCTGAGAATGACCACCTACCGCTTTAATAGGCAAACAACCCAACCCTTGGAACATACTACAACACCAAGTGGCGAAGATCCGACATCAATGTGTCAAATCTTCCCGTCGATGTGAGATCTTGGGGAAGATCAAAAGTTTATCCCTAAAGTAACTTTTATCCATTGAGCGACGACCCTTCCACTTGGCACTGTCGAATCACTAAGATTGATTTTCATCCCTCCTCAATAGGTGATCTTGCAGTCAAGATCCCTTCTGCTAAGAGCCCTTTCGTCTGGGGATGCTACTCAATGAAGCAAATCCTCGATATAGCTTCATCAACCTCAAAGCACAAAAGTGGGGACTCTTGCGTGAATGAGGAGATTGAATTAAAAACGAGCTTTCAATTAGCATTAGATCTGTTGGATTTTTTAGATGATGGTGATTTGTAAGAGGAAGGGGATCTAATTAATAGGATGAATAAAGATGAATGATCAGGGGAAGCATCTTGTATTGCTTAATAGAGCGCCTAACCTGGATAGACTGGTCATACAGGCATTCCAACCCGTTTTAGTAGAAGGGCGTACTATTTGTTTACATCTATTAGATTGTAAGGGATTCAATGCAGACTTTGATGAGCGGGGGATTTTGTGACATTTTTTATTGACTATCTTTTATTTCTAATAGTTTGTCTAATAGTTGGCATCTTAAGTTTCCAATGATGGTTGGTAGTGGAATATCTACTTTCATTGCAAGTGTACGGATCAAATATTATAGAATAGTGAATGAGAATGATTGGATTAAATTGTCAATAAGTACCGCGATTGTTATAACCGAATTTTATCTAGGCAATTGAATTTAGGGTTTTTGTTTTTATTATATACTATACTAAATTAACAATTAATTAAACTATAATACTAAGTATATATTATATGAGAATAGATTATCTAGGGATTAACTTCATTTACTTATACGTGTTTGATCCAATCTAGTTTACATTAATGGTATTCAAACTATCCGACAATCTAGGTATCGAAAACTCACTCACTATCTCTCCCGAGTGTAAAGTGAATGAATATGCGACTTCGTATCAACGTCAATGTCCCCATCTAGCATCTAACGACACTGATCACATGAGTCTCGCCCTAACCTCATGAATTGCACACTTTCTAATACTCTCCCGAGTCATTAGATCGTTGCGTTGTGTTTAAACCCTAGTCCGAATCCGGGGTTACCTCTTCAGAGTGTCAAACCCCGTATTCTCAAATCAACCACAATATCATAACAAATATACTATGGAGGTAAAAGAATAGTAAACATAATCGAATACAGATGAACAACCGTTAACAAAACACGATTTACTCAAACAATATTTTCATAAACTATATCAATCTCTAGACAATAGATATTTAGCTACTCATGATCTTAACCGAATATTTATTAAAATAAGAGATTAACATTATCATTCAATATACAAAACTTAAGAACAAAGAGAGAAACAAAGAACGGAAAGTAAATATGTGAAGTTAAGTGTTCCACTTTCGCAAAAATTGTTCCGAAATCATTTTCTCTTCTTCCAATTTGATGTTCTCCTCTTTTGTCTTTGATCTTGGGCTAATATCCCAAAATTGTCCCAAGTTATGTCCTAAGGGTGTTGGGAAAGAAGGCATCAAGTAGGGATAAAAAATATAAAAGAAAATATCCCAAAATATCTTTGTCAAGTGGTGTCGGACCGCTGAAGCAGTGAGAAGTCAGTAGGTTTCTGCCAGTTGACCACTGTAGCGGTGGGAAGCACCATTGCAACGATGCTACATTTTGATCACTGCAGCGGTGGATCTACAGATTCTTAACTTATTTTTTGTTTATCTTTTCAATCATTTCTCCACTGACGTCCCACTGATTTGCTCGATTTTCAACCGTTTTCATCCATTTTCGTCTCAAACATCTGATTTATACCAAAACAAATAAAAACGAATTAAAACAAATTAAAACACAACAAGAACACTCGAAAACTAGCAAAATCGATTTGAAAATATATATATAAAATCAACCTATCACTGGTACTAATAACTGTTTGATTGTTGTATTCTGGAAGATAGACGCTCAGTTAAACCGTAAACATCGTAACTGGAGCAAAATCTATTTTAAGGAAAAATTGTCAAACGATTGACTCAATCTCTTTTTTGGTATTTCTTGTTTATATTTCTGTTCGGTAATAATAAGTATCTTATTCTTGTTTTTCCAATTGAGTATTGTAATATAAATCTCCCTTTTGTTTTCTTTATGTTGTATGGAATGTTTCTATAAAAGAATTTTGAGTTGTTATTCTATTTCTTATAAATAATTGATTAAATATTTAATCATTTAATTACTTAATTAATTTTGGACCATATTTTTCATCACACTCTACATGGGAAATTCGTTGCTAACCAAATTCGAGCCATTAGAAATAATAATACTTTTACTATCTGTCGAAGATGCTTGAGTGAAATTAAAACAATCGACATGCTTGAGGAAATGTCCGAAAACGAATAGAATCTGGTACTGATTTGAGAAGTTTCTTGGTAGCCTTCAATATTTTGATTTAGATTTAGCTTGTTGGATCAAAAAACATCTCCAAGGGAGTACTCTTAACCCTTCTAACTCCTTCTATTTTGTTGTGATCATTTTGGGGATATGGAAATATAGAAACCGAAAAGTAATTAAGGGGATTGAAACTGATACTCTCATTATGATCTCAAAAATAACTCACTCGAGTTAAGAGTTGGAAGCTTTCTATACTAAATATCCCATAAATGGTAATTTTGTGTCCAAATTGTCTCATAGAACTTTTCCTTGTGTAAGTTTTTACAAGCTTAATACTAGTGTGTAGTGCTATGGGAAATCCAGGAAGATGAGGAATTGGAGGACTTATTCGAGACAATTTAGCAGTTTTGATCATGGGATATTATAGTCAACTTTCAGAGCGTACAACGCTTAAAGCGAAATTACGAAATATCCACCACTGAATTCGCATGGCCACAGGAAGAGACCTTCCAAGGATAGTTATGGAAACATACTCTATAGAGGCAATTGACCTAATTCTTTGAGATTGCCCGGAGACGCTTATCTATAAGTCATGAATTGAGAACTATAAGAAGTTCCTGAAAAATAATAATCACAATCCTACTGTTTACACTGAGAGAAAAACATAAATACACTAATTTCCTGACCAATAAAAATACGAGCTCAGAAGTTGACTTGAAGATCACAGAGTCATCAACCAAGAATATGATAAAGCTTCTCTTGAAAAAAATATACGCAAAAGTTGCTGATCATTGGCCGTAGTTTTCGTGTTTTTTTTCCCACTTTTGTCCCCAAAAGGAAAGTACTAGATATTTCATTTGATGACTTTCCTTCTTTTATATTTTCTAACAACGAGACAAAGCGTTTAGAAGGAATAGATATTGAAGAAGTATAAATGGAGGCGTGTACACGTGAAGAAGTACTTGAACGGTTTGACTCCTTTATTTAACTATTTTCACATTTCTTTGGCTAATTAATGGTGCATTTACCCATTTTTCATTAAAAAATGAAAACAATGGGCGAGCCATTTGTTTTGTTGGATTAAGTTTTAGAGACTTGACCATTTTAGCCTAAATGTTCTGCCGAGAGGAGGTGATTTTTTTTATTTTTTTTAACCAAAATTCAATTTTATTAAAAAAATATTTTAAAAATTAAATTTTAAATTTAATATCATGACAATATGGGAAAATGGACTTTTAAAATCTTCTTGGAATGTGATTAGCTGATCTAGACACATCTTATCGTATAAAAAGAAAATGATCTGATCATTTTCATTCAGGAATTTAAACTAGATTTGAATGTAATCTACATATTAAATGTATTACCAAATTTAATTACATTATAAATAAATTAAAATATGTTTTTTCAATTATTTATATCCGGAGAAATGAATGGAATTATGATCGAGATTCACTGACACGCGTTTTAGTTTGGTCGTTGAAATTATGGAATTAGAAGACAAAAAATAACAGAGGAATGTATATTATTACATCCAGGTTGTAACCGCGGCCTCGTACTTAGTTCATTGCCTGGATGCAACTCCAGCATTTGGCTTCTTTGTCCGACAAAAATTATTATTGTATGTCGACATGACTTTAAAAAATGGAGTAAAATGATTTATATATATGAATTAATGGGGCCTAAATAATTTAAAAATCCCATCGAATATTATTCTATTTCATGTGTTTAGCCGTAAGTTTTAGGATTAATTATGTTATTTTTGTCGGTTGTAAACGAGCCAAGCCGAGTTAAATATTAGGCATTCAAGCGTGGTTCGTTTATTTTTCATACTATTTGAGTTCTAGTCGAGTTTGAACCAAGTCTTAAATCTAATGTTCAAACTTGGTTCACTTATTAATCAAGTTGTTCGGGAGTTTTTTCATAATCGAGTGGTTCGTGAGTTTTTTCGAGTTTTTTTATATTTTTTTAAAAAAAATTATTTAATTATCAATTAAATTTTAATATTTAAGAACTTTATAAATAATATATCTTTTTTAATAAAATTAATAAGTTATAGTTGATTCTTGAAAATCTATATACAAAATTGAAATATTTAATTTTTAAGATTAAAATATAAGAATTATAAATAATCAATATAAATTTACAAAAAATCAGTATGTTATAGTAATTAAATAGGTTAAATAGGTATTTATAAAATTAAAAATTAATTAAAATAACTTCTAGAACGATTGAATATGTAAAATTGTATTGTTAAAAAAAATATAAAATCCATTTTACTATATTTTCGTACTAAACGTATAATAAAATATTTTAATTTTATATTATTCGAATTGTTCACGAACATTAACGAGCCGAACTCGAACATATGATATTTGTTTATTTAAAAAACGAGTTTAATTAAAAACTTGAGCTTGGCTTATTTATTTAAAAAACAAGTTTCGAACGAGGTATTATCGAGTTGAACTCGAGTAGTTCACGAGCGGCTTGGTTTGTTTACAGCACTGATAGTCCTCACCCCTCTAGTACTTAAAAATTAAGTGCAGCGTTTAATTTTAACGGTCAATGGGTAAAAATCAGCTAAAATTAGATAATTAATGTCAAATAACATATATGTCCTTTAAAAATATTAATATGAATTACTTTAACACTAATAGATAATTTGGGGGTCAATTGTGCATTCCCCCCTCCCCCCCCCCCTTCAATCTTCATCTTCATCTTCTTCTTCATGAACACCCTAACACTGGCCAACACCTCCACGTCAGCCACCACCAACCAACCACACCGCATGACCATCATGCCGAACCACAACCACACTTGCGACAACCACCGACACACCAACAACGACCACCAACCACCACTATTGTCTCTTCTCTCTCTCTATACTCTTATCTCCTCTCTCTTTCTCTCTACAACCAGTTTTAGACCCGCATAATATGCGGGTCTAGAAAAAAATATGTTAGTATATATTTTCTATTAGAGCATATTACACATAGGCACAATTGATCATTTAATATTATATCTAATATATTTTATGTCAGTATAGAAAAAATAAATTTATTGAGAAATAAAAAAAATAAAATCTAGAAAACTACTAATATCAAGATATGGAGTTTTGTGATTTCTTCTTCATTTTCAAGTCTAATCTTATAATTTTAATATAGACATGACAACTTGTGGTGGAGGGCACAATCGATTATTATTGATGATGGTGGAGACCAAAGAGACTTGTTGTTTAAAGAAAAAAAAAAAAAACAGGTATAGAACTAAGAAGAGACAATAATTAATGTAAGAATAAAAAATATATATAAGAATTCACTAGAATGCAACTTTCAATCACTCTCATTGTTTTTCACACTTAAAAATAATATGCAATAAAGAGTAATTTTATTTATTAAGTTCCAAGATGAGATATATAATTTTTAATTTTTAATGTGTGATTGAATAACAACTTTATTTATTTATTTATCTTCATTTTTTTTTTAATTTTTTTAAAGATTACTTGTAAACAATATAGTAGCTCCCATTTTAGTTGTTTGATAGTGTTATTATTATTAGAAATTTTAATAATGAATATAAAAAAAAAAAAAAAAAAAAAAAAATCATATCAAAAGAGAAAAAAAAAATAATAATAATTGTTTTGTCTAATTTAATATGTCATATTTATTAAAAACAATAGACATTTATTTTGAATTAGAAGAAAATCACTGAACTAATTGGATAATTAATTACAATGAGTACAATTAATATAAATATGAGGGATCCAATCAATTTATATGAGTAACATTAAAATTCTACTATATCCAAAAACTAAAAATAGTAAACTCATCAAAAGCTAGTATTAGTGCTTGAAGCATTCCTATTCAATCTAGGTAAAAGCTTTCAATTTTAATATTAGATATTAGATATTAGATGTATATACAAATACATATATACAAATACACACATATATAGTTATAGGAGCTTAAATATGCTAGATTCGAGCTTGGATCTATAGATCTAATTACTCGAGTAATTTGATCTGTAGATTCGATTGCTTAGGCCCCGTTTGGTTAGTGTTCCCAACCAAACCCAACCCAACCCAAAAATTTTGGGTTTGATTTTTGGGAACGCGTTTGGCAGACATAAAACTCAACCCAATCCAACCCAAAAAATAGGAATTGATTCTCAAAATTCTAAAGAAACCATAAACAAAAAAAAGTTGCTTCTTTTTGTGCCCAAAAAATTCAACCCAAAGTTCTCAACTTCCGACTTCATCTGCCGGCCGACCACCACCACCTGCCGCCGTCTACTGCCGCCGGCCACCATCGGCTGCCGCCGCTGCCTCCGTCCACTTTCCGGCGACCATCGCCGCCCGCCGCCGCCGCCGTCCAACGCCGTCCGGCGACCGACCGCCGTCTCCGGCCACCTTCAGCAACCATCCGCGCCGCCGGTCGTCCGGCCGCCACCAAACAAAAAAAAAATCAAAAAAAAAAATTAGTTTTAGGATAAAATCGTTACCAAACACATTCTGTTTTCAGCACAAAACAAAAATTGTCGTTACCAAACGTAATTCTGTTCCCAAAATTCTCAACCCAACCCAATTCAACTCAACCCAACCCATTCCAGTTGGGTTCAGAAAAGTGGAAACACTAACCAAACGCCACCTTAGATAATCAGACCTATATATCTAAGCTCTTGATCTAACATAGCCAAGCTCCTATCTCTCTTTGACTGTGTGTGTGTGTGTGTGTGTGTATTATATATACATAGAGAGAGAGAGAGAAGAGCTAGAGAATGAAAAGTTGGTGGTGGCGGGACTGGTCGTGGCAAGTAGATGGTTGTTTTTGCCGGAGAGATGAACAAACAACATGACAAAATGAAAGGAAAAATATATTTTGTTGGGCTAGTGATCTACCCAAGAGGAGGGGTGAATTGGGTAGTTATAAAATTTAAAGCAAATTATTTTCTTAAAACACTTTAGTAATCAAATAATTAATTTAATCCTAACTTAGTTATTAATTTTTATAACATAGCGGATAAGTGTAATTAATTCTAGTTGCACACCCAAACAACAAAATATAAATAATGTAAACAAAGCAGCACACGAGAATATATCCTGATTCACCAAGTTACTCTTGGCTAATCTAGTTCTCCAAGCCCTACGGAGATTCGCACTCACTAAACTAAAGATTTATTTACCAGGTAGGAACTAAACCTTTATACAATGATTCTTTTAATAGGTTCAGAATCAACATTTACAATTCCTTTTCACAAGCTCAGGGATAACCTTATCTTTTTCCCAAACTCAAGACTAACTTAATCCTTTCACAAGGTAAGGATCAAACCTAATTCTTTTATATCTTAGGTTAAGAATCAAACCTCACAATCACTCCATGTATATTTTTCCCAGGTAAGGATAAAACTTTTACAAATTCACTCAAAATCTAATTCTATTCAGAAAGAATTAACACCTATCTCTTTTCACGGGAAAAAAGTAATCTAACCTTTTTGTACTTAGGTAAATATTAAACCTCAATATTTTTACCGGAAGAGATTGAAACCCAGCTACCCTTGATTAGATACTCCCAACAGTATCTAATCCGCACACAACTCATCAATTACACAAATTGATAAGTGTTTTTTCCACTCGGGGCTTCTACAACCTCAATTTAATTTAACTCAATTAATATCCCCGAAATTACTAGTGATAGAATTAAAAGTGAGGAAATAAAATCTGATTAAAAGATAACGCGGGTAACACAAAGATAAGCACGTAATCAGATTATCACAAAATCGTTTTAAAAGATTTTTATGCTTTTAACGTTCAAAAATTATTTCTCAAAAAATCAAATTCCAAGTATGCAATAATAATAATAATCTCAATAAAGAATAAGCTTGGAACGATCTCACAAGAAAAACACCGAAGATTGCAAGTAGTATCGCTAGACAACTTAGATCGGTGATGCTAAATTAAATAGCGCTTTAACTCAAGAATTTCAAGAACGGAATAATCTCACAATGATCTCTCAGTATAATATTAAATGATGACTCTCAGAAAGCTCAGTAACTAATTGTTCTTTATAGAAGTAATGTATTGGTGACAACACACAAGTGAAAAACGCAAATCTATTTAAATGGATTTGAAACAGGCCCTCCAACGGCTAATTTTTACATATCATGACATTTAATAGTACCTATAGACCCCATATATTATTCCCTTTTAATCCTGATATATTTGACTCAATTAAAACTTTTAAAACATTCAATTTAATCCCTCAAATATTTCTCAATCTCAATGAGATAAGATAGAAAGAATTAAACATACCAATTTGAGAAATAATCAAATTATATGAATCACATCTATAGGGATAATTAAATACTAATTGACGCAGCCTGTTTTTTCGAAGAGGAAAAGAATAATAAATAATAAATAATCATAAGAAGAGGGGATTTTTAAAGCGCCAGTTTTCTCAAAAGATATACTTAGGCCGTTTTAAAAAATAAGGAGTCGCCACCTAACATTGGATTTAAATGGTATTCTAGATCACCGAATTTTTAGAAAACAATTTAAAAGACCTAAGTAAAAAATTGACTCCAAAAAATACGATCAAACCAAAGATTCATTTAAAGGCTCGGGGGTCAGTTACGCTCGGGGAAGGTGTTAGGCACCCCCAAGATGCCAGTCCAAAAACTGTACCTTATGTCCAATTAAATCCAATTAGTTTAGTTCGAGTGTTTTATTTTATTTTGAAATCATTTTATTCTTATAAAATCTTTTTGGTATTTTCACAAATAAGGTGGGACAAATTTTTGAATTTTTTGGGAATGTTCCCCCCGGTATAACCTCTTATCGAATATTAAAGATTCGATAAAGATGGTCCCCGGGGGGTTTTATGTATGTTTCCGAGGGACTTCTTTAATTTAAATAGGTAAACTAAAAATAGATAAATGAGATTGAAAATATGAATGCAAAACTACATCTAAATGATTTTTTTTTTTTTTAAAGTGAATGAAAAAATAAATGATTTAATTTAATGAATGAAAAGTGTAAGTGGTGAAAGTATACTAAACATGCCGTCTAAATAATGCAATGAGTAAATATGTTAGATGGATGCAAAAAAAAAAAATTACTTTAAATTTGCCTGATTAATTTAAAGAAGTCTCGATTTGAAATTTTCACAAATTCTATGGATATGAGAATTAAGGGAGGTTTTGCGGAAACAATTTAAGTGAAATTAATCTTTCCGAAATTTAAACGAAATCCCACGAAAAATTTATCGAGGAAAGAGATTTCTTAAAACCGTTCGTTTCTAAATTCCACTCAGGTTGAGAAATGAAAACGACGCCACGAAAAACTCTCCCACGATTTATCATATCGTCGGATTTAACTTAAGGTTCGTAAGGATTAATTTCTTCCAATAAAAGATTTTTTATTTTTATTTATTCTTTTTTGATTTTCTCCTTTTTTATTTTTTATTTTATTTCTTATGGTTTTGATAAGAGGAATAAAATAAACAAAAATAAAAAAATGCAGGAAAATAAAAAAATAAAATGTAACAACATAAATAATAAAACATCATTCACCTCGCACCCTGGGTTAAGGGAAATCCGTCCGGGCGTTTTCATCGGATCATCAGACGACTTTTCTTTGTCTTTTTATTTTTATTTGTAAACGAAACAAAAAAATACAGAAATAAAAAAAAAAAAAAAAATAAAAAATAGCAGGTGTCCTCGTCTAAACGCTTTAAGGTTCAGACTGAGAATGGGGAACCTCGTCTTGACGTTTTTCATCGAGTCATCGGACGACAATAAATAAATAAAATTTGCAAGAAAGACCACTTTTTGATTTTATTTTTTATTTTTTGTGTGGTTCAGCCAACAAAGGGGGCCCTGCCACCCTCTCTTTTCCTCTCTCTCTCTCTCTCTCTCTCTCTCTCTCTCTCTTTTTCTCTCTCTTTTTGGTGTGTGCAGACGGCAGGCAGTGGGGTAGGCTGCCCCACTGTTGCCTTTCTCTCTCTCTCTTCTCTCTCTCTCTCTCTCTAGCGCTGTGCAGACAGGGGGCAGGCGGGCCCACTGTCGCCTCTTTCTCTCTCTCTTCTCTCTCTCTCTCTCACCGATCTCTTCCTCTCTCCTCTCTCTCGGTTTGGACCCTAGAAGGCCCCACTCCCTTTTCTCAAATTTCAATTCACTCTCTCATTTTTTACTTCTTTTAATTTCACCTTTTTTTTTTTTTTTTTCACACCCTTTTTTATTTCATTTTTCTTTTCTCTTTTTTTTTTTAATTTTTTTTGTGGGACAGTCAAAATGTCGTGTCTACACTAATGATATATTTATAATATATTTAAATCCCTAGAATATCTCCAAGATATTAGCCAAAAACGGCTAATAACGACTACTAAAAGATGTGATCAACAAAAGCCTCGAAATCTGAAATAGTCTCATCGATTGGCTGACCAATACCCGTCGATTGACCGATCGTTTCAGGTTGTAGCCCAAGCCAATTTATCAAACATGGTCAGTTGACCGATCCCCCATGGGTCAGTTAACCGATCTCTCATGGTCAATCGACCGATCGATTCAGAGAGTTCACCGGTTCACCATCGATTAATCATCGGTTGACGGATCGATTCAAAGAGTTTCACAATTCCCAGCCTACTTCCATTGATTGACCGAACCTCTCTGGTCGGTTGACCGCTCAATACTGGAACTACTTCACTTTAATTTATTTCATCTCCACACTTCGACATTTTGAACATTTTAACTGATTTATTTTCTCGGTTAACTAATATTCACACTATTAATCAATTTTAAACACTAATATTTCTTAGGTCAATATTTCTTCTTCAATTTCATATTGGAGCACATAATTGAACTTAATTAGGACTCTAATTCAAACACACATAAATATAAATTAATTTTGTGTCATGTGTGATCCTAATCGAGAAACATTAAAAGTAGAATTGAATTGAGTTGTTTTTACCTAGAATCTTCAAAATCTTCAATTCTCTTAATGTCCATCTCTTTGTCAGTTTCTTTAGCATCATTCTCAATTTCTTCATGATAATAGTGTAGCGTAATTAAATAATTTCTGTTGAATATCATATCGTTTGTGTTACCTAGTTATGTGTTGTATATAAAATGCCTAGGACAATCCTCCTCTTTCAAGGTGTCATTTGAGAGTGAGTTAGGCCCATTGGGTTTCTAAATGGTGTTAGAGTCAGTTTTTTTGTCTAATGTTGGACATGTTGAATCCCACATCAATGTTGGGCCCCCTGATATTCATTCGCAATGCTTTGTCAAAGTTTACCATGCGCGTGAGGGAGCGTGTTGAATCCCACCTTGATATTTGGCGCCCCGATATCTGTTTGCAGTAGTTTGGCAAAGTCCACCCTATGCGTAAGGGGTCGTGTTAAATCTTATATCGCTTGTGTTACTTTAATCTGAGTTATATAAAAAGTCTTAGGCAATTCTAGGCATCTTTTGAGAGTGAGTTAGCCGCATTGGGGTTTCTACAATTTTTGTTGGCAAGATTGCACTCAATAAAAGCTTGTCAATTATCTTGTTTTGCTTCTTTAAGGCAAATATCAATGGTGTTAGTATCGATAGGGATGGAAGATATTTGTCAAGTTTATTAAGATAACATCAAGCTCAAAATCGAATCGTAAATCGTTGATTTTTTTAAACATGATTTTTAAATAATAATACAATTTAGTGCTTAAAATTAATTATATTAAGTATTTAATAAAATAAGTTTGTTTGATAAGTATAATTAATAGTACTTAATTAATTCAGAGACACTTAAAAATTTAAGTTAATGGACCTAAAATCTTAAGTCAGTGGGTCTTAACTTAATTTTTCAACACTTAATGGGTTTAACCTTTTTTTATTTAACTTTTTTTGTTGACACATTTTTACCACTCAGCAGACCAATGGCTTAAAATTAATTATCAAATTTATTTATTTATTTTTTGTTGAACTCTATGTTATTGTTGATTTGTGTTAATTCATATATTTGAATTTTTTATTATGTTGTTGGTATTTTTATTTTATTGTTTTGTTCTCGAATTTTTTTCCTGTATTATCATGATTTTAGTAAAAAAAATAAATTTAAGTGTAGTCATGTAAAGTAAATAATTTTCAAATTTGAAATTATGTACTTATCAAATAGACAAAAAGAATTGAGCACTTAAAAACCAAGACTAAAATTTAATTTTATCAAATAAGCTCCTAATATTTTTAGTACGTAAAATTTAAGTAGTTAACAAACATTGTCTATTTTCTCTATTCTGATCATTAGCAAAGTATATTTGTAAAATTTTAATCACAAATATGACTAAAAATATAAAACTTAAAATCCAAACATAATCAAAGCCCTAATTAGTAAGATACATAATCAAAACCTTGACTAATATAACACACAAGGGATTGTTGAGGCCTAAAGGCACTACATGAATTTTCAAATTTTTAAGTGTTAAAAAATAGTAAATAAAAAAAAATTACTTATAAGTATATATTTGAAACTTAAAGGATATAAGATATATTTAAACTCAATCGCTTTGTAAGTGGAGGTGTGAAATTTTTAAGCATGAATTTTTTCCCTTAAATATTTCATCAACTTATCCCAACCATCCATTTCTCTCAAATTAATCTTAATCATTAATTAAAAGACATTAAAAAAATTATCATGATTTATTAATAGATATAATCTTATAGGTAAAATTATAATAAGGGAAAATATATGTAATATATAAAATAGATTTGCTTTAAATCGACGATTACACGTGCGATTCAATTCACAATTTGGTTAAAATTATTACAGTTCGTGGTTCATTTGCAAAGTTATAATGTAAAAATCAAAACTAAAATCACTGTTGTTTTAAATTCTTATATCAAAACCATTTGATCAATGGTCAAATTCGAAATTCGATTTGGTTACCCATTAGTTAGTCCCTGTAAAACTCATAGAAAATAATTTCATATCACATCATTTTTATCCACAAAATTTACTGTATGTACATACCAATCTAACTATTGATTTGTATACATTTTATTTTTGCTAACAAGACTCCACTCGAGAAACTTGTCGGTTATGTTATTGTTTTGTCATTTTTTGGTTTGCTAGTCACTAGGTTAGTTTGCTGTTTTTTATACCTTATCTTGCTTAGTTATGTGTATTACCTTAACTTCCTTGTTCTCCACCTTGTGTTCTAAATATATTCTATGTTTTAAAAATAAAAAATAAAATAAAAATTAAAAAAAAAAAGGGAAAAATAATATTTTCTAAAAAAAGATTTTTTTTCCCTATTTTTTTTTTCAAAACGATTAAAGAGCATAGTATTCTCTCATTAATACTCTCCAGCTCCAGTAACTAGCAGTCCAAGATCTCAGTCACCTTCAGTTAATGCTCAATATCTACAGTTCAGCCATCTTCTCAACCACCTTTTCCTTGATCATTTAATACTCTATATTTTGATTGTGTGTGTGTGTGTGTGTGTGTGTATATGTAATTGTTCATTCTAATGGATGTAGAAGACAATATAGATCCTTTCTCATTATTCACGCTCTCTCTTTCAATAAGGTATCAAGAGTATACTAAAATCCTAAGTCATTTTAGGTTTGTCTGTAATTTGTTTTCTTCCTTCTCTTTAGTTCTCTGCTTCCGCTTTCGTTATTATTCATCCAAATTTCTTCCATTTATTGTGCTTCAACTGATTTAATGTGACAAAAATAGTCTCCATTGGAGCTCCAACAAACCTCCACGTGCCGCCACAACATTTGGCATTGTAAACAGATTCCCATTTTTCACAACTATTTTGAACTTCGATTATCAATATAAGACTAGTTCCACATTCCCTGTTCCAAGACGATTCAAACTACATATCAGACGTCAATTTAGGATCACCAACGCGCTCTCACTTGTTGCCTAAAGCAACAGAACTCAAATCCACGAGCCGCTTGGTCCTCCCACACTCAGACCGATTTTTCTGCCATCTTCTTCGATCCGATTCAACCCTTTTTCAACCGGTTCTTGTCCAGTTCAGATCGGTTCCTAAAAGATTTCGATGCTCTGTTTCTAACGGTGGCATCAAATTTTCAAAAATCTTTATCTACAATATACTTTCTTGTATATCTACGCATATTTCTTATTATTTGGTATCTTTGACGTCATCTTTTATCTTGAATGGATAAGTCTAATGTCTCTAATCCTATATCCACAATTTTTTATGGGCCCAAGAAATGTCTAGTTTATTACCTGGACATAAACTTTGGTGTATTATTACTAGTGATATCTCCAAATCGACTCGCCTCAAGGATGAAAAAGATACTAAATTTAATGATCGTCTTGAGGAGTGGGATAGTTAAAACCAAAAAATTTTGCATGGTTTCGCAATACTATTCTATACCATTAAAATTCAATTTGGTCGCTTTCACACCGCTAAAGAAGTGTGGTATTTCCTTGCGCAATGATATGCAACCATAGATTTGTTTCGTCGTTACCAACTTCTTGGTGACCTACATAAAATGAAACAAGGGTCTAGATAGTCTATGAATCATTTTCTATTCCAAATACATTCTAGATAGGACCAGTTGACACTTTCTGAGCCAAGTTGGAATAGTACAACAGATCACTGTATATCGTGATCAAATGCAATTAATGCAATTTCTTATAACATTCACAAATAATTTTGAACGAGTTCAAGCCTCCCTGATACATAGAGTTCCATTGCCCACTCTGGACAATGCCATTTCCAATATGCTATCAGAGAAAATTAGACTTCAAACACTTAAGTAGGATCATACATATGTCGTTTTTGCTATATCATCCTCAAACAATAAGGAGAATTCACAAAATTTGCTTTATTGCAAATATTGTTATGAGATTGATCATGAAATCCAAAACTATCGTGCTCGTTTTTGCAAACATTGTAAGGAGTACAGACATCTAACCGGTGATTATCCTAAATTTCCATCACAAACCTCGAGCTACAATCTTTCTAAGGGAACACAAAGCTAATATTGATTAGAAACCCACTTCAAGACGAAGCATTATGTAGCTTCAACCATTGATGGTGAAAGTCCTTGATCCACATCATCTTCCATTCCCTCTATTTCCATCAGTGACGTTAAGAAAATGGTCGAACAAGTTCTATCTAATTCCACTACTCAACTAACTATCTCAACTACATCAAGCATACCCCGTTGGTACTTTGGTTCCTCTTGTTGCAATCATATGATCTCTAAACCTTATTTTTTCTCTCATAAGAATCCAGATGATCATAAGCCCATCATATATACTGCATATGGTTCATTTATGATAGTTTCCCATGCTGGTCATGTTTATACTAACACTCTATCCCTTTATGATACATATTACATTCTCAATCTCAGTTGGACAACTTTGTGAACTTGGTTTTGACTTATATTTTTCTGCTTCTAGTTGTCATGTGCAGGATCCTTAGACATGGAAGATTCTTGGGAACGGGAGCAAGGTCCGACGTTTTTTTGAGCTAACTTCACTTCAACTTCCAAATCAATTTCCCCATCAGACTATAACTTCTACCACTTTATCCTCTCCAATCAGTTTATGGAATGCTCGGTCAGTGTTAAAGATTTTCTTATCTCTTTTTCATGTCCTGAATATTTTTGGGGGAGAGGCAACATTGACTATAGTTTAAATACCATCAATCGCATCCCATCACCTGTCATTCATAACTAAACACCCTATGAGCATTTGTTTGGTAGTCCAGTTGATTAGTCCACCTTAACAATTATTATATGTGCATGTTTTGTTCTTATTTAACCACATGAACATAATAAGTTAGAACCAAAGGTCTCGCTTATGTTGGTTTCTCAGATTTGGAATAAAACATAAGGGTTTTAGTTGTTGGGATCCGATATCTAACCGTCTCCACGTATCTCATCATGCTATCTTTTGGGAACACAAAATGTTTTTATCCATGAGTAAATTCCAAATATATTTTGTATTTCATACTCCTTTCTTTACTGATACTTTTGTTGAGTTGTTCACTAAAGATAATACAGGCTCCTTTAAGATTACCATTGCTCACATTGAGGCTAGTCCGACCTTAACAATAGCTCTTGGCTACTCTTCTCTTCCTGATAATCCTATGCCACATAATAATGACCATCATTCATCCATACCAACTGATGTACATCTATCTAGATGATCTTTTAAGGTAGCTCAACGTCTTTCTTATCTCCAAGATTATCATTGTTTATCTACTATTATAAACCTCCATAAGCCTCAATCCTATAAGAAGGCTAATTCTCTTTTGTAGGAAGCAATGCAAGATAAACTTGATGCCTTGACCAAAACTCATTATTGGGATATTTGTTGATTTACCTCCTGGAAAAGCCTCTATTGATTATATGTGGGTTTATAAGGTCTAAACCAATTCTAATGCATTTGTCGGATGATATAAAGCTCTTTTGGTTGCTAAGGGATTCACTTAAGAATATGACATTCACTATGAGGAAACATTTTCCCATATTGGGAGAATTACCTCTATTCGAACTTTTATAGTTGTTGCTGTCATCCGTTAGTGGACACTTTTTTAAATGGATAACAAAAATTCCTTTATTAATGGGGTTCTCCTTCAAAAAGTCTATATGAATCCTCCTCCAGGTATTAAGATATACCACAACACAAAGTCTATCGAATTTGTTGTATGGTCTCAAACAAGCTCTTCGAGCTTGGTTCTCAAAATTCAACACCACAATTCTTAAATTTGGCTTTACATCCAGTGCTCACGACTCTGCTATTTTAATTCGACAAACAAAGAAAGGCATTATACTTCTTCTACTGTGTGTTGATGATATGATTATTATCGGTGATGATCTGCATGAGATCTTGAATCTCAAAAAATATCTCAATTCTCAATTTGAAATGAAAGATTTAGAACCTTTTACGTACTTTCTTCGACTTGAAGTCTCTTCCGGGATAGGTGGCTATTTTCTCTCCCAAAGATGGTTTTACCGATCAAAGGACTTCCAACACTCCTCTTGAGATCAATAACAGGCTTACACCACGAGATGGTAGTATGCTTTTGAGCATTACTCTATATTAGCAACTTATTGGGAGTCTAGTATATCTAATGCTGACACAACCAAATATTACCTATGTTGTTCATCAAGTTAGCCAAGATTTGTTTGCTCCTCAAACATTACATTACTTTGAAGTATTTCATATTTTGCGATATATCAAGGGAACATTATTTCATGGATTACATTTCTCTTCTCAATCTACTCCAATCTTACAAGCTTACTTGGATCCAACCAACAGATGATCTACCACATGTTACTATTTTTTCTTAGGAGAAGCAAATTGTTGTTGCTCATTCTAGTACTGAAGCATAATATTGAGCCTTACCTGACACAATCAAGAATTGTTATGGTTTCATTGGTTAATTTCTTATATGGTGCTATCCAAATTGCTCACAACAGTGTCTTTTATAAATAAACAAAACACATTGAAATGGATTGTCAATTTGTTTGGTGGTGGCGGAATTTCACGTCGCCACTTTCACCGCAAGTGTATGGGTCAAGTTTTAGTAAAAATTGGGAGAATTAGGGTTGTCGTATCCACAGGAATTGGTTGAGATTATTGTCGAGTACCGTAATTATCGTAATCTAACTTTATTTAGGTGATAAAACATAGTTTTTAATTAATAAATACTAAACTAATTAACTAATTATACTATACTACTAATACGAGATGTTTAGGGGAAAAGATTATCTAGGGATTAACTTCGTTTACAAAAACGTGTTTGATTTCATTTAGTTTACAATAACAGTGTTCATCCTATCCGGCAATCTTTGTATCGTAAACTCACTCACCACCTCTCCCGAGTGTAAGATGAGTAAATATACAATTTCACGTTAACGAAGAAGTCTCCATCAACGTCTTAATGACACTAGGTCACATGAGTCTTACCCCAATGTCATGGATTGCATACTTTCTAACTCTCTCCCGGGTTATTAAATCGTCGTGTTGTGTTTAACTTTAGTCCGAATTCGGGGTTACCTCTCCCGAGTGTCAAACCCCGATTTCTCAATATGTCTAATCAAGTATATAAACATGGAAAACCGGTAAACACAATTGAATTAGTGAAGAACAACTGTTAAAGGAACACCACTCAAACAAACAACAAATTTTATAAATATTATTAATCCCTAGACAAAATCCGTTTAACTCATAACCATAACCATTTATACAATGAAAAACAAGCTAAACATGCTCAACAAACTACCGAAGTTAAGAAATAAAAGAAAGGAACAAAAGATTTAGCCGTTGTCCGAAGATTTAGTGCTAAAATCTTTCAACGATCGCTTCTTCTTCTTTGCAACGTGTTCTTCTCCTTCGGATTTGGTTGAGCACTCCCCAAAATACTCTCTAACTATTCTAAGCCCTAAGGGGTCTCTAATTGCCGAATTGGAGAGGAGGGATGAAGAAATAGGGAACAAAATATCTAAAAAATATTTTAAATTTGTGCAGAGTGACTGCCGCGGCGGTGGGTATGTCGGCAGTGGTCACGATCGCGGCGGTGGTTGCAGCGATGCAAGCAGAGACATTTTGTTGTTTCACCGCCGCGACGATGGATCTCACTGTTGCGGCGGTGAATTTGCAAAAAGTTTAGGCCCTTCTCTGTATTTTGACCGCTGCGGCGGTGGTTTCACCGCAGCAGCGGTGGGCTACATGTTCTGAAATTTAGCTTGTTTGCTCTTTTTCCACTGTTCTTGATTCGATTTGATCATTTATGATCCGTTTTCATCCATTTTCACCCCTACACACCTAATTTATAACAAAAAGAATAAAAACGTATTAAAACATATAAAAACGCTATAAAAATACTCAAAAACTAACAAAACTGGCTTGAAAATAAATAGATAAATAACACTTATCATTTGGCATCACATTCTACAAAATATTGTTCGTCTTTATTTAGTTAGCTCCTCAGATCAAATTATCGATATCTTCACTAAAGCTCACCCACCTGAATGCTTCCAGACTCCACTTTTCAAACTCAAGATGATATTGAATCTACCACCTTGAGTTTGAGAAGGGATACAAGAGAGCATATTCTTCTCACATTAATGCTCTCTACTGTCAGTTGTGTTCAGTTACTGCTCAATCTCTACAACTCACAACCTCTCAATCACCTTCTCCTCTGTCATTTAATGCCCTATAATTTGATTGTTTCTAAATAAATAATTGTTCAGCGTAACGGATGTAGAAGACAATATCGATCTTTTCTGGTTATTCACATTATCTCTTTCAATATTTACATTCAAAAACATTAGGAAATCTAAATCTATGCTGCGTATGGATCCCATACCCTATTGGTGGAGATGGCTTGAACTAACGACTGCCATACAAAGAAGAGTTGCTGCGTCAAAATCCTTATTTCTCAAGAAAGAAGTTAGGAAAATCCTTTTGACTTCTCAAAAATTCCATTTTCACTTGGATTTCGATATTTACTCTTCCCATAAAAAGTGGCATTGTTGTAGTGCAAATGAACAATATCATAACAAAAGAACTTCTTTGATGAGCATTTACATTATTTTTTTTTTTTTCCCCTCCTAATGATTATGTATAGAAAAACAAAAACAAACTTTTTTTAACATTTATAATTTTTATTTCTAACTATTTTGGAGACAAAAACAAAACAACATAGCTCATCAAACATGATTCAAAAACTTTATGCAAGTGGGCTATAAATTTAAACTTTACCGTACGAAAGTTAAAAAAACAAAAAAACAAAAATGAGTGCGAACTTTAAGATGCAAAAATAAAATTTACCTTTATCCATGTGGTCAAAGATAAGGTTCAATATGTTTATTACTAATAAAAGACTAATGTGCTAAGAAAATAATAACAAAAGAAGCCCTTTTGACTTGGTCATTTTTATTTCATTTTTAACATTTGAAAGAAGAATGTAGGTAGGATTGTGATGGCTAACTGCCATGGACTTGGGGTTAACCCCAAATATATATATATATATATATATATATATATATATATATATATATATATATATATGTGTGTGTGTGTGTGTGTGTGTGTGTGTGTGTGTGTGTGTAATTTGTGGTCTTCAAGAAATATTTATAGTCAAATTTTATTACATTGACCACTAGATCTTGAGATATGGTCCAATATGTATGGAGCAAAGGTCAAAGGATCCTAAATTAAGGTAATGTATGGCATATAGTTGTTCAACCACATGTTCGTTTTTCTATGTATATGCTTTTCTTGGTCAAATACTTGTCTAATTTATGACACGAAAAAACTTGTAGATGGATAGTTAAAAAGGTTGGGTTTGAAAAAAAACAATAAAAATTATTGGTGTTTGGTTAGTATTTTTAATTTGGGAAAATTACATTTTTTTCTATTTTATTTGATTAATTAAACTGAGACTCATTACTTAATTGAATCAAGTTATTATTCCATTACGTTCTTCGTTATTTGAGGATCGACGTAATATATTTATATGCTAAAAATAATTAAGTTTTGAATGAGATTTTAATTTTCAAAAGAACCCATTCGAGATTGGTTGAAAATATAATGGATGAGTTATCCCACATTACTTGAGATTGAAGAACTTGAGTTGTAAGGGGTAGTTATCTCACATTGATAGTGGAGGGAAAATTCAAGTTTGTATCACCTTATAAATTGACAATAAAGGTAAGCCACTAACCATCAAACATTCAAACTCGAATCGAGCTAGGCTGGAGTTCGGGTCGGGTCAATCCAATCTATATTTGGAATGGGTTTGGGTCGGGTCTGGGTCGGATCCGGGTTAGGTTGGATCTTGACCCACCATAATAGTTTAAAGTTTAATTAATTGGTAGTTAACCAGTTAATTAACTGCTTAACAATCATTTTGAATTAACATCATGAATAGACATAAGTTCATTAGTGATGGTTCGCGTCAACATTAATAGATGCATTTTCAAAATTACATCTATTCAATGATGTTTTTTGGTCTTTTATAAATAGGAGATTTCCCATTCATTTCAAAAAGTCGAATTCACAGCATTATCACTTCATATCACCATCAAAGCACAAAACATTTAGAATTTTGTGAGAGTTTAAGTACAAGTCTAGTTTGCCGAAATTTTTGGTTTCAAGTGATAGTACCAAAAACTTGAAGATCGTTATACCTTGGGAGACAGATGTCCATTTAACCATTAGCACCAGTGTGGGGGCACAAATATGCTTTAAAGGCATAGAGTTAAACTTTAGCCTCCATCTACTTCAATTCTATTCATTGTTTGAATATCCAGGTAAGTTTTTATTTAAAATTTAAAACACTATTTCTGTTACGTAAACATTAAAACATTTTGTCATTACTACTTCTTATGTATTATGTTATATAAACATTTATTTCTCTTCTCTGTTGATGCTGTTTCTATTGCGTAAACGTTAACGTTATGATTTTGATTTAGTATACACTTTAGATTGCTTCATAGAATTTTCATATTTTGATTTTACTGCCCATATGTGTTTAGTTAATATTCACATTAATATTGTTTAACAACTATTAGTTTAATTCCACGATTATTTAAGTATTTATTTAATTTTAATAATTATCACCAATAAAGTATAGGGTGGATATCTATGTGGAGCTTAAGGTTTGCCAAATTGTATATTTGATTGTGCAAGTTTTACATTTATTTCAATCACGCAAAATTGAAAATATTGTTAATGATTTAGGACAAAAAATAGGTTGCGCTTAGCATTTGGCCTTCTAATAGGGATATTTTTGTCATTTATTACTCTACTAACCTTAAGATGTTTTTCACTAACTATTTTTTAGCAACAATTCATGCTTCTTTCTTATTTTTCAAACGAATCGTTAGAAAATTATTAGAGGAAAATATATTAGGTTTAGCGTATTGATAAAATAACAAAAATATTGATATTAGAAGGTCACATATTGAGCACAACTCATTTTTTATCCAAAATCATTAACAATATTTGTAATTTTGTGGAATTGAAATAAATATGATATTTGAGAGAGTGTAATCACATTGACACACATTCCATACTTTAGGAACTAAAAATATAATTTTCCCTTCTAACTTTTCTTTTCTTCCAGTTTTTGTTCTCTTAAAAGAAAAGGCAGAAACTTATAGAAATAAAAGAATTAGAAAATAATTAGATTTTCTTGACATTAAGGTACTTATTATTTTCACCTTCTTTTTATTATTTTTAATTATTTTGAATAAATTTTTAATTTGATAATAAACATTAAATACATATTCAATTAAGTGCATTGGATAAAAAATATAAAACAATCATTTAACGTATTATCACTTAAAATTTGGGGAAAAAAATAATAATGTGTACGTTGCTTATCATTTATCACTTAAATTGGACAATTTTTATTAATACAAATATCATTAGACTAGAATCATTAGAAAATATAGAATATATATATATATATATATATATATATATATATATATATAATAAAATTTTAGAGAAAGAGAGTAATACCAAGAAAAAAAATAGAGAAAAAAATTGAAGAGAATTTTTGAGATATCAAGACAAATGTATTCGAATAAAAAATATTTAAGTAGTCCGACCCTTCACCAGACCCTGTGCATAGTAAGAGCTTTATAGTATTGGACTGCCTTTTTATTTAAATAAAAGTTATTCAAAATAAATTTCACAACTTGAGCTTTCATGACTTGATTTTTATTTTTTATCAAACAGATGCTTAATACCAACTATATTGCATCTATCAAGTTTTAATATCATTTATATATTGAATTTGTATTTAATATCATAAATTAAGTTAACTAAAATATTGACAGACTTAAAAATAGGATGGTGCTATTGTCGTTTCTCTTGGAAAAATTCACAAATTGATTAGATTTTTTCCCTCTTGACGTGACGAAAATAGGGTTACTGATTTTAATACCCATAGATATTAACTAAGATAAAACAAGTAATAAATAAAGTGGAAGACACGAATTTCTACATGGAAAACCCCAAGGCGGGAAAAAACTACGGGACCAAAGTTTGATATTAACCTCCTCTATCACAAAATAATGGGATTACAACCGTTTACACTTTCAAGAAAAATTTTGTTGGATCACCACATCAATATCATCGAAAACAGTGGATACAACAAAAAAATAAAAAATAAAAAAATACAAGTATATAAAGAAATGCCAAATCATCAATTGGAAGAAGATTACGGAAGATCAAGATGAATAGAAACAAAGTCCTTGATAACGAAAATAAACCCCTGAACATTAGCCTCGTCACGCTGAAGTTGTTCTCTGAGTATTAACATATTCTCTCACAAAAACTTAAATTTGTTGGGGGGGGGGGATCCAAAATTCCTTTACACAAAAAATAATTACATTTGGTCAAGCAAGGGCCAATTATATAAAAATATGACATTTAAATGGATAATAAATGTGCTAATTAGTTAGCCAAGAAGGGAGCAGATTGTACGATCAATCTGAAGATAATGGAATCACCTTTGGAAGAAATAGAAATGTTGAGATCGATCGATCTTAACAGAAATGGAAGCAGAGGCTATTGATAGGCTTGCCCTTCTATTCGTACCGTACCCAAAAAAAAAAAAAAAAATAATAATAATAATAATACCACCACCTTAAAAAAGAATACAGTCTATAATCTACCATACAAACCAAAATAAAAGTAATAGATCTATAACACAAGGTATTCATTCTTACATTGTAATAATCAATACAGAGAGCAAGAATTTCCAAACTTCAATCCTCTTCTGTTATAAACATAACATCACAATAACATAGAGGAAAAAGCAATTGGCACCCCCACAAATATCCACTTGCAATCCAATCACACTATACTCATGAAAGTCGACAGTGTAATTGGATATTTATGGAGTGTCAATAACACTTCCCTAACATGTATCCATTACCCAAAACCACCAAAAAAAAAAGAGGCAACAATATATGGCTATCATTACTACTTACTGCTACTGCCTGCCTCTCTTGATGCTGCAAGAAGGGCATTTGTATTGCTTTATGCTCTCCGCTTTGGCGGGTGTTATCTTAACGCACTTGCCATGATACCACCTCTCACACATGTCGCACCCGATCCAAAACTCATCCGCATTGTAATTCCCGCCGCAGCTTCCGCAGAGGGTTTCGCTGTGTTCGTCTTCATCATCTTCATAGGTCTCGTCCGCTAGCTTTGCTGTCACTTTAACTTGCCCATCACTAGACCTCTACACGTTAAAAGGATTGAAGTTAATGAACTATGGGGGTATAAACATCAATTGCACACATTCGCAATTCCGACGCTCAAATTCCATGCAATATACCACCACCTAACCTATGATTTGAGCAGAAAAACTTTTGGCACCATTTGGTAATGCTTTCTGTCAATCCTTGTTTTTTTCCTCTCTTTTTTAACAGAGTCTAAAAGTAGCATTTGTTTGCACTAAAAAAAAGGAATAGTTTGCGAACAATAAAAGTAAAAAATATGATTTTACTATTTTTCTTTAAAAGAAAAAACTAGTTACTTTTATTTAATTGATTTTTATATTTTAAGATTGACAGACTACGAACTCAATGATTGGGAACGGAGGTGGGAAAGAGAGTAGCCAAGTCAGCCTACGGGTGAGTTGGGACTTCCCTTGAATTCCCTGGCTCTTTGCCTGCCTCTTTTCTTTTTCTCTGCTCAATTTTTCTCAAGCATCTACAGTATCTCTGTGTATTAAAAGATGGGTTTGAACACTTTGTACCCTTGAAGTTTGACCTGTGTCTCACTTTAGTCCCCATAGTTTTAATTTCAACACACAAAACTCAAGATTTCCAATTGTATCATTCCAGTTCAAATCGTAAACGCTTTTAAAAAATGGATGGAAATAGTCACGTGCTTGGCATGTGACTTTTAATGAGGGAGCAAATTTGTCTTTTCAGTTCTACCTTTAAAATTAAAATACATGAACTAATTGGGATAATCATAAACGTTAGGGGTCGTGAGCGTACAATAATCTAACCACAAGCTCTCTCTCACCAACCCACTCTTTCCCTACCACAGCACAGCCCCCCAACTTGACACCACTCACCAACCACTGCCCCGACGCAAACTCCAAAGCCCATCAAAATTCCGTTGTAAATGTCCAGCCATTTGGACATTCAAAAGGCAACCACCGTCTACCGAGTGTTCAACGATCCAGCCAGGGCATCCTTCACGGCAACGACGAAGAACATGAGCCCCGTCAAAGAGAGTTCGCTAAGGCCCTTGATTGCCGTGAACGTGTTGGGCTAAGGGTTCAAACACATAACACCCTTGAATTGGAGAGTGAAGCTCAACAATTTTCCGGCATATAATTCGGAGGCTGCAAGAATAGTTTGACTGTCTGAGTTGACTCAGTGAGACAGATTGAGGAGAATTAGGGTTTTCCATAGAATTGGTTGATGTGTGTGCAGAAATTGTTGGAGAAGAGATCGCAAGACGCAAACAATTTATTGGAATCAATGGAGTACGATTTGTGGGGAGAGAGAGAGAGAGGAGGGCGGAAAGAGAGATATAGATGATTTGGAGTGGAGAAGGAAGAGAGAAGTCAAGGTTTCGGCAGAATGAAAATGAGAATTCCAAGTGGTGAATGAAGAAAGAGAGTGATCGGACAATGATGTTGGAAGGAGAAAGGGTTGCCAGCGATTAGAATTTGAGAGGATATCAAAGAAATAGAATTTTACAGTTACCAACCCAAGAGTTTATGGTTGTCCCAATTAGTCCATAAACTTTAATTAAAAAAATAAAATAAAATAAAAAGACAATTTCGCCCACTTATATACAGTCACGTTCCAAGCAGGTGACTATTTCCGTCCATTTGTTAAACCGACTTCACATGTAATATCAACTTTTATCCATCTAACCTTTGTGCTGCCCCTAGATTTACTTCCGTTATCTGTAATTGGCTTGTCTTTCACAGGTTTCCTTTCTGTTACAACTTCAAAGACGGTGGGCAGATCATTTATCAAGCTGAATAGACGTTTCCTGTGAAGGAAAAGGAACATACATACATATATACACAATTGTGAACAAAGCCATAGCATAATGTGAAGGAAAAACGCAAATAAGGAACTCCCAGCGTAAGCAGACTTGAAGACATCAAAATTACAAATGGTTACAATCGTATGTTTCTTCCCACCCCTTCAAATTTCTCGAAACCCAATAAAACACATAAACCTGTTCAAGAGAGATGCTTTAGGGCCTTTTTGGTTGCCTAAATTTAAGAAAATACCTAATTTCAGAAGGATGGATTTGTACATCTCCATTTATATATGATTTACTAGGTATTGTTTGGTTAACCAAATAAACATACAATTATTTTACTTTTTTAGCGTAATCTTTAGCTATATTTTCCTCAAACGACAAGAGAAAACATTTAAACTAAACCCAGTTTTATAAATTTTTACGAACAAACACTATAATATAAATTTGATTAATTAATAAATAGTACAATTCATGAATTGAACTTGAAGGACAACCACATGGACCCTTAGATCTCCAGCACTATGAGAACCACCTATGGCAAATACAAATGGGAAAAGATTACTTTCCGTTGGTTCAAATGAAAATCTTGTACGTGTCCAAGAGAAACAAAAATTATCTTCTGATGCACAGATTTAAAAGTTATCAAGTTTTCATGTACAAATGCAGTAAGGGGCCATTTAACTATCTAAATTATCCTACTTTATGAATTATCTTATTTTTGATGAATTGATTCATGTATTTCTCCATTCAACTATGATTTAATCAAATTTATATATTGTTTGTTTGAACAAAAAAACATATAATTATTTAGCTTAGTTAAATTTTAAGCTAAATTTTACTCCTATTACATGAGCAAATAGCGTCAAAACTACAATTAAAATGGTTAGCTAGCTAATTTAATTGTTTTTAATTCTTACAAACAAACACCAAACTATAATAATTCATAGATTAACTAATTCAAAATTTTATAATTTTTGAATTGAAAGACAACCAAATGGGCCCCAAAAGTAAGCCTTCTACCACAATCAACTGATTTGACTCCTCTACATGAGACAATAAATATTCACTACATAGCACAATAAAATCGGTAATAGAAAACAAAAGGACACAAAAAACCATAAATCATAAGGTAAAGATGCATATGCAACCGATTGAGTTACCCATAACTAAGGTGTATTCACATTTAGCCCATCTCTAGACAGCTAGGTGCGATAAGACTTAAAGAGGCCCAAACCAACAATGTAAGTTACATGTGAAGAAATCAAAGAGAAAGGAAGAACCTTTCGTTACGATTAAGCCAGGCTCCAAGATAGAAAGCCACAGACATCAACCAACTGTCACTGTGCACAGCAACCAGTGAAAGCCAATCTTTACGATTCATTCCATCCCTAGCAAAATTGATACCAAGTGCTGGCTCTGGAAGCTCTGGTGGAACTTCTTCAGCCGGAAGATTGACTTCCCAAGATTCATTTGGATGTCCATACAAACACAAGTTATCTTTGTCTACAAAAAAATGAAACCAATGTAATACATATGTCAGAGAATCAACAGATGAACAAGAAACCTCGAATTAGCTTCAGATCTTCAACTATTACTACACTGACCAAATTGAGCTTCAACTTCCAAACACCCACATTACTGATCAAACGAAGTATAAATCACTGTCAAAATCTATCCAAAAAGTCAGCTTTTAATTATGTTTGGATTGACAGAAACAGAGAAAAGAGAAGATAATCCCATTAAGAGAAACGAAGAAGAAGAGAAAATAACTTTCTCTATTACAATTGGGTAGCCCAGAAAGAGAAATTGCTTTTATTTAAGTTCATCCACTAGTCACTCAATTCATTATACTTCTCTCACTTCTTCAATTTCTCTCCATTTCTCTACACTTCCCTCATTAAAACTACCAAACCAGATAAGTAAGGAGAACATATTATCTTGTCTTCTTTCCTTTCTCTCAATCCAAACAAAGAAACACATCTGAAAAATTCTATTCCCACTTATTCAACCTTATATTCTAAACCAGTGGACAGAGACCATGCATGGACGAACTTTCCTCTTAAAACATGCAAGGTTCAAATTTGCCAACATAAACGTTCCTGACCTTACTAATTTGTGCATAGGGCATCAATAACAAAAAACTAGTGAACCTTCAATTTTTCCCCATATTCGGTTCTCAAAACAACCATGGATGAGATAATGATTCGCCAAAATGAACTGAGACCAATAATTGACTCAACAATTAATAAACAAAAGACTTTGAAATCACTACAATTACATCTTCCATCCTTTTTCCAAGTCAACGCACCGTAAAATTCGAAGAAAAACTAACCACATCGACCTAAAACTCCGATCTACAGTAAAAATCAAAACCGTTACCTGGATCACAAAGCCCGACGAATTCATCAACATCTGGAACAGTCAAAATTCAAGTCAGTCAAAGACTTCTTTAGGGATGTTATCCACAAATTGACTAGTTAGCATCAAGATTTGTAGAGAGAGAAGGAAAGGTACCGTAGGTAAGAGCACGAACTATGCCGGCACGTCGAGCGCTGAAATCTTTAAAGATCTCTTCAACCGTGCGAGGACTTGAAGATACCGAAGCCATTTCCATCAAATTTTGAGATCTAGAACTAATTTGTGCGTGTAAAGCAGATCGACGAGAGTGCGGAACGAATTACGATTGCAGAGAGAAAAGGGAGAGTGGTCGTGAGCATTGATCGATGGAGGAGAGAGAGAGAATTGCATGTAGATAGATGTGAGTTGGGAAGAGAATCGAAAGAAACGGAGAGAAAAAGGGGGACTGCGGGTATGAACGACGCAATCGTTTCTCTCTCTATTTTATTGCCGTAGGGAAAGCAAACCGAAAACCAGGGTGGAGGAGCCGGCCCCATCGTAAAATGTTGGGTGGTCCGACGGCCCAATATTCAAACTTGTTACATGGAATTAAACATTAGGGTGATTTTTTTTTTTGGGCCACATAGGCCCAGTCAAATGTTAACAAAACATAATTAAAAAGTTTTTTGAAAAAATTAGACAACATCCTACTGTTTATAATTAAAATTAAAATGGATCACTGAAAAAACACTATCTATACATTTATTATTTAAGTTAAACCCAAATATATATTCTCTCACTAAATCAACAGAAACATAATAAATAAGAATGCAAATGTTATTACCCACCAACAATGTTAATAATAATATAATGAATGGGGAGATGCGAATATTGTTATACAATAATAACATAATGAATAGATGATATAAATGTCACTGTGCAACAAACGGTTATCATATGTCAATTAAATTTTTCTCTAAACTTAAATAGTTATGTAAGTATAAGAATGAATTAGTAGTGAGTCTTGGAGTCCATTATAAAATACCCCCCAAAAAAATTCTTTTTTAATTCTACGAGTAGAAGAACTCTTTTTTAAGAAAAAAAATATATACGGTTGCGTTTGGGTAAGATAATTCAAGGAGGGATTACACTTTGAAAAAAAAAAAATCACGAATTCTTTTTTTAAAATCACTTGTTTGGGTACTAGCGAAAAAGATTCCTAAAATTCATTGAATTTGTGAAATGGAATTTCAAATGAAGAAAATTTGATTTTCAAATCTCTTCAAAACATATGTTATTTACAAATCCCTTTAAAGAGTGATTTTACTTCTCTTATAATTAAGATGATATTATAGTATTATATTATTTAAGTATGTATAAAAATAATATAAGTAAAATAATATACTTAAAATAATATTACAAATATTATATTATTAAAATAAGTAACAAAAAATAATATAATTAAAATAGTATAGAGCAGTATATTAAAATTATATAATAGGTATACAATAGGTATAAAATAATATAATTAAAATGATATTATTAAAATTATATTACCACATGAGGTATAAAAAACAGTATAATTAAAATAATATTACTAAAATTTTATTAGTAAAATTATATTATTAAAATAGGTATAAAATTATATTATGAAGTTTATTTTTACATTTTCTATTATTAAAATTTAATGGATATTAAAAATTTGCATATAAATACTTGTCTATCCAAATGAGAAAATTATGAAATTACACAATCAAATTTCTCATCTAAAATAATTATCCAAACGACATATTTGTAAATTATGAGATTTCAAAATCCAAAATTTAAGAATTTATCAAATTCTTTACTCTAAATGATTTTGAATCATCATTCAATCACAATTCTTCCATAAGTCCATTAATTAGGTTACAGAGTTTTATAGGGACTAAGGATTAAGATAATATACAAAAAAAAAAATACAATTAAATAGATTTTACTTCTCCACAATTACTAATAATTTTTATTTTTAAAATTACTACTGAATACAAATAGCTATAAATCAAATTATAAATCACATTTTTTTTCCCCATCTCCTACTCCATTCTCTCTCTCCCTACACACCAATTTTTTCATTCCGTTTTTCATTGCCTCTCTCCTCGCCGCACCTCTGCCCCGCTGTCACACGTCTCAATTTTGAGATTTTTTTTTTTTTGGGTACTTTTTGACACTAGTTGAGTTTAGGTAATCCTTAGAAATATGTTTCTTTAGTTTCCGGAGCCCTAAAAAAAATTCTTTAAAATAACTTTTTCTTTAGGTTGCGTTTGGGTAAGGAATTTGATAAATTTAAGAGATTTGTGAAATGAAGAAATTTCAAAATCCTGAATTTTGAAATCCCTTCATTTCACAAATCCGTTGTTTGGGTAATTTTTTTTTTGTTCTATTTTGATCCCACATCTTGAAAAAAAAAACAAAAAACAAAGCGATGAACAGATGATGAAGAGGCGACTAGAAGACGAACAAATCCAAGAAGAAAATGAAAAACAAATTCGAAGAAATCCAACAAGAACAATAAATCGAAAAACAAATTCGTTTTTCAAATTGATTTCGAAATCGTGAACGATTTCCATTTGGATTTCCGTTTCGATTTCCAAGAACAAATCCATCACGATTTCGAAATCGTGAACGATTTCCATTTGGATTTCCGTTTCGATTTCCAAGAACAAATTCAAAATGATTTCCATTTCATTCATGATTTCCATTTTGATTTCAAAAATGAAATCGACATTTCGAAATCGTTCACGATTTCGATTTTGAAATCGAACCCTATTTCGATTTCGAAGACAAACGACGAACGAATGAACGAACAACGATTCGACGACGGAAGAAGACGATTTGACAATGACGAGGGCTACGATTTGACGACGGCGGCGGCTATGACTCGACGAAGGAAGAAGACGATTTGACGACGACGAGGGCTACGATTGACAACGACGACGGTGGCTACGACTCGACGACGACAAGAAGAAGAAGAAGTAAAAGACGACGACAAACAGTGAGTTCGGGTGCGAAGAGGAAGAATGACGGAGAAGAATGGATTTCACAAATTCAGCCTCTCCCAATAGGATTTCGAAATCCTTCATTTCACTCCCCAAAAGATTTGACAAATCCTTTTTCTTCAAATCCTTCCACTCCCAAAACAACGGATTTGTCAAAAGAGGATTTACAAATCATTTACCTAAATGAAATCTCTCCTAAAATTTCCTTACCCAAACGCAACCTTAATTTTATTTTTTTTGTGTTTACCCCCTTTTGTTATTTAAAATATTCACCAACCCCCCAACACTTGCCAACAATAATCCAAGCACAAATGTAAAGTGAAAATACTCACATAAAAAATTTCGACAGTTAGCTTCAATAAGTAACACTTACTTTTGAAAAAAAATTATAATAATAATAATAAAAAAAAATAAAAAATCAAAAACTAATTTAAAAAATGTCATGAGCCCAAACTAGCACAAAATGTTGTTAGGTAGCCGCACATCTAGCTCAAGCTTGAGGGAAGGGTGTGATCGGAGCTGCGGAAAAGTTGTAGAAGGCAGATGTAGCAAGGAGCATTGAGGGTTGGGTTAGGATTTGTCTCCCTAAACTATCCCCCGAACTATGTCTCATTACCTCAATTTGACATTTTGCACTTTCTACAAACCAATCAACACTCGGAAAATACAACGTAACAGAAAAAAAAATACATAGAAGATACAAATTTCAAATAAGTTAGATAAATGTTCAGAAGTGGCTAAAGCGGTAAACATAGAAAAATAAAAAACATTCTTGATTGAAAAAATAACCAAACAGACAATGAGAAAGTGGTTAAGATCACTAGCTTGTCAACATCTGCCAACTTGGCTGTTATGGAGGAAGGCCAACAAGTTCATGGTTTAGCTACTACACATGGGTTCGATGTATATCTCTTACATTGGATATGTGCGGCAAGTGTGGGGGAAATAAATGATGTATTGAAATTTGTTGTTTAACCTAACATAACCTCAAGATTCTCGTAGAACATGCATTTTGACATGAGCTTATTCCAAACACTGATTTTTCCGGAAAGCAATATAAACATTTCGTGAAATGGTGAAACAGGACAGAACCTGACCATGTAACCAATCAAAATATCTATTTAAAACAACTAAAAGTAAACCTTATAAAATTCTCATTAGTGAATCAAAACACTGAAAAATGATTATTACTATATGATGTGGGTGAAAATCCGCTGGCCTCTAAGTGGCTCCACCTAGGCCTGCCATGCAGATCGAAGGAGGACACGTCATCAAACAGTCTGCTTAGCCCGGTTGCATATTGCCCCGGCATCTCATCAAGTCGGTCATCTTGAAGGATTTTGGCAATCACCAAGCCAAAATCCCCAGCATTTATCACGGATGTAACCGACAAGGGTCAGGTAGGCATGACCGCCTCGGTCCCGTGTCGGTGCCCAGGCCAGCCCACTGATCTTAATGGTTTGTCCCATGGGCTTCTCCACCAGCTTTCAAGGGCCCAGGCCCATAGCTCTAATTCTATCACATGACTTCTACGTGTCGTATTAGGGCGGATAACCGAGTTTAGGGCCTTAACTCCCGGGATGCTAATCACATTCTTGCCTATAAAGGGAAGGTGTGGACAGATATTTCAGCAGGTTGAAAAGAGAGGTAACAATTTTAATATATCCCAACGACCATAAATTCTTCCCTCGAGCTCTTATTTTCATGCTAGAGGGGACACGCCGAGCTAACCCTGGCAAGTCCTTTGTGTAGGTACCGACCTGCAGGCTAGGCTGGACAGTGCTAGGGCAACTTGGTCAGCTGCAAATTCGTGGACAGAAAGATTCGTAAGATCCAGCTTCTCCAAGGGTGGCTTATAGATCACCCAATATTCTCCATGTGGACGTTGACCAGACCATATTGTTGGGCATTCCAAATTCCAACACCGACAGTTTGGCTCCATCTATGGGAAGCGCACAAAAAGCCTTCATCAAGTCATTCATTCTCAGCTAAGATTTGATGATCACAAGGTCTGGTCAAGTTATTCAGCAAAGAGATCAGAATGCTTCAGTGAATAGCAACCCAATCTAGAGTACCTAGGTCGGATAATAGGGCCTCAGCCCATGCTCCTATTGACGAAGAAAACATTCCCGTGGGCTAGGTAGCTCTGTCAGCTCCGCCCACAAAGGTTGTGATCAGCCAGACTTCTAGGGCCATTGAGGCGTCAAGGATCGATAATTTGGAGCGCCAACTTGGCGAGTTCCAAAATTATTTCCAAGTCTTCCTTTCCCGTCTGCCTTTGGCCCCCGTGCAAAGGGTACTGAATCTCTAGACCACATGAGGAATAGAGTGACCTCAAGAGTTTGAAAATCGAGTGATTCACTCTCACAGACATGTACCCTAGACCCGGTCTCAGCTTTGTAGCCAGGCAGTCAGGGAGAGGGATCTGGTCCCCCCTACTGTCTCGAGGATATCAACCTAGTTGTCTCGCTATCACGATCTGAAGACAGACAAGAATCACCATCATCTATGGGGCCCAGTCGTGTGACCCGATCTGAGCACAGGTCCCATTGGACTCGAGAGTTAGATCTTAATTCTCTACCATCGACTTAGAGGCGTAAAGTCCAGATATTTGCCAGCCAGGCCGCGACACTGCCCAAAGGGGAAACGGCTATGGAGCGTCGTATGGACGAGATAGAGACTACTCTTCACCAAATTCATGGCGTTGAGGGCTTAGCCAGGATCCCTGCTGGGGTGAGATCCCCATTTATCGATGAAATTATGGGAGAAGATGTACCTTACAAGGCCACGCTGCAGCACGCTCTTATTTTCCCGTTTCTTCTTCTATTTTTAACGCGCTGTAATGCCGTTTTATCGTGATTAGGTCTTTTTCAGCCCATTTTAGGGTTTATGGGTGTAGCTATATATATATAAAAAGAAAGTTTACTTTCGGTGGACCTTTTTTGGAGAGCTCATTGTGTAGATAAAGGAGAAGAGACGATTTTTATAGAGAAAAAGGCTAGTTGGAAGGGATTAGAGCGCCATTGAAGGAGGGGGACTCACTTCTCAACTCAGATTTGGATCTTTATTCCCTTAATCTATCTCTCATTTTTATATCTTGGTTTGTTGATTTGATTACAACTTCTTCATCTATTGTTGTAGTTTTAGAAATGACAATGTGTAGCTAAACTTCTCTTGTCTAGGGATTAATGTACTTCACCCGTGCTATGCTTGATTGAATCTATGTTTTGCTAATGGGTATTAATTTCTATTTAATGGTGTTAATTATTTTATTGCTTCTATTATATGCTTGTATATGATATTGTGGTTGATTTGAGAATATGGGATTCGACACTCAATAGAGGTAATCCCGGATTCAGACTTAGATTTAACACAACACAAGTTTTAAATAATCGGGAGATTATTAAAACTAGTGCGATCCATAAGATTGGGATGTGACGAATGTAATCACTTAAATCCTAGATAGGGATATCGACTTTGAAGTAATTACATATTCAATCACTTGACACTCGGGAGAGGTAGTGAGAGAGCTTTAGAAATCTTGATTGTTGAGTAGGGTGATAACCTTAGTGTAAACTAGAATAAATCAAGCAAATGTATGAGTAAACAAAGTTAATACCTAGATAATCTATTTACATTGAATTCATTCCAACCCTTCTAATTTGACTTGTTTTAATATTTCGGACACCATTCAAATCATCGATCGTCTATATAAAATTGAGTTATTATAATAGTGGTACTTAGCTTGTTCTAATGGGAATCCCAGTGGACGATACTTGATCTTCGGATCACTTTATTACTTGTTCGATTTCGTGCACTTGCGAGTATTCCTAGCGCATAATTTATCGCATCCAGTTTTTGGTGACATTGCCGGGGATTTAAAAGCTGGAAATTAAGTTGATATTACTACCAAGTAACTCAATCTTAATTTAGACATTTCTATTTATTTTTGGTTGATTTTTTCCTTTAATTGTGGTGGTTGATAGTGTAGGCGACGCAGCCGTAGCTTGGAATTTCTTTCTCTTGACCCAAAAATCGAACGTGCATTAAGGAGACTGAGGAGAGAAAGGAGAAACCAAGCTAAAAAAATGGCAGACGATGGTAATGACCATGTACCACAACAACCGTCGGTGCCTCAAGCACTGGCACAACAACCACTGGAACCTGAAATACAACAACAACGGGTCCTTTGTGATTATTATAGACTCATTGTGTTCGACCATTATTCAGCGATCATGAGGCAACCAATCCACGCCAATAATTTTGAGTTGAAACCTACCCTGATCAATATGGTTCAACAGAACCAATATGGTGGGAATCTCCATGAGGATCCCAACATCCATTTGGCGACGTTCATGGAGATATGTCACACCGTAAAGATCAATAGAGTCTTGGAGGATGTTATTCGGCTAAGGCTATTCCCATTCTCATTCCGAGACCGAGCCAGAGGTTGGTTTCAATCTGTCCAACCGGGGAGGAACTAGCTCAACGGTTCGTCACTAAGTTCTTTCCCCTATCGAAGATGTCACAATTGAGAGACGAGATTGCTCAATTTCGTCAAAGATATTATGAGCCCCTCTTTAAGGCATGGGAGCAGTTCCAGAACTTGTTGAGAAAATGCCCCCAACATGGGTATTAGGATTGGTTTCAAACCCAACTCTTCTACAACGGGTGGGATGGTCAAACGAGAACGATTGTGGATGCCGCATCTAGAGGATATCTGTTATCTAAAACTCCTGATGAAGCTCAAGCACTATTGGAAGAGATGACAACCAATAATTTTTAATGGCTTAACGAGCGCAATATGGGACGAAAGGTAGCCGGTATTCATGAGGTCGATCCTCTAACTACCTTGTCAACCCAAGTTTCGAAACTCACAGAACAGCTTGTCGCCTTCGCCTCCAAAGATGTCTCATCAAGTCAGGAGATGGAAAATATTACCAGTGCTTCCCAACTGGGGATGTATAATGAGTTTAAGGAATGTCACTTTGTCAACAATTGGGCCTATACCTTTAGGCATGCCAACAACATCCCAACTCACTATCATCTAGGGATTTGGAATTACGAAAATTTTTCTTATGCGAATTACCCAAAATGCCTTTTTATCTCCTCTCGGGTATTCTTCGCAAACACAAAATTTTTCGCCACAACAACCAAGTTGTCCCATGCAACAACAACCGATGGACAGAAATAAGCCATTATTGGAAGAATTGTTCAGTTCGTTTATGAAAGAGACACAAAATATCATGCGAGAAATGCATAATCGTCTCAACAAACATTGAACGCATCTTGATAACATTAAGACGACGTGCACCAATACCAATGCTACTGTAAAGTCTTTAGAAACACAAATTGGCCAGCTCGCTAGTGCCATAAAGGGGCAAACCTCAGGAAAATTTCCGAGTGATACGAAAACTAACCTAAGGGATTGCAAAGTTTCTTGAAATTTTCAAGAAAATCCATATCAATATCTTGTTTGCCGATACATTGGAACAAATACCTGATTATGGGAAAAATTTTAAGGATATAATGGCTAAGAAAAAGAAATTGAAAGAGTACGAGATCGTCAAGCTCACGGAGGAGTGTAGTACAATTCTTCAACGGAAATTACCACAAAAGCTAAAGGATCCCGGAAGCTTCACAATCCCTGTACTATTGGGAAGTCTTATGCTATCATCCATTTTTCGGAAGTTGGGGCTTGGAAAAGCAAAGCTGACTACTAGTTCTCTACAAATGGAGGGTCGTTCCTTGACCTATCTAAAGGGAATTATTGAACATGTGCTCATAAAGGCGAATAAATTCATCTAATGGGTCAATTTTGTTGTGTTAGATATGGAAGAAGACCGAAAAATTCCCATTATTCTTGGGAGGCCTTTTTTTTGCAACCAGGAAGGCATTAATGGGAACTTGATCTTAAAGTTCAATGACGAGGAAGTGAAGTTCAACATTTTCAACACCATGAAGTTTCCAGAAGAGAGCTCGACTTGCAATCAGGTAGAAGTGGTTGACTCTTTTGTTAAGGAGTTTGACGTGGAGATTTGTGACAAGAAGGGCAGTAAAAATGTTGTGGCGGATCATCTTTCATTATTTGAGCTAGAAAAGGTCGGTGATGATTTGTGTATTACAAAAGTTTTCCCAGACGTGCAACTATTCAATATTGAAGTAAAACTTTTGTGGTTCGCGGATCAATTATCTCACTTGCAAGGTATTGCCCCTGGACTTGTCTAGTGTTCATAAGAAGTTCTTACTTGAGGTGAAGAATTACATGTGGGATGACCCTATTTGGGTTCCAGAAGTGCGCCGATCAAGTCATTCGGCTATGTGTTTCGTAAGAAGAAATTGCGAGCATCCTCCATCATTGTCACTCATTGTCGTGTGAAGGGCATTTTGGTGCAACATGGACAATCGCAAAAGTACTTCAATCAGGTTTTTACTGGCCTACTCTTTTCCATGATTCTTATATTGTTGTCAAGAACTATGATTGGTGCCAGAGGGTTGGTAATATCTCGAGGCGACATGAGTCGCCCTTAACGAATATTCTCAAGTTGGAACTCTTTGATGTATGAGGAATAGATTTCATAGGACCGTTTTCTCCATCATTTGGTCAAGAGTACATTTTGTATTGGCGGTAAACTACGTGTCAAAATGGGTAGAAGTTGTTGTCACGCCAACCAATGATGCAAAAGTAGTGTTAAAATTTCTTTAAAAGAACATCATGACGAGGTTCAGGACTCCTCAAGCCATCATTAGCAATGAAGGAACCCATTTCTGCAATAAAATTTTCAATACTCTACTGACAAAGTATGGAGTTCAACATAAAGTAACACTTGCCTACCATCCCCAGACAAACGGGAAAGCGAAAGTATTCAATCAGGAGGTCAAACAAATTCTGTAAAAGATGGTTCACTCTAACAGGAAAGATTGGGCGGTGAAACCTGACGATGTATTGTGGGCCTACAACATAGATTTTAAAACACCGATTGGGATGTCTCCATACCAATTGGTGTTCGGAAAGACGTGCTACTCACCGGTTGAGTTGGAGCACTGTGCTTATTGGGCAATTAAGAATCTAAATTTGATCTCAATGCTTCAGGAGAACAATGACTTCTACAGCTCAATGAGCTAGAAGAATTCTAGAATGAGGCGTACGAGAATGCTAAGTTATATAAGGAGATAACCAAGAGATGGAACAACAAGCACATCATTAGGAAAAAGTTCAGTCTCGGACAACAAGTATTGCTTTTCAACTCTCGGTTGAGACTTTTTCCCCCAAAAACTGAAGTCGCGGTGCTCCGGGAACCATTCCGGATGAAACAAGTTTTTCCACTCGGTGTTGTTCAATTAGAAGGTGATGATGGACAGATTTTCTGGGTTAACAGAGAGAGAATCAAACATTATTATGAAAATGAAGAGCTAGTTGTGGAGAGTATCTCCTTCATTAATGTTTGATGCGGTTAATTGCTGAGTCCAGCAAGGGACATTATATTTAGTGCTTTTTGGAAGGTAACTCAAGGGTATTGTTCTCACCTATTTTTTTAAAAAAGAAAAAAATGGGGAGTCAGTGATCACGGTGCGAAATGGTTGGGCAAATAGAGGAGTGATAATCATTCGGGAAAGCTGAAAACAACTAGGAAGTAAAGAAATAGCATAATGATGACGGAACAGTAGCATATCATTAAAATCCGTTGTAACAACCAAAAGAGAAGAGAAGCCTACTGGCCATCACGCGCTGTAGCGGGTTATGTAAGGCGTTGCAGCGCCTATCAAGAAAAAGGCCAACAAGTAGGACCGTGCTGCAGCGTACTCCTGACCATATTCCTCCATAAGTTCAAACAACAACACAGAAGTACACTGTAGCGCCCCCCTCTATTTGGATTAAAATTTCAATCTATTCTTCATTTTTTCCCATTTTTAACCTTAGCCTTCGTTATTTCTCTCATTCTAACCTCCCAAAACCTAAATCTCACACCACTGAACATCCCAAATATTCCAAAATCAACCTCCATTCTCCTCAAACCCTAGATCTACTTCGTAAACCAACATCAAATCTGACTATCTCTCCGCATTTTCAACAAAAACTTGCTCAAGAAGGTCAAGCGAAGAAGTGGGCTTCCTCTCTCACGATTTGGCCAACAAAAATCATCAAGTAAGTGTTTTTTAGAAGGATTTTCAACTTGAATCCTCTTATTTCGTTGTTGGTAGGCGTTGGTTTTTATTTTTGGTAGAGCGTTGGTGTTGAGTTTGGTCTGTCAAGGTTGTGTTGTCCAAATTGCTAGACTGTTGTGCTGAGTTTGGGATTTGTTTGAGTACATTTTAGTCGGTTTTGCCATTGTGAAGTGCATCTTGTGTTGTTAGGGGGATTGTCTCGTTTTTGTCTCTAAGTAAGTACCCCCAAACTTGAAATTTTTCTAGTCCTCAAGTAAAATACCTACACAATATCAGAAAATGTAACAACTAATTATGAAATTAAAAACTAAAAATGAAAAAAAAATACTAAAAACAATAATGTGCAAGTTTTGAATATCATCTACCGGGCAAATGATTTTTCCCTCATCGGCCCCCAATCCTATCAAGTGTAAGAATAAATCACACCATGTGGTGTTCTAGAATTTCAACATTCGATGATAGTAAACACAATTCTAGATCCTATCAAAGTGTGTGTGTTAAAACTCAATTATACAACTACCCGTTGATTAGATGGGATTATCCCTCACTAAAGTTTATGACTAAAACCATTTAGGTATAGGGAATCGATAAGCCTGACTTGGGTTCTATTCTCCACTAATGTAGACTAAACAGCTCATAAAGATTAGAAAAACTTGGTCCGATTTTGGAAAAATGGCCAAGGGTATATCGAAGATAGAAAACAGTTTAACGTCGTTAACTTGACGATTCCCGAGGCACATGCTTGGCACTCTCACACTCGAAACCCCACAGATAGAATTTGAAACAACCCTAAACATATATTTAAGAATGACGTACTTACTGGTCAATAGAAACAAAAATTGTTCTATATGTACATATATATATTTTTTTTACACCCACACCCTCAAACTTATTCGATTATTAGAATTTCACAGGTATGCCTTATACGAAAGAAAAATGACAAGTGAGTACTCGAATACTGAATCAATTAAAAGTTTGCCCTAAACCCAATAGCTCACTTCAAGTAGCATTTGTAACTGCTAACTTGATTCACTCAAATTATGCTTTTGGTTCAACGATATAGGTTTGGAAAAAGTTCAATCGGCCAAGGTATTAGTTACGTGTTCAGAATTGAAACGGCTTTTAGTCTTCGATAGGGTAACGAGGGATAAATGATAATACATGGTAGGCTTAAAAGGCTCAAGTGATAAAAACGAATGCCTAAATCATATCTCCCGAACTACCTCACCTAGGATTTCACATCGAATTTTCCCTAAATCAAGTTCTAAAATCCCTATTGTCATGAATTTGGTTAACAGGTAATCGGTTTCAAATCAAATAGACAGTTATATATTGAGTTTATGTGCTTGTGTATTTAGGATCTACAATAACTTTTACTAAAACGATACGTCAAGCATACAGAACACACATGAATGAGCTTTAAGCTTGACCTTAATAAACAATCGGGGGACAGACTCATCATCGGGTAATGGCCCAGATGAAGTCAAAACTCAGCAGAAAACAACAATTAAACTAAATAAACTAATCTTAAACAAACATGCATACAATAAAAACAAAACAACATAAACTTACAATACTAAAATACTACACATCACTTCCGAACTTAAAATAGGCAATACCCAAAATGACCTATCAGTGATCCCAATGACAGTATATAGCATGATAATGAAGACAAGGGTTTAGAACACGTACCTGGGAGGCAAGATAATCTCGCCTCCGAATCAAGTCGGCTCTCTTGCCTCCAAATCAAGTCAGCTGTGACGGATTTAATTTATTTTTTTCCTTGGGTTGCCTCCCAAGAAGCGCGTGGTTTAATGTCCGCGGCCTAACACAGAGAACAACTTGTCAAAGAGCGGCTTTCGCCCGTAGTAAGTGTCAAATAACACTACGTACGGGTTTTGATTTAAAATGCCCTCAAGCTTGGAGAGATATTACTCTGGATAGCTCGATCTTTCAATAACACGCCGCACTAGCTTATGTACTTGGTGGGCATAAAAGGACGTTGCTAATGATAGTGAAGGATAAGTGAGCCACATCGGATCCTTATAGATGTGATCGTTTGGGATCGATGGTGGTATCACACCGTGGATCTCCAATGGTGAAGAATCACAATCGTTGATCTAGTTTTGGGTTTCCAGCTCATTCGAATAATCATATTTGAACTCTCCCAAGTTCCTTCCACTCGTTTCTAGCTCTTCACAGTGGCTTCCACTGAATGTGGCTTGCGAATCTCCCAATGCCACTGCATTTGACTCAACCTCAATCAAGTAGATAAGTTGACCAATTTGTATCTGCAAAGATGTTATGGTCATATCAATGTCGGCACAGACCGTCTCAATATTATCAAGACGATCCTCGTGCTCATTGAGCCGATTATGCGTTTCCTTTAAGAATATCTGAGTCTCCCACATAATTGTAGCGAACACAAATTCTAAGGCAGGGGAAGACTCCACATATTGGTCCGGAGTGTTAATCCATGGCGTCGTGGTGTTGAAACAATCCCCCCAAGTTTTGATAACTTAGTGAATAATTCTAATACTGAAAATCAAACTCAGCCATGTCTTCCAACAACCGATAGGCTTCGTCCGCGATTAATTGTCGAAAGAGGTGGTACCGTTTCTTCTTTCAAGCCAATTTCTGGTTGCGGCTAATAACCCATCGAGGAAGTTCAATAGTTGACACTCCCTCAGGAAGCCATGGTTCAGAAACGAGAATAACAATTCTTTATATCGATCCCAAGTACTATAAAATGGCTCATAATCCCATTGAAATAAATGCAAAAGTACCTATTGATCTAACATCTTCAAGTACCCTACAGAAAAAATAAAAACAAAACTACAAAGAAAAAAATTTATAAACAAAAGAAATGCTTAAATTAAAATCAAGTTATTTATTCATAATATCAACAACAATCTAAAACAAAATCCCCGACAACGGCGCCAAAAATTTGGTGGTGGAATATTACGTCGCCACTTTCATCGCAAGTGTACGGGTCAAGTTTTAATATAGATGGAAAGGAGTAGGGGTTGTCATATCCACAGGGATTGGTTGAGATTATTGTCGAGTATCGTGATTGTCATAACCTAACTTTATTTAGGCGACATAAATTGAGTGTATAATTAATTAATACTAATACTAAGTTAATTAATCTAACTATACTAATATTATATTGAGATGTTTAAGGAAAAGATTGCCTAGGGATTAATTTTGTTTACAAAAACATGTTTGGTCTCGTTTAGTCTACAATAATAGAATTCGACCTATCCAACAATCTTTGTATCGTAAACTCACTCGCTACTTCTCCCGAGTGTAAGACGAGTGAATATGCGATTTCGCATAAACGAAGAAGTCTCCCTTAACATCTTAATGGCACTAGGTCACATAATTCTTGCCCCAATGTCATTGATTGTACATTTTCTAATGCCCTGCCAGGTAATTAGATCGTTGCATTGTGTTTACCCTAACCCGAATTCGGGGTTACCTTTCCCGAGTGTCAAACCCTGTATTCTCTATATATCTAAACAAGCATATAATCAAAGAATAACGGTAAACACAATCGAAATAGTAAAGAACAACCTTTAACGAAACACAAACTCAAACAGACAACGATTTCATAAATTATATTGATCCATAAACAAAATTCGTTTAGCTCATGGCCATAATCATTTATACAATGAGAAACGAGCTAAACATGCTCAACAACCTACCAAAGTTAAGAAAATAAAGAGAGAAACGAAAAAACTTAGTTGTAGTCCAAAGATTTGCCGCTAAAACCGTTCAACGATCTCTTCTCCTACTTTGTAACATATTCGTCTCCTTCAGAATTGTTGAGCACTCCCCAAAACACTCTCTAAAATATCCTAAGACCTTAAGAGTCTCTAATGGCCAGCGGGTGAGAGAAGAAGAGAGGAGAGGGGCTTAACTAGGGAGCAAAATATCGAAATAAATATCTAATATGTGTGCAAAGTGACTGCTACGGCAGTAGGTATGTCGGCTGGGTCACAGCCTCAGCGGTGGGATCAGAGCCTTTCTGATGTTTCACCGCCATGGCGGTGGATGTCCAGCAAGATTTAGGCCTTCTCTGCATATTGACTACCGCAGTGGTGGTCTGGATGCCGCAGCGGTGGGCTGCTGGTCTGAATTTTGCCCTTATGCTTATTTTTCCACCGTTCTTGATCCGATTTGATCGTTGATGATCCGTTTTTATGCCTTTTCACCCACACACCTGATTTATACAAAATTCATAAAAACGTATTAAAACATAATAAACATACTAAAAAACTAACAAGTTCAGTTTTAAAAATAAATAGGTAAATTAAACCTACCAGTAAGTCATGCCAAAATCATTTTCGAAGCGACAAAGGAGAGAGAGGTCTAGTTCAAGAGTCCCAGATCTAGCCTTGGATTTTGATTCGAGCCAATTTGTTTCCAAGAAGGCTGAGCAACATTTCTACAATCATGAAAAATCAAAATTGCCTTGGTGAACGGGGTTTCGATGATATTGACAAATTCCTGGTCGAGATAGATAATATGATAAAAGAGAGGAAATGACATCGGTTTTGTAGGAAACTACCTCGAGTTCCATCACCTTGGTCCGTAAATTTATGCCAACTGGGGTGCGAGAACAACAAGACCAAGGTTCGAAATCGATGGGCCAAATTCGATTTAGAGATGATTAAAAAGCACCTGGGTTTGCCTATACCAAGGGCTATTGATGAGTCTGATGAGGAGTCTGACGAGGAGACAAATCCGGATCATGACGAAGTCCTGAAGGCTCTGTGTTCGAAACAAAATCGCTGGATAACTACTCAGACTAACCAAGCTATTTTCGAGGCCAGGCATTTGAAGAACTTTCCAAATATTTGGTTCTACTTCGTATGCGCCAGATTGTTCCCGATAATTCACCTATCGAACATGACAAAAGAAAGGGCGTTGACCATTTTTGCAATAGAGATAAAGCAGCCACTGAACATCAGATTTATTATTAGTTCCTCAATCCACCACGCCATCTAGAATGCCAATATCAACCTGCGTTTCCCCTCTCTACTCACTGAGTTGTTCCAGGAGGCGGGCATTACCACTACGGATGACCACATTTTTTAGCCTATTCGAGCTTTGGACGTCAAGGCCATGAATAGGATTTGGAGCAAAGAAGTAGAAAGCAGAGAGGAAGATGAAGCAGGATCATCCATAGCCCGAGGTTTTTGGGGATAGGGAAAAAGCCAAAATCCCCCTAGAGGAAATTCATCAAAAAGTGGAATATCAAGGCGATCAAATTCAAGCTCGGCGGAATAAAAACGCTGAATTCTGAGCTTACCAAAAGTCCTGCTACCAGTCTATGAATCAAGCACTCCAATACTTCGGACGGGTAGTTGGCTACGACATGAGCGACTATCCCCAAATGCCACAGTTCTTGACTTATCTTCGGCCACCATAGTCACCGTGTGTTCTTTCTCCCCACAGTCACCGTGCTACCTTCAGTTATGTTTGTAATTTGTTGTTATTGTGTGTTGAGTTTTGTTGTTCTTGATAATTATAATTCGGTGATGATACTATCCCCTAATTATCTATCGAGTTCATCGTAATGTTTATCCGTGTGTGTTCTGTGTGCTTGACATCTTATTTTGATTTATGTCATTGTAGATCCTAATATTGCATGAGCACTTAGACCCGATGCACGGACCATCCAAATGATTTCACACCAATTATTCAGTAGCCAAGTTCATGACACAGTTAAGGATTCTAGAACCTAATTGGGAGAATTTCGAGGTGAAATCCTAGGCAAAGTGGTTTAAGAGAAATGATTTAGGCATTTGTTTTGATCGTTTGAGTCGTTGAAGCCTACCATATAAATTCTACCCCTCGTTTCGCCTATTAAAGCCTTTTAGCCATTTCATTTCTGAGTATGCCAAAAAAAAAAAAAAATTCCCAAACCCTTGTCATTATATTTAAGGCACGAGTCGAGTTTTCATCTCATTGGTATGTGTTTAGGGCATATTAAAGAGTGCGATTGGGTTTTGAGTGGATTTTTTCTTGGTTCGGTATTCCAATACTCGCTTGTCAATGTTTCATTTGTCCACACCCGAGTAATTGTGCAAATTGTATAAATTTGGGAGTTTGTTCACAAATATATATATATATATATATATATATATATATATATATATATATATATATATATATATATATATATGTTTGTTATTTTTGTCTACTTCCACTAGACAAGTGAATACTGCTGTATTAAAGTAAGTTCGGTGTTGCGTTGGGTCTATCTTTTTGGGTATGAGTGAGGTTGAGAAGAAAGTTTTGTGCCTTGGGTATCTCTGATTTGATAACGCATTCCTATTTTGCTCGTGGCCATTTTTAATAACCGATGAAAGTCCTATTAATCACTGAGATTTACTTAGCCTACATTAGTGGAGAGTGGAACTCAGTCAGGTTTATAGAAATCCTTTGTCACATCAGTTTTAGTCTTGAGCTTCATTGGTGGATAATTCAATCTAATCTTTGGATGATTATGTGACGAGGGTTTTAGCACATACACATGCAAAAGGATCTAGAATGGTGTATGTCGATTTTGAATGTTGAAATTCTAGAACGTCACATGGTGTTGTATTAATTTTGAACTCAAAATGATTGTGGGCTGTTGAGGGTAATTTTTGGTTATCAGTAGAAATTCCAAACATGCACAGTTTTTGTCGTTAGTTCTTTTGTATTCTTTTTGTTTTAATAGTTTTGTGGGTGATATTCATTGTGGTCACTTTGTTTTCTTGTTTGGGTGTTTTTGCTCAAGTACTAATAAAATTTCAAGTTTGGGAATATTTAATAAATTGATATTTATCAATTAATGCTCTTGTGAATTTTATAGTTTTCTAGCGTTCCATTCGTGTTTTTAATTCTTTTTCAGTGTATTCTTATAGGTAAGTTGATTTAAACTTAATAGGTCAAGAATCAAGACAATTGGAGGAAATTCGGCAAAGTAGCGTCGATGAGTAGCCCTCTGCCTTGACGGCGCTTCAGCGCGCAACAGCGCGCTGCTTTTTGGTCCTCTGACAGGACCGCACTACAACTAGGGATGGTTATGGACCTGGGGACTCGCAAAGCCTGCCCAGTCCGCCCATCATTTTTTAGGGTTTGGGCTAGAATTTTGAGCCCGTGGACAGGGCCTGGGCCTGAGGATGTAAGCCCGACCAAATTTAGGGCTAGGCCTAGACATGACCTTTTTCTTTAGGCCCAGCCTGACCACTAATAATTTTTTTTTTTTATATATATATATATATATAATTATTCTTGGGTGTTTTACAATCTTAGCCTAAATTATTTTATTATTTATTTTTGAATTTTGATGACAGTTGTTTATTTATGTGAATATTATATATAAATATATAATGATAAGTTTCTATCCTAATTCCCAAATTTCTAACTCTAACATCACTCAGTGGCGCCTTCCTTATTCCTGAAACCCTCTATCTCCCCTTCTTGCCTATCATCTCCTCGTCGCCGCCGTGGATCTCTGTAGCCTCTCTTCTCCATCGATCATCACCTACCTTCTCCTCTCTCTCCGTCAATTGTTTCCTGGGCCTTAAAATGTTGTCGCTGTGATAACTTAGTCATTCATCATCATCGTCACCACTATCTTGCATCGTCGTTGAACCTCGATTGCCTCGCCTGGTTATTGATTGCCGCCGTGATGGAGTTTAGGTAATAAACTAGTTTGATATATGTTGGTGTTTTAGTTTGATTTCTGTTGATACTTCGATGATATATGTCCATGCTTTGGTGATTTTTGTCCATGCTTTGGTGATTATTGTTCTGTTGTTTGATTTTTCGGTGAAATTACTTCGTTGATTTCTATTCATGCTTCGATTGTTCAGTGTTCTATTCATGATTTCTATTTATGCTTCGAAAATTGTTAAGTGTTTTGTGAAATTGTTCGAAAAAATTATAGGGCCGGGCTGGGCTTGGACTTGGATTTCTTTCTTAGGGCCGAGCCTGGTAACGATAATAGAGCCCGATCATAGGGCCGAGTCAGACTCGGGCCTAGTAGTTTCTTGTAATACCTTAGGTAGAGCCCGACTTGAGCCTGGCCTATGACCGACCCTAACTATAGCGCGCTCTCATTTTCTCTCTTCTTCTTCTATTTCTAACGCGCTACAGCACATTTTCTATCGCTGAGGTGCTGTTTCATCAAGATTAAGTCTTTTTCAGCCTATTTTAGGGTTTTTTGGGTATAGCTATATACAGAAAAAGAGATTTTACTTTTGGAGGACCTTTTTGGAGAGTTCATTATGCAGATAAATGAGAAGAGATGATTTTTAGAGAAAGACAGACTAGTTGGAAGGGATTAGAGTGCAATTGAAGAAGGGGACTCACTCCTCAACTCAGATTTGGATCTCTATTCCCTCAATCTATCTCTCATTTTTAGATCTGGATTTGTTGATTTGATTTTGTCTTCTTCATCTATTGTTGTAGTTTTAGAAATGACAATGTGTAGCTAAACTTCTATTGTCTAGGGATTAATGTTGTTTACTCGTGCTATGTTTGAATGAATCTATGTTTTGCTAATGGGTATTCATTTCTATTTAATCGTGTTAATCATTTTATTACTTCCATTATATGCTTGTACATAATATTATGGTTGATTTGAGAATACAGGAGTTGACACTCAAGAGAGGTAATCCCGGATTTGGACTTAGATTTAACACAACACAAGTTTTAAATGATCGGGAGATTATTAAAACTTGTGCGATCCATAAGATTAGGACGTGATGAATGTAATCACCTAAATCCTAGATATGGATATTGGTTTTGAAGTAATTACATATTTACTCACTTGACACTTGGGAGAGGTAGTGAAAGAGATTTAGAAATCTTGATTGTTGAGTAGGGTGATAACCTTAGTGTAAACTAGAATAAATCACGCAAACGTACGAGTGAATGAATTTAATCCCTAGATAATCTATTCACATTGAATTCATTCCAACCCGTCTAATTTAAATTGTTTTAATATTTCGGACACCATTCATATCATCAATAGTTTATAAAAAATTGAGTCATTATAACAGTGGTACTTAGCTTATTCTAATGGTAATCCTAGTGGACAATACTTGATCTTCGGATCACTTTATTACTTGTTCGACTTCGTGCACTTGCTAGTATTCCTAGCGCATAATTTATCGCATCTAGTTTTTGGTGATGTTGCCAGGGATTTAAAAGTTAGAAATCAAGTTGATATTACTACCAAGTAACTCAATCTTAATTTAGACATTTCTATTTATTTTTGGCTGACCTTTTTCTTTAATTGTGGTGGTTGATAGTGTAGGCGATGCAGCCGTAGCATGGAATTTCTTTTTCTTGACCCAAAAATCGAACATACATTAAGGAGACGGAAGAGAAAAAGGAGAAACCAAGCTTAGAAAATGGCTGACGGTGGTAATGACCATATACCACAACAATTGTCGGTGCCTCAAGCACTGGCACAACAACTGCTGGAACCTAAAATACAACAATAGTGGGTCCTTCGTGATTATTATAGACTCATTGTGTTCGACAATTATTCGGGGATCAGGAGGCAACCAATCCACAACAATAATTTTGAGTTGAAACCCGCCCTAATCAACATGGTTCAACAGAACCAATGGTGGTAATCTACATGAGGATCCCAACATTTATTTGGCGATGTTCCTGGAGATATGTGACATCGTAAAGATCAATAGAGTCTCAGAGGATGTCATTCAGCTAAGGCTATTCGCATTCTCCTTTCGAGACCGAGCCAGAGGTTGGTTTCAATCTGTCCAACCAGGGAGTATATTGACTTGGGAGGAACTAGCTCAACGGTTCGTCACTAAGTTTTTTCCCCTATCGAAGACGTCAAAGTTGAGAAGCAAGATTGCTCAATTTCGCCAAATAGATTTTGAGTCACTCTTTAAGGCATGAGAGCAGTTCAAGGACTTATTGAGAAGATGCCCCCAACACAGGTATCAGGATTGGTTTCAAACCCAACTCTTCTACAACGGGTTGGATGGTCAAACGAGAACGATTGTGGATGCCACATCTAGAGGATCTCTATTATCTAAAACGCTTGATGAAGCTCAAACACTATTGGAAGAAATGGAGCCCAATAATTTTCAATGGCCTAATGAGCGCAATATGGGACGAAAGGTAGCCGGTATTTATGAGGTCAATCCTCTAGCTACCTTGTTAGCCCAAGTTTCAAAACACATGAAACAGCTTACCACCTTCGCCTCCAAAGATACCTCATCAAGTCGGAAGATGGAAAATGTTGCCAGTGCTTTCCAACCGGGGATGTACAATGAGTTTAAGGAATGTCACTTCATCAACAACTGGGCCTATACCTTTAGGCTTGCCAACAACATCCCAACTCACTATCATCCAGGGATTTGGAACAAGAAATATTTTCTTATGCGAATTACCCAAATTGCCTTTTTACCTCATCTCGGGTATTCTTTGCAAACACAAAGTTTTCCGCCACCACAGCCAAGTTGTCCTTTGCAACAACAATCGTTGGACAAAAATAAGCCACTATTGGAAGAATTCTTCAATTCGTTTATGAAAGAGAAAAAATATCATGCGAGAATCGCATAATTGTCTCAACAAACATGGGATGCATCTTGATAACATTGAGACAACGTGCACCAACACCAATGCGACCATGTCTCTGGAAACTCAAATTGGTCAACTCGCTAGTGCCATCAAGGGGCAAACCTCGGGAAAGTTCCCGAGTAATACGAAAACTAACTCAAAGGATTGCAAATCCATCACCTTGAGAAGTGGAAAAGAATTCGAAGCAACAAAGCCAAAGGAGGACGAATCTGAGGAGAAAATTGGTTACGAAAAAAACCCCATTTCGGATGAGAAAATGAAGGAAGTTCTAAAGGCAAATCCGGGTTCTATCTCATTTCTGGGAAATCCACTAATGATCACTCTACCATTTCCATATCCTCAACGATTTCACAAGAAGAAATTGGATAGCCAATTTGCAAAGTTTCTTAAAATTTTCAAGAAAATCCATATCAATATCCCGTTTGCCAATGCATTGGAACAAATGCCTAGTATGAGAAATTTTTGAAGGGTATAATGGCTAGGAAGAATAAATTAAAGGAGTACAAGACCCTCAAGCTCATGGAGGAGTGTAGTGCAATTCTTCAATGGAAATTACCACAAAAGCTAAAGGATCCCGGAAGCTTCACAATCCCATATACTATTGGGAAGTCTCATTTTGAGAAGGAACTTTGTGACCTTGGGGCGAGTATAAATCTTATGCTGTCATCCATTTTTCGGAAGTTGGGAAATTCCCATTATTCTTGGGAGGCCTTTTCTTGCAACCGGGAATGCATTGATCGATGTGCATAATGGGAACTTGACCTTAAGGGTCAATGACGAGAAAGTGGAGTTCAACATCTTCAATACCATGAAGTTTTCGGAAGAGAGCTCAACTTGCAATTGGGTGGAAGTGGTTGACTCATGCGTTGAGAAGTTCTTTTAAGAAATCGTGCACTAAAATCCTTTGGAGCATATTCTCACAAAATCCCTATCTACAGCGAATTTTGGTGAGAAAATATCTACTAAAGAAGAAAACATTACGGACTATGTTTTATGTCTCAAAGCTTTGCCTAGTGACGGGGTCAATTCGGTACAAGTGGAGATTCTTGATGGAGATGAGAGTTCACCCAACTCCTCAAAGCCACCTCATGATGGATTGGTTCTCAAGCAATTATCGGAGCAACTTCAGTATGCATTTTTGGGGGAGAATTCTACCAATCCGGTGATTATTTCATCATCGTTGAGTCAAGAAAAAGAAGAAAAACTGCCCATTATCTTGAAAAGGCACAAGTCCGTATTCGCTTGGTCTATTTTTGACATCAAGGGAATTAGCCCAACTATTTGCATGCACAAAATTCTTATGGAGGACTACTATAAGCCCTAAATTGAGCATCAATGAAGGCTAAACCCAGCGATGGAGGAAGTGGTTCGTGCTGAAGTACTAAAGTTGTTGAATGTCAAAATCATTTATGCGATATCGGATAATACGTGGGTGAGGATAATACGTGGGTAAGCCTCGTGTAAGTGATACCAAATAAATGTGGCATAATCGTGGTGAAAAACGAGAAGAATGATCTTATTCCCAGATGAACTATTACGGGATGGAGAGTGTGTATTTGATTACCGAAAGTTGAATAAGGCCACACAGAAGGAACATTTTCCCCTTCTGTTCATCGACCAAATATTGGACTGATTAGCCGGTTATGATTACTATTGCTCTCTTGATGGGTATTTAGGCTATAATCAAATAGCCATTTCGCCGGAGGATCAAGAGAAGACTATGTTCAGTTTTGCATATCGCCGTATGCCGTTTGGACTATGAAATGCTCCAACGACTTTTCAACAGTGTATGATGGATATCTTCTCTAATATGGTGGAAGAAATTATGGAAGTATTCATGGATGATTTCTCAATTTTTAGTTTATCTTTTGACCATTACCTCTACAACCTATCCCTTGTGTTAAAGCAATGTGAGGAGAAGAATCTCGTTCTCAATTGGGAGAAGTGTCACTTTATAGTCAAGGATGATATCGTCTTAGGCCATCAGGTTTCTTTCGAGGAACTTGAGGTGAATCGGGCGACGACAGAGACAATTGAGAAACTTTCCTACCAATCAATGTGAAGGGTGCAGAGTTTTTTAGGCCATACTAGCTTCTACCAGAGATTTATCAAAGATTTTTTTGAAAATTGTGAAGCCATTGTGCAATTTGCTTGAAAAAGATGCTCCATTTGATTTTGACGATTATTATCTAAAGGCATTTCAGGCGATGGAGGAAAAATTAATCTCGACTCTTATAATGGTTGAACCCGATTGGAATGAGGCATTTAAAATTATGTGTGACGCTAGTGACTATGCGATTGGAGCAATTCTGGGCCAACAAAAGGAGAAAATTGTCCAATCGATGTACTATGCAAGCAAAACTCTCAATGATGCATAGAAAAATTGCACTACTACAGAGAAAGAAATGTTGGCAGTGGTCTTCGCCTGTGACAAGTTCTGGTCGTACGTAATTGGATCCAAGGTGATCATCTATACAGACCATGCAACCATCCGATACTTGTTTGGAAAGAAGTATGCAAAGCCTCGATTGATTCGATGGATTCTTTTGCTCAAAGAGTTTGACGTGGAGATTCGCGATAAGAAGGGGAGTGAAAACATTCTGGTGGATCATCTTTCATGACTTAAGCTAGAAAAGATCAGTGATGACTCGTGTATTACAGAAGTTTTCCTGGATGAGCAACTATTCAAAATCTAAGTACAACTTCCGTAGTTCGCGGATTAATTATCTCACTTGCAAGGTGTTGCCCGCGGACTTGTTTAGTGTTCAGAAAAAAAGTTCTTACATGATGCGAAGAATTACATATGGTATGACCCTATTTTTGTTCAAGAAGTGTACCAATCAAGTCATTCGGCGATGTGTTCTGGAAGAAGAAATTACAAGCATCCTCCATCATTGTCACTCATCGTCGTGTAGAGGGCATTTTGGTGCAACACAGACAACTACAAAGGTACTTTAATCAGGTTTTTATAGGCCTACTTTCTTCCGTGATTCTTATACTGTTGTGAAGACCTGTGATCGGTGCCAGAAGGTCGACAATATCTCTAGGCGACATGAGTTGCCCTTAACGAATATTCTTGAGCTGGAACTCTTTGATGTATGGAGAATAGATTTCATAGGACCATTTCCTCCGTCATTTGGTCAGGAGTACATTTTTTGTTGGCGGTAGACAACGTGTCAAAATGGGTAGAAGTTATTGCCACGCTAACCAACGATGCAAAAGTGGTGTTAAAATTTCTTTAAAAGAACATTATGACGATGTTCGGGACTCCTCGAGCCATCATTAGCAATGAAGGAACCCATTTTTGCAATAAAATTTTCAATACTCTACTGACAAAGTACAGAGTTTGGCATTACGTAACACTATCCTACCATCCCTAGACAAACGGGCAAGCGTAAGTATTCAATCGAGAGGTCAAACAAATCCTAGAGAAGACGGTTCACTCTAATAAGAAAGATTCGGTGGTAAAACTCAACGATGCATTGTGGGCCTACTGCATAGCTTTTGAAACACCGATTGCGATGTATCTATATCGATTGGTGTTCAAAAAGACGTGCCACTTGCCGGTTGAGTTGGAACATTGTGCTTGTTGGGCAATTAAGAAGCTAAATTTTGATCTCAATGCTTTAGGGGAACAACGACTTTTACAACTCAATGAGCTAGAAGAATTCTGAAATGAGGCGTACGAGAATGCTAAGTTATACAAGGAGAGAACCAAGAAATGGCACGACAAGAACATAATTAGGAGAGAGTTTAGTCCGGGACAATAAGTGTTGCTTTTCAACTCTTGGCTGAGACTTTTTCCCGGAAAATTGAAGTCTCGGTGGTTCGGACTATTCCAAATTAAACAAGTATTTCCATTCAGTGTTGTTGAATTGGAAGGTGATAATGGACAGTTTTTTCGAGTTAATAGAGAGAGAATTATGCATTATTATGAAAATGAAGAGTGAGTTGTGGAGAGTATCTCCCTCGTTGATATTTGATTCGGTTAATTACTGAGTCCAGCTAAGAATGTTATATTTAGCACTTTTTGGAAGTTAACCCAGGGGTATGGTTCTCACATGTTTAAAAAGAAAAAGAAAAAATGGGAGTCGGTGATCACGGTGCGAAATAGTTGAGCTAATGTAGGAGTGATGATCATTCGGGAAAGCTGAAAAAAGATAGGACGTAAAGAAATAACGTAACGGCGACGGAATGGTAGCATATCATTAAAAATCCGTTCTAACAACCAAAAGAGCAGAGAGGCCTACTGGCCATCACGCGCTGCATCGAGTTATACATGGAGTTGCAACGTCCATCAAGTAGAAGGCTAACAAGTAGGACCGCGCTGCAGCGCGCTCCTGACCACATTGCTCCAGAGGTTCAGACAACAATGCAGAAGCGCACTACAGCACGCACGCTTATGCGCTATAGCGTGCCCCCCTCTGTTTGGATTAAAATTTCGATCTATTCTTCATTTCCCTCATTTCTAACCTTAGCCTCCGTGATTTTTCTTCTCCTAACCTCCCAAAACCTAAATCCCACACCACCAAACATCCCAAATCTTCCAAAATCAACCCTCATTCTCCTCAAACCCTAGATCTACACTGTAAACCAATATCAAATCTGACTCTTCTTTCCATATTTTCAGCAAAAGCTTGTTCAAAAAGGTCAAGCAACAAAGTGGGCTCCCTCTCTCACAATTTGGCCAACAAAAATCATCAAGTGTTTTTGAGAAGGATTTTCAAGTTGAATGCTCTGATTTCATGGTTGGTAGGTGTTGGTTTTCATTTTTGGTAAAGCGTTGGTGTTGAGTTTAGTTTGTCAAGGTTGTGTTGTCCAAGTTGCTAGATTGTTGTGCTGAGTTTAGGAATTGTTTGAGTACATTTTAGTCGATTTTGCAGTTGTGAAGTGCATCTTGTGTTGTTGGAGGGTTGTCTCTTTTTTGTCTCTGAGTAAGTCATGCTAAATTATTTTCGAAGAGACAAAAGGGAGAAAGGTCTGGTTCGAGAGTCCTGCACTACAACAAAAACTGTCTGTAAGGACACTCCTGTTAGGACACTATAGGTATTGTGCCCTATAAAGGTACTTTTCGGGGCACAAAATTGCTAGTGTCGCATAAAAATAAATTTGTCGAGACACTACATGTATTGTGCCCTATAAAGGTACTTTTTAGGACACTATATGTATTGTGCCTCTATGATCAAATATTTAAAGGACACAAAGTAGTGCTCCAATAAAATTAAACTAATAATTAAATAAATTAATATCTATATATAATGTAAAATGGTAGGAAATGGTGCCCTAAAAACATAAACTATATTAGGGTACAATTTTGTATCCTATTATAATTTAATTATAGGTTAATTAATGGTGCCCTAATACATATATTAAAATAAATTAAAAAAATTAAATTAGAGTACAATTAATGGTGCCCTAATATGTATAATAAGATATAATAAAATCAATTGAAAAAGAATGTGATAATCATGTTCAAAAACGACGAAAACGACGTCGTTTCGTCTGGGTGCCAAACAGAAAAACACCTCTCGTTCACTTTTTTGGTGGAAGGGAGCCCTAATATTTACCGCTACATTGCTGCACTTACTACTAGAAAATACTTTTTTTTTCTTTCTATCACGCTTAGTAAATATAATTCATCTATTTTTTTTAATAATCCATGATTGTAACAATATGAATGAGATATAATCTCGCTTACAATTTATTATGTGATAAAAAATATTTTTTATCTCACTATTTTAATAAATCGTAATAATAGGTTGTATTTTTTTTCAGACTTATTATTTGTAAGTATGATTAATTTGTCATTAAAAAAAGGCGCTAGCTGCTGATCTTTAAAAGAAAAAAAAAAGCACTACACTTGACCAAAAAAAAAAAAATGCGCTTAAAATTTCGTGTTCCCGCTTCCCGTCCGAATCCCCTTCTTGCTTTTTTTTTTGGGTCAAGCTCTTCTTGCTTATATGCCTCTCTCTCTAAAAAAATTTCTAGATGATGGAAGAGCCACTGCCTCCCCTGCCTACCAATCCTCTCTCATCTCATTCTCACTTTTCAATTCCCACAAGATCTCACTCTCATTCTCTTATCTGAGCTATCACGAAGATAATGGCCCTCACCGTCGATATTGTTGCGGATCTCAGATTTGAGACTTTTCTATCACCGTCTTCATCGCCATAGCAAAGCCTTCAGCCTTCATCGCCATCATCTTCTTCAGCCTTTATCGTCGCCAGCCAGATTTGTCACCATCGCCATTCCAATCGCCAGCGTATCGCCGACCAAGATACCCCTTTTCGTCTGCGACATTCGATCTCCATCAGAATTGGGTAAGAATACACTGTTCTTCTCCTCTTCTTACTCTTCGCACCAATTGTTAGAAGCAGTTATTTTTTCATTTGATTTTAAGGAAAACTGAGCTCCACCAAGTGGCTCTGCAAGCTTCAAAGATCAAAGATTTAATTGATGTCATTCGGACATCAATGTCAATCATGTTTAAGTAGTGGTCAGATGCTATGCATGCATTTCGGGAGAAGTTCGATTCACTATTGACTCTGATTATCGACCATGGTAACTGCTTAAAAGATTTTGATTTCCATATTCATATCTCTTCCGTCTTCACTTCTGTATACTGTTCATATGCAGGATTTGACTAACAAACCCTGATTTGGCTGGATCTTGGTTTGTTGATATTTACTAACAAATTCACTTGATATTGCAAAGGGATATTTGCTAACAAATTTATTTAAAAAATGATTCATTGAGCAGATCTCAGCCATTGAAATTCATTGTGTTGTTCACTTCCGTGGTGTTGTTCGGCGGTGTATGTTTTGGTTCAATACTTCAACGGTTTAGGTGTTCTATTCCCTTAACCATATGTTTCACTATGTGTGTTTGTGTGCGTTGGCTTTACAAGAAATTTGGTTTTATTCGTAATCAAAGTATGGAATGCTGATTTTGATTTTTTGATTTAATTTTCGTTCATTTTCTTCGATTTTAGGGTTGGTATTTATGTTATTTTGGTCGCATTGACTTTGATGGATGAATGATTTTACATATTTAGTTGGATTTGGTAGATTACTTGAGTATCTGGAGTGATTTGTTTTAGAACGTCTTCATCAGATTTGTAAAATACAATGAATCAAAAATTAATTTGGAGGCTTGATTGAAAGCTTAGTTAGAAAATGAGTTAAGCTAATCATCTTCGTCTCCATTTAAGCTGAGAATTTCATAATCGATTTATGCCTAGATATTCCTTTTAAATAATTTTCTTTCTTGATTTTGGTAGCAGAGTGTATTGAAAAACAACTTGTGTTTCCACTATGTGTGATGTTTCCAAGTTGTGATTTTGGTTGTGAAAGAAACATTGATTGTGTGTGATAGTTTTTTTTTTTTTGTTCGCAATCATCTTTTTTATATTGTACTGTTGTGAATAGGATTTCTTAGAGAAACACCTCTCATTCAAATTCCTATGTGTATCCTATAAAGATTATTCAAAATGGTAAGTAGTCTAGTATTAAATTCCTATGTGAATTGAAGAGGTATAATCTTATTTTGGCTGATGTGTACTTGTATGTAAATTTTCTTGTTCTCATAGTCTTTTGATGCCATGCTGTGATAAAATTGTCATCTCGGTGACACCAAGTTCGTTGCTACCAGGTTTGTTCCTCTGTTTTTTTTTTCTTCGTTGCTCTACAATTGCATGTGCTTTTTTTGTTGATGAGTGTTCTCTCTAAAGTTTGTTGCATATTGTTTCTGTTTCATGTTTTGTTCTACTTCCATGTTCTCTTTGATTAATCTATCATCGTCAATTAATCCATCGTTAATTACGTTTCCTAGTAGTGCTGCTTGCCTGCCTTCATTTGCAATATTCTAGTAGTCGAGTGTTCTCTCTAAAGTCGGTTGCATGCTGTTTTTGTTTCTATTTTAGTTCGGCTTTCTCATGCCGTTGTTCCTGCTCTTACAACTGCGAATTTGAGGTTTGAATTTATGCTTGAAATAAAAAATTGATTAATTAATTTTCTATTACATGTTCACTTTGATTAATCCATCGTCATCGACTTCCACATTTTCATGAATTCTTAGTCTTTTTGGTTCAGCCCTAGAAGTTGATTCTGCATTTCTGTTGCAGCTTTGGCTTGTGTGCTGCTGCTTTTTTGTGGCGGCTTAATTCTTTGCAGTATTATGGTTGCTGTTTTGTGGTTGCATATGTTAGGTTCTATTTGTTGTTGCTCGAGGCTAGGTTTGGTTGCAATTGTGGTGCAAACAGTGTTGTTTACCTAGCTTTTTTGGTTCTTCCCTGTTTGAAGATGTTTGTGTTTTGCTTGGTTTAGCGTCCTTTCATCTTGTATTCATCTTGTCATTATTTTTTGGTTAATATATTGGTTAATATTTTTTTTTTTTGGTTATTGTATAGCTTGTGTATTTGGATAGTTTGTTTTACCTTATATTTTGCACTTTTTGGTTTTGTTTTGCAGGAAATTACGAGACTGACTTACTTTATGTTGGATCAGTCGAGAAAGAAGGTAGAGTATTGTATGGAAAATACATTTAACACATATTTAGTATGTATATTACTTTTGTAGTTAAATTTTGTTTTTATTTACAAATGGTGGCTTAGATGTTGAAAAGAAGTAATGACCCATGATGGGTATAATTTTGTGTATCTCTGGGGTTTGTAATTCCCCTTTTTTTTAATTAAAAAAATTGAGTTTTTTTTTATGTATTTTGTATTGTAAGTAATTTTTAGTTTTTATTGTTTGGATTTAGAGTATTTTGATATTTTAAAATAATTTTAAATTATAAAAAAAAATTAGATACCTTTTTGGGCGCTTAATAGTGCCCTTATATGTTGGTTCTCTTTGATAATTTTGCAACACATTCATGTGTCCTAATAGAGGTTTTTCACAACACTTTGTAGTGCCCTAATATATATAATTTAAAAAATATAAAATGCTATAGAAATAATATATGGTGTCCTAATAGCTATCTCATAGGACACTTATTATTGTCTTAACAAGTTCAAACAAAAAGGGTACTATATAGTGCACTTATAACCTATTGGGGCGGTTTTTACGGGGCACCAGTCCAAGTGTCCTAAAAATCTCAAGTGTCACAATAGGGACTCTATCACGGCACTTTTTCATGCCCCGATAGACCATTTTTGTTGTAGTGCCAGATCCAACCTCGAATTTTAATTTGAGCCGATTTGTTTCCAAGAAGGTTGGGCATTATTTCTACAATCATGGACAATCCCGTAATTGCCTTGGTGAACGGGGTTTTTAACGATATTGACAAATTCCAGGTCGAGATAGATAATGTGATAAGAGAGAGAAAATGACATCGGTTTTGTAGGCAACCACCCCCGAGTTCCATCACCTTGGTCTGCAAATTTTATGCCAACGTATTGGGGTGTGAGAACAACAAGACCAAGGTTCGATACCAATGGGTCAAATTCAATTTAGAGATGATTAACAAGCACCTAGGGTTGCCTAAACCAAGGGCTATTGATGAGTCTAATAAGGAATCTGACGACGAGACAGATATGGATCTTGACGAATTCCTGAAGGCATTGTGTTCAGAATAAGCTCACAGGATAACTATGAAGAATAACCAAGCTATTTTTCGAGTCTAAACATTTGAAGAACTTTCCAAAAATTTGATTTCACTTCATATGCGCCAGATTATTTTCAACAATTAACCTGTCGGACGTGACAAAAGAAAGAACGTTGGCCCTTTTTGCAATAAAGAGAAAGTAGCCACCAAACGTCAGATTTATCATCAGTTCTTCTTATCCACCATGCCATTTGGAATGTCAATATCAGCCTGCCTTTCCTCTCTCTACTTATTGAGTTGTTCTAGGAAGCGGGCATTGTCACTACGGACGACCACATTTTCCAGCCTATTCGAGCTCTAGACATTAAGGCCATGAATAGGATTTGGAACAAAGAAGTAGGAAACAAAGAGGAAGATGAAGCAGGATCATCCAGAGCCTGAGGTTTTTGGGGACCGGGAAAAATCCAAAATCTCCGTGGATAAAATTTATCAAAAAGTGGAATATCAAGGCGATCAAATTTAACCTCTACGGAATGAAAATGCCAAATTTTGATCCTACCAATAGTCCTGCTACCAGTCTATGAATCAAGCACTCCAATACTTCAGACTGGCAGCTGGCTACGATATGAGTGGTTATCCCCAGATGCTACAATTCCTGACTCATCTTCGGCCACCATGTATACCTCTGTTTCCGCAGCACCAACCGGCCTCTCCCCATCAAGGAGACAATAGGGATGACATGGAAGACGATGACTAGTAGGAGGCGAGGCTTAAACGTCTCGCCTCCCAGGTATGTGTTCTTTCTCCCCACTGTCACCATGCTACCTGGCAAAGATTTTACATATGAAATTGGGTCATTGAGGACAATGCCTATTCTAAGTTGGGGGGATTTTCCGCATATTTTTTCTTTTGTGTGTTTTCTTTTGTTTCATCTGCATGTTTTCTTGTGTTAGGTTAAGTCTGTTTTTCCTATATATTTGTTTAAATTTAGGTTTAATTATGTTTGTAATTTGTTGTTATTGTGTGTTAAGTTTTGTTGTTCTTTATGATGATAACCTGATGATGATACTATCCCTTAATTATCTGTCGAGTTCAATCGTAAGGCTTATCTGTGTGTGTTTTGTTTGCTTGATATCTTATTTTGGTTTATGTCATTGTAGATCCTAATATTGCACGAGCACTTAGACCTGATGCACTAACCATCCAAATGATTTGACGCCAATTATCCAGTAGCCAAGTTCATGACACAGTTAAGGATTCTAGAACCTGATTGGCGGAAATTCGAGGCGAAATCCTAGGCTAAGTGGTTTAAGAGAAATGATTTAGGCATTCGTTTTGATCATTTGAGCCGTTGAAGCCTACCCTGTAAATTCTACCCCTTGTTTCCCCTGTTGAAGCCTTTTAGTCGTTTCATTTCTGAGTATGCCAAAAAAAAAATAAAAAAATCCAAAACCCTTGTCGTTATATCTAAGGCACGAGTCAAGTTTTCACCTCATTGGTATATGTTTAGGGATTATTAAAGAGTGCGATTGGGTTTTGAGTAGATTTGTGCTTGGTTTGGTATTCCAATACTCGCTTGTCAATGTTTCGTTTGTCCATACCCAAGAAATTGTGCAAATTGAATAAGTTTGGGGGTGTGTTCTCAATATATATATATATATATATATATATATATATATATATATATATATATATATATATATATATATATATATATATATATATATATATATATATATATATATATATATATATATATATATATATATATGTTTGTTGTTTTTGTCTACTTCCACTAGACAAGTGAATACTAATGTATTAAAGTGAGCTCGATGTTTCGTCAGGTCTATCTTTTTGGGTATGAGTGAGGTTGAGAGGAAAGTTTCGTGCCTTGGGTATCTCTGATTTGATAATGCATTCCTGTTTCGCGTTCCCATTTTGCCCGTGGCCATCTTTAATAACTGATGAAAGTCCTATTGATCTCTGAGATTTACTTAACCTACATTAGTAGAAAGTGGAACTCAGTCAGGCCTATGGAAATCCTTTGCCACATTAGTTTTAGTCTCAAGCTTCATTTGTGGATAATTCAATCCAACCTTTGGATGGTTATGTGATGAGGGTCTTAGCACATACACAGGAAAAAAGATCTAGAATGGTGTATGCCGATTTTGAATGTTGAACTTCTAGAACGTCACAAGGTGTAGTATTATTTTTGAACTCGAAATGATTGGGGGTTGTTGAGGATAAATGTTGTTAGTTCTTTTGTATTCTTTTTGTTTTAATAGGTGTGTGTGATATTCGTTGTGGTCACTTTGTTTTCTTGTTTGGGTGTTTTTGCTCGCGGACTAGCAAAATTCCAAGTTTGAGAGAATTTGATAAATTGATATTTATCAATTAATTGCCTTGTGAATTTTAAAGTTTTCTAGCTTTCCATTCGTGTTTTTAATTCTTTTTCAGTGTATTTTTGTAGGTAAGTTGATTTGAACTTAATCGGTCGATAATCAAAACAATTGGTAGAAAGTCGACGAATAAGCAATGAGAAGCAGCCTTTTTGCCTTGATGGCGCCACAGCGCACAACGGTGTGCTACTTTTTGGTCCCTTGACAAGACTGCGCAACAGCGCGTTGCTTTTTGGTCTATTGATTGGACCGCGCTACAGTGCGCTCTCATTTTTTTGCTTATTCTTCTGTTTTTAACGCGTTACAGCGCATTTTCTACTGCTACAACGCCATTTCATCGGGGCTAAGCCTTTTTTTTTTTTTTTTTTTATCCCATTTTAGGGTTTTTTGGGTGTAGATATATATAGAAAAAAAGAGTTTTCTTTTGGAGGATCTATTTGGAGAGTTCATTGTGCAGACAAAGGAGAAGAGACAATTTTTAGAGAGATAGTGGCTAGTTAGAAGGGATTAGAGCGCCAATGAATGAGGGGACTCACTCTTCAACTCAGATTTGGATCTCTATTCCCTCAATCTGTCTCTCAATTTTAGGTTTTGATTTGTTGATTTGATTATGTCTTCTACATCTATTGTTGTAGTTCTAGAAATGACAATATGTAGATAAACTTTTCTTGTCTAGGGAGTAATGTATTTCACCTGTGCTATGTTTGATTAAATCTACGTTTTGCTAATGGGTATTCAGTTCTATTCAATAGTGTTAATCATTTTATTGCTTCCATTATATGCTTGTATATGATATTGTGGTTGATTTGAGAATACGGGATTTGTTACTCGGGAGAGGTAATCCTAGAATCAGACTTAGATTTAACACAACACAAGTTTTAATTGATTGGGATATTATTAAAACTTGTGCGATCCATAAGATTGGGACGTGACGAATGTAATCACCTAAATCCTAGCTAGGGATATCAGTTTTGAAGTCATTACATATTCACTTACTTGACACTCGGGAGAGATATTGAGAGAGCTTTAGAAATCTTGATTGTTGAGTAGAGTGAAAACCCTTAGTGTAAACTAGAATAAAATTAAGCAAACGTACGAGTGAACAAAGTTAATCCCTAGAAAATTTATTCTCATTGAATTCATTACAACCTTGTAATTTGACTTGTTTTAATATTTCGGATACCATTCAAATCATCATTTGTCTAGATAAAATTGAGTTATTATAATAGTGGTACTTAGTTTGTTATAATGGTAATCCCAGTGGATGATACTTGATCTTCGGATCACTTTATTACTTGTTCGACCTTATGCAATTGTGAGTATTCCTAGCACATAATTTATCACACCATGGACCATTTATCTAGTTTTGTATCCTTCATGGATATACACACAACCTCCGTGGTGGTAAGGTGCAAGTTTTTTCCTCTCACCCTAACAAGCGCAGCTTGCACCTGGTTCAATTATCTAGCCCTAACCTTGATATCCACCTTTATTTAGCTTGAACAACTCTTCCTAACCCGGTTCAACCTTTCTTGATGTAGGCCAAAGATAGTAACCCACATTCTCACCCTCGGCAGGAGGTCGGGAAAATTTAGGGATTATGTCGATTGATTTTTGGAATGAGACTCTTGGATGTGAGGGTCTCTCAGATATCATAGCCTTGAACGCTTTCATTGATGGGCTAAAGCACAGAAGGTTATCCTACGACTTGTGCTTGCGGCCAGCTCTGAGCCTACGCGATGCCTTGGATCGTGGTACCAGCTTCTATTAAGCCGACTCGCTTGACATGGTGAAGAGAGACCAACAGGAAATCCAAGAAAAAAGGGCCGAGCTGATTTCAAGGCTCATGATGGATTCAAGTTGATGGGAGGTTAAGACCTTTACCCGGGGATAAGAGGCCTCATCCACCCATAGGGCCTTAACAACAAGGGTTCAACCCCCTAAAGGCTTCGGTCACCACGATTTCACCAAGATTTTTGAGAAAGGAATCTTCCCACCTACCTCTCCCTTGAGGGAGAAACCCATGGGCAGGTCGGTTAACAAATATTGTGAGTTTTACCAAGATTGTAGCCATTCCACCGAGAAGTGCTTTTAACTGAAGGAAGAGATAAAAGCGCTCATCAATAGAGGGTACCTTGGAAGCTATGTTCGCAAAACGAATAGGGAACCCCAATTTGGGAGAGGTAACCACCGAGATGAGTACAGAGAACAGCAAAGAAGGCGAAACAATAGCCGACCTTCACCTTGGGATAATAATCTCGGTGATGATGATGACCAATGAGTAGATGGGAAAATCAACGTTATCCACAACAAACTTGGTCTCTGAGGAAAGACGTCTTCTTCCCTAAAAAGATATGAGCATAAGGTAAAGAGAAAAGTCGAGCAAGACGTGTACAAGGTAGGCATGGTCAATGCTGCCTCACACAATATTATTTCCTTCAGCGAGGTCGATCTTAGAGAGGTATATATCCCCCACAATGATGCCTTGGTTAAATTGGCCCTGATCATTCACTTTAAAATAGTGAGGATTATGGTCAATGGGGGCAGCTCCACCGATATAATTTTCAAGTGGGATTTTGATAAGATGAAGGTAGACTCCAGTGCTGTGCAGCCCATGAAAGCTCCTCTCATTGACTTCGAGGGAGATGTTGTCAGCTCGGTTAGATGGGTTTTCTTACCCATCACAGTGGGGTTTAAACCTAGGTTGGCCACGGTATGGACAAATTTCCTTATTGTGGATCGGCCTTTACCCTACAATGCTATCATAGGGTGACCTATTGTAGCTGGCCTAGGTTGTATGCTCCCGATATCACCAGTTGATGAAGTTATCGACAGATCAAGGAGTGGGAGAGGACCGAGAAGACCAAGAATCAGAGCATGAGTGCATCATGAGGGAACTAGAGAATAAGAAATAGAAATTATTGAAAGGGCTAGAGCCCAGAGAGCATCGCCAATTATTTCCCGAGCTTATGGCCCTTTATAACAATATTGGGCTCATCCTGATAGATGACCCTTGAGAAGAAGATTTCGACCCGTCCTAATGAGGAGCTAGTAGAAGTTCCCATTCACCCTTCTATTGGAGAATGAACTGTAAGAATTGGAGCTAAGCTCGGTCTCTAGCAGCGTACTAAGCTTATAGGCCTGTTACGTAGGAATTATGACGTGTTTGCTTGGTCACACGACGAGCTTTTAGGGATCGACCCTAGTGTGTCCATACACTGGCTACACACTGATGTACACCACCCTACCATTTAGCAGAAGAGATGGAAGTTTTACCTAGATCGTCAAAAAATTATGAGGAAGAAATAGATAAGCTCATCAAATCCAATATCTTGGAAGAAGTCAAGTTCCTGGACTAGTTAGTGAACATGGTTCACATCCCTAAGGTTGGTAGAAAATGGAACCTTTACGTGGATTTCAAAGATCTAAACAAGGCCTACCCGAAGGATTTCTTCCCCCGCCAAGAATTGACATCGTGATCGATGCTACTGCTGGCTATGAGCAGCTGAGCTTCCTCGACGCGTATGCCAACTACAATTAGATCCCGATGTACCCACCTGATAAAATTAAGACCTCGTTAATTACAGATTGGGGTACTTATTGCTACAAGGTCATGCCTTTCGGACTGCGTAACGCCTGGGGGACCTATCAGCGTTTAGTCAATAAGATGTTTAAAGAGGAGATCAGAGAGACGATGGAAGTGTATATTGATGACATGTTGGTTAAAATTAGTCGAGCTCCTGATCACCCCGGACACTTCCAAGCCTGTTTTGACAAGCTCTAGGCTTATCGCATGAAGCTCAACCTGAGCAAGTGTATATTCGGGGTCTTTGCGACTAAATTCCTAGGTTTCATGGTGTCTCAGTGAGGTATCGATGCCAACCTCGACTAGATCAGTGTCGTGCTTAGGATGGCTTCACCCTGCAGTAAAAAGAAGGTTCTAAGGCTCATAGGTTGACTGGCAGCTCTCAATTGATTTATCTCTAGGTCCTTTGAGAAATGCCTCCCATTTTTCAAAATCTTCTAGGGGAAAAAGGCATTTGAGTGGACCTAGAAGTGTGACAAGGCATTCTAAGAGCTAAAGAAATATATCTCCTCAACTCCACTGCTCAGCACGCCAAAGAGAGAGAATGAGTTATTTCTTTACATTCCGACGTCAACCATGACAGTAAGTGTTGCCTTGGTGAGGGAGGAAAATAGAATCCAGAGCCTGGTTTATTACTCCAGTATGGTCCTCACCGATGCTGAGACAAGCTACACGAGGTTTAAGAAACTGGCCTACGTCCTGCTGATTGCATCAAGAAAGCTAAGGCAATACTTCCAAGGCCATACGATCGTTATTTTGATCGACTAGCCCTTGAGGTAAATCTTCCACTCTCTCGATATTTCTGGGTGGTTGATCAAGTATGGTCTCGAATTGGGCCAATTTCACATCACTGGTCCCAAACAGCAATAAGGGGCAAGTTCCAGCCTACTTCATCACCAAGCTGACTTTCTCGGATGAGGAGCTGAACGCCAACTTGGGAGCAGTTGGGAAGACCTTTCCACTGAGCGAAGGGGTCGGTGAAGACCTAACTAGGGCATCTGACCTGTGGACAAATTCATTGCATCTTTTCATCGATGGTTCCTCCAACCAGAATGGCTGTGGGGCTGGGATAGTCCTTGTAACTCTAGACAGGAAATAAGTGGATTATGCACTCTGGCTCAAGTTCTGGGCTACAAACAATGAAGTAGAGTATGTGGCCCTTCTTGGTAGGCTAAATTTAGCTTGGGAGTTCAACGTGAAGACTCTCTAGGTCATGTGTGATTCCCATTTTGTGGTCAACCAAATGAATGACAATTACCTAGCTAAAGACCCAAGCATGGCTGCCTACTTGGAGAGAGTAAAGGTTTTGATGAATAACTTTGAGATGGTGCAAGTCTGACAAATTCCATGAGAGAAAAATCTTCATACCGACGCGTTGGCCAACCTGGGCTCTATGGTGGGATACATCCTCAAGAGGACGGTGCCCATGGAGTACCTGGTTGGGGCGAGTGCAACTACTTCTGATCAAGTAGCAACTATATGCAAGCTTAGCTCCGGACCGACCTTGATGGATCCAATCAAGAACTATCTCGAAGATAGAGCATTGCCTGGGGACCAAGCTGAGGCCAGCAGCTTGTGCTACTGAGCTACGAGGTACGTCCTCCTTGATGGTGTATTATATCGTAAATCCTTCTCGGGCCCATACTCCCGATGTCTCCGACCTGAGGAGGCCGAGTATGTCATGCGAGAAGTCCATGAAGGAGTCTTTGGTAACCACTAGGGGGTATATCCCTAGCTTAGAAATTACTCTAGCACGGATACTATTAGCCGAGAATGCTGGAAGATGCAGGTGAGTTCGTGAAAAAAATTTGACAACTGCCAAAGGTTTGCCACCTACTCTCACGCACTACCAACCAAGTTGGTCCCCATGACTAGTCCCTGGCCCTTTGCCTAGTTGTACATTGACCTCCTCGACCCGTTAACTCAGGGCACTGGCCAGAGGAAGTTCCTGGTCATGGTGATCGACTACTTCATAAAGTAGGTGGAGGCCAAACCCTTAGCCAAAATCACGAAAGAAAAGATCTGGGACTTTGTTTGGAAACACATAATCTATCGGTTTGGTATTCTAAAAGCAATCATCTCGGACAACAGCAAGTAGTTCGGCAACGATTTGTTTACCGAACTCTGCTAGGGGTTGGAGATTAGCACGCACTTTTCCTCCTCGGGCCATCCACAGGAAAATGGTCAGGTCAAGGTCACCTACAGGGCCATTTATAAAATTTAAAGATGAGGTTGGACAGATCTAAGGGTCTGTGGGTGGAAGACTTATACCTTGTTCTTTGGGCCTACCACATAACGACCAGGACCCCAACCGGTGAGATGCCCTTTGTAATGACCTCTGGGTTTGAGGCCGTCATTCTTGTTAAGATCGATATACCCTCACCATAGACCACGTCCTCTTTTAACAGAACTGATAACGAAGCAGGTCTAACATTAAGCCTGGATCTCTTAGAAGAAAAAAGAGAAAGAGCCCAGGTGCATCAGGCCGCCTACCAACAAAGGGTAGCCCGATACTACAACAGAAGGGTCTGACCTCACTCCTTCGACGTTGCAGGCCTTGTTCTTAGAAAGGTTACCCTAGCCACCAAAGACCAAAATGCTAGCAAGCTCACCCCCACCTGGGAAGAATCTTACCGGGTAACTCGCGTAGCTCTGCTTGGTATATACGACCTGGAAACTGAAGAAAAAGTACTCTTAAGATGCCTTTGGAATGTCAAACACCTAAAGCGCTATTACCCAAGGAAAGAAACATCTTTGTAAACTTGTAGAAATTTTAATTTCCAAAGTTTGTAATGAAATTTTCATTCAATAAAAGAAATGTTTGGTTTGAAGCGTTCTCCAATCTTCAAAATCTACAATAGAGTAGTGGCGGAGCCAAGCAGCCCTTCGTCCTACCATAGATGAGTACGGGTAGTGATGAGTGATTTATTCACCAACAAATCAAGTACTTTTAGATTCAAATATTTGTGAGTTTTCGAACATTTTTTTTATATTGATGTATTTTTGTGTTGTTTTATATGAATTATGAATAATTGGGTAAAAATGTGAAAATGTGGTAAAATTAGGTAATTTGGGTAGGAATGGTTCATTAGTAGTGCAGGTGTAGTAACTTCAATATCGATTTTGGCTACTTTTCAATTTGATTCTAGAAAACCCAAAACATGAACGTCGTAGATATCTTTCTTATCTTTATAAATCATTTTGAATCACCTCAATCGGAGTTCGAACGAGAAAATTATGGCCAAAATATGAATAGATGTTAAATCTGCCAAAAGCGCACTCCAGCGCGCTAGAACCCTATTCTAGTGCATTTTTGGTAGCTTTCTACGGCTAAAACGTGCATTGCAGTGTGCTAAACCCCACTCCGTTGCACCTCTGCAGCTTGAAAACCCGAAAAACCCTACTTTGATCCCTATTTATACCACCTTATGCCTCAAACCCAAGAGGGTAGCCAAATTAGGAGAAAAACACCATTGGTGGCTAGGTTTTGGGAAGAAAAATACCATTGGAGGCCTAAAATTCATAGAGAGAAACAGCTTGGAGTTGAAGGTTATTGAAGCTTTGAAGCACATCTCCACAAAGAGTTTTTTCTTCTTTTCTCTCACCCTAATCTTTTTATTAAATTTTGTATTTGTGATATTATATTGAAAATGTTTGCATTTATGAATTTCTTGAAAAGATTATCCATAGATTCCATTATGTTGAGTTAAGGTTTCTATGTAAGGGAATTTAAATAGCTTTGTATGAACTATGCCTTAAGACTATAAGATTTTGTTAATTGGATTTTTTATTTTGATCATATGTATTTCTTTATGAGTATTTGCTAATTTATGCGAAAGGTAAATTTCGATATCATAGATATATAAGATTAGGCATTCGAGATGTGATAATCTTGTATATTGAGACCGAAGAAATACAACCCCTATTACATTGAGTGCGAGAGGCTAATATAATTTGGGTAGCCATTTGATAGGTGAGACTTAAAGATTGGATAATTAGTTGAGTTGAATAGAGATATTAATTCAAATAGTTATACAAATTATCTTACTTGGCATTCGAGAGGTGGAAGTGAGGTTAATTTAGATATCCCTCGTAAATGATTGGGCATGAATGTAATTAATAAGCTTGAATTGGATTAGCATTGTTTAGCAAAGTGATGTCAAACCCCCCTAGAACAATTGTGCATAGGAAGTCCATATTTTATTTTGCTTTTGATTTTATATTCGTTTTAGTTTTAATTTTTACGAACCTTAAATTTGGATGCTTAAATAAAGTGAGGTTACGATAATCATAGTACTTAGCGACAATTTAAGTCAATCCATGTGGATACATTACTCTATCACTCTGTACTATTAAAACTTGACTTGTACACTTGCAGTATAACAAAATAAATCACTACCAGGCAGCCCTCTAATCCATCTACAAGAAAAGGAACACCCTGGCGCACACTGCCGAGGGTGACAACCAAACCCCATACATAGGTCAGTAGTGTTAGCCTGGGGATTGACCTCTGTCATCCACCGACGACATGGCACCAATCGGGTCTAAGGACCTGCAACTCAGCATCCACTCCCTCACAGCCAAGCAAAGCTCAGGTAACGTAAAGGGACGATGCCCTTGCAAGGAAAAACTTGAGATTACCCGAAATGGCTCAACTATGAGCCTGACTATGGAGAACTCACCTACGACCAGCCACATGAATCTACTGAGGTGTTGAGGTCCATGGACCAAGAGGGCCCAACTCAAGTCAGACACCCTTACCAGGTAAATCGACCACGAGAAAATGACCAAGTCGAGCTCGGGTCGTCGGTTGGGGAATAAGATGACCGTGGTAAGGTAGGGCTTGAGGACCGACCTGTTCATCTGACACTTGATTGAGGTGTGGCCTCTCAGTGTCACGATGGTGATTTGGATGGTCTTAAGTTCAAATTATAATTAAAAACAGCTCGAAGCCAACACTAAGGTCGACGTGAAAGTATGCCCGGTTATTATGGTTACATACTTATGCGATTGAATGAGAAAATTCATTGAAGTGATTATAAATGACTGGGCTGGTTTAAATATCTGAATAAGTGGCCCATCGACCTATTTTCAAACAACGACATTAGTTCCACAATGAGACTAAGTCAAAGGGTGCCCAAATTCAATGCAAAAGTGACCAAGTGGCTGGGAGTCACCGAGCTGCGCCCAAGATGGTGAGCTTAGTTATTTAACACCGGTCATTTAAGTGTGTAAATATGTTCGAGCTGATTTATGGTTACAAAGTTGAATTAATTAAGGTCGGTTACATTTATTAGTTTAAGTAATGATGAATAAGTCCAAGTGTACAAAATGGGCCAACCAGAAGATCTTACCGAGCCGACAAGAAATTACTGAAAATACTTCATCTATTTATACAAAAGTTTTTACAAGAGGAAAGGCCAAAGAACAATATTACAAAGCCCATGCCAGGCTGAAACAAAAAAAAAAAAAAAAATACAATTTGAGTTAGTTGGATTGGTTGGTTGACTAGTCATCAGAGAGTCGCCCTAATCCGGTCCCCTCTTGCGCCTCCATCAGCACTGGGCCTGATGTTTCCGCCCTAGACTCCACTGACCTCCATCTCGTGGAATTCCATCCCGGATGATCTTGTAATCGAAGTTAGGGAGTTGGCGGCGGATGAAGTAGATGGTAGCATTGAAGCTTACATGTATCACCGAGACGCCGATCTTGGCCTTAAGATTCTTGTAATCTTGGCTCTGTATCCAAGACTCAATAGCTCCCCTCTCGGTTTGTTCTATAGCTACCATCTTATCTGCCTCGCAAGCATTCAACTAGTCGATTGCCTTATTGAGGTTCTCCTTGTACCTCTCAGCCATGCTGATCAAAGTCTCATTCTCCTTGCTCACCTACTGGTTGTCTCTTCTCAGCTAGTTCACCTGGCCTGGTACTTCTAAGTTGCCTCCTCCAGCTCGCGCACTCTCTCAAGGGAGAGGTTGCGGCTTGTCGCCACCTCAATTTTCTCTTCCTTTAAGACAATTATCTTCTCGTTAGCCCAGTGAAGACGTATACTCATCTCCACAACCTTAAAAAGGCTTTACATTGGTAAAGAGAGAATGTTCAGTAAAGAAGGAAAAATTGTACAAGTTTAGAAATAATACTAGGACGAAAATCTTACTAACATGGCGTTTTTGTAGACCTTAGTGGCTAGCTTGGTGTCAGTCTTGGAGGACATCTTGTTTCGCTCGTCAAGATAGGTGATCATGTGCACAAAGCTCGGAATTATGTCAAGCTGATCAAGAATGTGACTCCTGAGCTTGAGGCTAGTATTGGCGACAAAGGTCTTGGCTTAATTAGGTTAACCTTCTTTCCTTCTCTTCTTTTGGAGCTCGGCCTCCACCTCTACAATGGATACTTTCCTATTTCCCTTGTTCCTCTGCTCAACAGGGGTTGGGCTCTCCTCCTCCATGGGAATAACTGCATATGGGTACAAGGCCCTTTCCCCATATGCTGACCTTACCGGGGTTCTCTAAGAGGCTACTCGGGTAAAGGTGTGCTCCATTTCTTGGCTGGGCGCGTCGGGTTGGGAACAGAACTAAGAACCCTGCTGGAAACCGTGCTGGGATCCTTGCTGGGAACCAGCCCGTCCAGTAGCCCCTTGTTGGGTTTGTTGCTCTATGGCCAACCTCTTCATAGTAGCTATGTCCATAACTGCAAACGAAATACGGTATTGGTCAAAATAAGAATTATGGAAGGCAAATACGAAAAAATTACTAAGTCGAGGTGAAAGAACATACTGTTCTTCGACTTCTTACTAACGACCGATGTGAGAAGAGAGGTGTTGACCCAGTGAGCTACCCAAGAGAGATGATGAATTGGGTAGTAATAAAAATTATCAGAATATAACACTTAAAAAATCAAACAATTAATATTATCCAAAAATTAATTATTATCTGTTATAACAACAGATTATGTGTTATTAACTAGGTGCACACCCAAACAATAAAATATAAACAATATAACTAATGCAGCACATAAAAATTTATACTGGTTCACCAAATTACTCTTGGCTAATCCAATCCCCCGAGCCCCATGGAGAATCGCACCCACTAAACTCAAGATCCTTTTAAAGGTAGGAACTAAACTTTCACAATGATTCTTTTCGCAGGCTCAGAATTAACCTTTATAATTCATTTTCACAGGTTAAGGAATAACATCTATCTTTTTACTAGGCGGAAGATTAACCTAATTCTATTACAGAGAGAATCACGACCTAATTCTTTTTATACCTTAGGCTCAAGAATTAAACCTCACACAAACACGTTCCAAATATTCTTTTACTCGGTAAGAATTGAACCGTTATAATTCACTCATAATTCTACAAAGGAAAAATTAAAACCTAATCTTTTTATACTCTAGGCAAAGATCAAAGCCTCAATCTCTTTATCGGAAGAGATTGAAACCAGCTACGCATGATTAAACATTCCCAATAGTATCTAATCCGCACACAACTCACCAATTACAAAAATTGATAAGTTCTTCCCGCTCGGAGCTTCTACCATCTCAGATTAATTAATACTCAATTAATGTCCCGAAACTAGTGATAAAAATAAAGTGAGAAAATTCAAAATCTGATTTTAAACCAAAAAAAGGGTAGCCAACAATTTAGCACTTAATCAAATTTTCTAAAGAAATTGCTTCAAAAAATATTTTTCAATAAAAATTTGGAAAATAATTTCAAAGATCAACTTCCAAGAAAATAATAATAATAATAATAACAAATAAGCAAATAACTTGGAACAATCTCACTAGGAATCCACCGAATGAATAATGATTAGAATAATAATGACACTTCAGATCGGTAGTAGCAATAATCCACAACAAATGTTTTTCAAGAACAAATCTCAAGAATGTTCTCATAATACACTCAGTATGATTTTAGAATGATTACTCTCAGAAAGCTCAATAACTAAATAACTCTTGAATTTTGATTGATTTGGATTATTGAATTTTTTAAACCTAAAAAATGCAAGTTTATTTATAAGGGTTTATAACAAGCTCTCTAACGGCTAGTTACCATATATCATGATAAATAATTACTCCATAAGCCCCCTTATATCATTAAAACTCAATTCTGGTATAATTCACTTAAATATATCTTTAAAACATTCAATTTAATCTTTCAAACTTTTACTAAATCTCAATTAGATAAGATAAAAAGAATTACATGTACCAAATTGAGAGATATCTAAACTACTTGAACCATATCTATAGGAATATTCAAATAGGAATATCATATCTTAAATATATCCATATCCTTAAGATATCTCAATCAAGTAAACAAATAATGACTAGTTTTTGGATAAAATTTGAAATTCCTCAAAACCTGAAACAGGTCATCAGTTGACCAACCAATACCTACGGGTTGACCGCCCAATTCAGGACATAGCCCAAGCCAAAAACTATTCACCCATTGGTCGATCGCCCAACCTCTATTTGTCAACTGAACGAGATAGAGACTTTCACAAGTCGACCTACCTGTCGACCTAACGATCCAGAGAGTTCATCCTCTAAGCACCAGTCGACTTACCTGTCGACTGAACGATTTAGAGAGTTCTATAAGTCGACTCACCTGTCGACCGAATGATCCAGAGAGTTGGACTTATATCCTCAAGTCGACTTATTAGTCGACTGACCATTGCTGGAACACTTCTCTCAATTCGATTTTAATTCATTTTCTTCGACGTTTTCGCCCCTTTAATCGATTTCTTTTCTCGTTAGCTCTACTAAATTATTAAATTCAATTTTAATTAATTATCAATGTTTCTTTTTCAAATACACATAGGAGTAACTAATTATATAATCCTATCAAATACACATATATTTGTAAAAAAAAATAAAAAATTATGTCGTGTGTAATCCTAATCGGGAATCATTAAGAGTAAAAATTTAACCTGAGTTGTTTTTCCTAGGTTCTTCAATTTGTTCAAACTCTTAGTATTCGTCATCTTTGTCAATCTCTTTAGTATTTAGCATCCATTTCAAATTCTTCATGATAATATCTTCATTGGAACTTATTAATTGAAACACTCAATAAAATCGTTAGTTCCACAAAAAAATATCAACATTTAATTGTTCATCAAAATCTTAGGATCAACAATCTCCCCCTTTTTGATGATGATAATTAACTTTGATATTTTCTTCAAAATAAAAATGTAGCCACACTCCCCCTCAATCCGAGGACAGTTTTTTTAAATCATTAAAGCAAAGTAATGAAGATAATCATAAGATTTTCAACAACGAACAAATTTCAATATATAATAAACTCCCTCTTAAGATATTCAACAAAATAATTCAAGCTCCCCCTTAAGATATTCATTAAAACATCAACTAATTATCTCCTTTTGTTATCTCAAAAAAAAAAAAAATGGGGAAGGGGAACTACAAAGAAACACTACTTTAGGCATACATCATTATGCCTAGCCATACCCAAATTGATACTCTGGCGTGAAGGAGAATGAGCGAATAAGTGTCTATTTATAGGCAATTCTGGAAGTCGAACGATCACGTTAATTGGACGACAGGCAGCGTATCGATTCTCATACTGTTAAGCCACGTGTTACCCATCCGCCCAGATGGCAGTAAGGTTTCTCGCGGAAGCGAGGTAATGACCAACCAATTTTTTTTTTTTATACCAAGCAGTTTCACCTCGAGCCTGGAATTTTATTCTCCAATGAGCCTAGAATGGAACCCTCAATGCCTCATGTTCCATTTCCACGCTAAGGCTTGTGGGTCAACTGATGTGGGTGAAAATCTGCTAGCCTCTAAGTGGCTCCACCTGGGCCTGCCACGTAGATCGAATGATGACACGTCATCAAATAGTGTAATTATCCCGGTTACATATTGGACCAACATCTCATCAGGTCAGTCATCTTGAAGGACTTGGGCAAGCACCAAGTAGAAATCCTCCGCATTTATCACGAATGTAACCGAAGAGGGTCAGGTCGGCATGACCATCTCGGTCCCGTGTCGATCTCTAGTCCAGTCCACTAATCTTAATAGATTGGCCCGTGGGCTTCTCTACCAGCGTTCAAGGGCCCAGGCCTATAACTCTAATCCTATCACACACCTTCCACGCACCGTATTAGGGCGGATAAATGAGCTTAGGGCCTTAATTCCCAAGACACTAATTACATTCTCGCCTATAAAAAGAAGGCGTGGACAGATATTTTAGCAGGTTTAAAAGAGAGGTAATAGATTTAATATCTTCCAATGACCTTAAATTCTTCCCCCCGAGCTCTTATTTTCATGTCTTTTCATGCCGGAGTGGACATTCCGAGCCAACCCCAACAAGTCTTTTGTGTAAGTACAGACCCGCAAGCCAGGCCGGACAGAGCCAGGCCAACTCGATCAGCTGCAGATTCATGGACAAAAAGCCTCATAAGATCCAGCTTTTCCGAGGGCAGCTTTCAGATCACCCAATATTCTCCATGTGGACGCTGAGCAGACCATATTGTTAGGTATTCCAAATTCCGACACCAACGCTATATTAAACTACAGTGACTATTCGGAAAAGAATACCCAAGAATATAAAATATTTGGAAAGTGAGAACAATTGAGGGATATAAATACCAATGATTCTCCTTCCCAAATATTGAAAATTTTATTTTTTAAGTGTTGTAAAGCCAAAGAGACCCTGAAGTGTCTTCAATTCTATTGAATTCCATCTTCGTTGCCCAACCAAAATACTAAATAGAAACATTTGAGAAATTAGAAACATAGAAGGAATATCATATCATTTGAAAGTCTAATCTTAATTAGTCAAACATAATAGGCTGATCATGTTCTATTTGTTTCCCAAGAAAAAATAATAATGTTTATTCAGCTTAATGACGTGATGCTCTTTTTTAGAATAATTAAGAGATAGAATGGAGAACATAAAACAATTGTATTGATAATAGGGAAAAGTACAATGATAGAGATTTACAAAGGAGATATTTATAGGAGACTAGAGAAACCCTAAGGTTAGGATTTTAACATGATGGCGAAGCCCATATACATATATTAATATATTAACATCCTCCCTATAACTCAAGGCAATAAATGATACGTGAACTTGAGTTTGGAAACCAAAGTGTGAAAGCATCTAGGTGGATGAGCCTTAGTAAAAATATCTGTTGTCTGGTCGACTAAACTAACGGATTGTAGATGAACAATATTCCGAATAATATGGTGACAGATGAAGTAGAAATTAGTCTCGATGTGTTTTGTATGCTCATGGAAGACATCATTATGGGCGATTTTAATAATACTTCTATTGTCACAATGTAAAATAATGGAAGTAAGAGAAGAGATTCTCATGTCAGCGAGGAGCCACCGAAGCCAAAATAGTTCTTGTGTTGTATTAGCAATGATATGATATTCAGCTCCAGTGCTGGAGTGAGCAACTCCAGTTTGTTTCATACTAGGTTAAGAAATTAGGGAGTTACCCAAGAAAAAATAATAACCAGTGGTTGAGTGTCTGTTGGTGGGATCTCTACTCCAATCGGCATCAAAATAAGCCTGTAAGGTGAGAGCAGATTAGGATGAGAAATGAATTCCATGAAATAAAATACCCTTGATATATCGAAGAATACGAAGAATCGAATAATGAGTGGTCAGAAGAGCGGATAATAACTGACTGACTTGACGGACGACATAGGCGATGTCTGGGCGAGTGACAACGAAATATACTAAGCTTCTAACCAGTTGACGATATGAAGTGGAATCCTAGAAAATGTGAACTATCTGGTGGAGTAACTATGATATTCGGCTAGAAAAGTAGTGACAGTAGTGGAGTTAGTGATGTCATCCTGAGAAAGAAGATCCAAGACATATTTGGCTTGAGAGAAAAAATATCCATCTGAACCGAATGAAACTTCAAGACCAAGAAAATAGGTGAGCACGCCAAGATCTTCCATCTCAAATTGTACACCAAGATCTTTCATCTAAAATCATTCACTAAGAAACATTTTGATTTCAGAGATACCACGTAAATCATCCCTAGTAATAATCATGTCATCCACATATAATAAAAGAAGGATTATACCATTATTAGTATGGCGAAGAAATAGGGCCGAATCATGAATACTGGATGTGAACCCAAACTGATGAATAGTAGTCTTAAATTTTATGAATCAGGCACGTAGAGCTTATTTCAAACTATATATGGCACCACGAGGACGACAAACTTTATGTCAAGGAGCAACTAGACCAGGAAGGGTATGTATGTAAACTTCCTCAATAAGATTGCCATTTAAAAATGAATTTTTTACATTCATCTGAAAGAGAGTCTATTTTTTAATGGAGGTGACGACAAGAAGTGTACGAACATATGTGAGCCTCACCACTAGAGCAAATGTCTCTTCGTAGTTAATTCCATATTCCTGAGAAAATCTCTTGACAACAAGTCGGAATTTATAGAATTCAACAGAACCATCAAAAAGTGTTTAGATTTTAAACAACCACTTGCATCCAATAGGAGTTTTTCCAGGGAGAAGGTCAACAAAATCCTAGGTGTGAGTTTTGGCTAAGGTCTGAAGTTCTTTGTTCATTGTTTTCTGCCAAAGAGGATTACTACTAGCCTACTCATAGCATTGGGGCTCATGCAGATTAAGTATAGTAGAAAATCAATGATAATCAGTAAGATAAGGGGATGATGAGTTACCATATTAGAGCGGCGGTGGTGATCTGGATGGTGGATCTCAGAAATAGTCGGTGTAGAATCGTCGGTCATAGGAGAAGTCTCAGGCATGATCAATGGAGTTGGAGGGTTGAGATCAACTGGTAGTTCAAGAGTGTTCTAGAATGGGTTTAGTTGGTGATGATGGAGTAGACTTAGCAAAATGTGCAAGATTGGGCTCTGCTGGTGGTGCTGGAGTGCGATCAAGAGTACCTGGAACTGCATTTTCAGGAAATAACTCAAGAGATGAATAAGTAAAGAATCTGGAGTTAGCGAGAGCCGATATATCAAAGGACCATAAGGAAGAAAACATTTGATGTTTCCAAAAAATGAGATGATGAGAAACATGAAGAGTTTTAGAGATATGATCCCAACACCGATACCCTTTATGCTCAATGTCATATCTTAAAAAGCAACATAGCTGGGCCTTTGGTTCTAACTTTTTGTGTTCATGTAGTTATAAAAGAACAAAACAAGCGCAACGAAAGACTTTGAGTTCAGACTAATCAGGAGGTTTACCAAAAAGACACTCAAATAGAGACTAATGTTGAGTTATTGTGTAGGGAACACGATTTATGGTGTATACTGCAGTTATGCAGCCTCACCTCAAAAGCGCTCAGAGTAGGAGGAAGAAATGAGAGCATGAATTGTGTCAGGAATGTGTCTATATTGGTGTTCAACTCGTCCATTTTTTTTTTGGAATGTACCAAGACACGAGCAATGTGGGAGTATGCCATTTTTGTGAAGCAGGTTGGGAAAACGCACGATCTTTGTATTCTATTACATTATCTGAGCGAAAAACTTTGATATTTCGAGAAAATTGAGTTTGAACCACTGAAGAAAATCCATAATATATTTAGAATAGTTCGGATCGATTTTTTATAAGAAATAACCATGTGTATCGAGAATAATCATTCACAAAGATATCAAAATAACGAGAACCACCCATTCTGACATGAGGAGAAGGCCCCTAAACATTAGAATAAATTAGATCAAAGGGTGCAAGGGAAATAAACTAACTTTCATTGAAAGGTAGGGCTGGTTGTTTTACAAGTTGACAATAGATATAATTGAAGGACTCGTGTTGAACTGAACCTAGCTAACTGCTAGAGATAAGCAATTTGAGTCAGCTAGATGAAATGTGACCTAACCGAGAATGCCAAATATAGAATAGTAATAGCAGCAATGGTGGCGTAGAGATATAGATGATGATGATGAAGAGGGTGAGGATGATGAGGATAAGAAAGGTAGTGGTGATAGTGAGGTTGCACAGGTTTGATAAAGGGAAATGGGGTGGTGGTGTTGGGGTTTCAGGTGGAAAGTACAAATTTTTGAGTTCAAATAAACGTCCAACTTTATGACTAGTCACAAGGGTTTTTCCTATCCGAGGATCTAGCAAACGACAACCACTATTAAAAAATATGACTTCAAATTCCAATTCACAGAGTTACCCAACAGATAAGAGATTTAAGGTGAGTTTTGGAATTAAATACGTGTCAGGAATGGAAAGATATGAAGTAATATCAATTCATGATTTTTCTCCTACTCCTCAATTATCTTAACATAGTATCAAGAGCAAGTCGTTTTTGGACCTGTTCTTCCTAAAATTTTTGCAACCCTAAAGCTTCCGCCGGCGTCGGCGCCGGCGCCCTTATTTTTTCGAGACTTTCATTGCTACTGTAGGCTTCATTCTTTCTACAGTATCAACAACCATCACACCATCATCTTTGTCTTGTTGAGATGAACACAATGCCAAGAAAATCACCGCCAACGGAGATCACACGCACGCTCATGCGCTGTCAACAACCTGCAGTACCTCCACCCTTCGCCGTCTCAGGTTTTGGGATCTATAGCCTTAACCAGGGCTCCAAATCAATCCTACAATATACCATCGAAACTGTCTCGACGAGACGATTCTAACTATTTAAAAACGATTCCATTCCAACATTGCATGTGCCCTCACGCGCGGTGCAAAAGGTTAGCTCTCCATTCGCGTTAGATCCACGCGCCTTACTCAGACCAGCTGTGCCACATCAGTCCTAAATCCAGTCAGCAACCCAGTCAGCACCTAGTCAGCATCCATCTTAGTGCCATGTCAGTGCCACCTAAGTACCACGTTAGCGCCACCAAAGCATGTTGACTGACACATCATCCACTGACTACCATGTCAACGCCACGTTACTAGTTCGGCTAAGGTACTTCTCTTTGACCAGTTTAGGCATTTTCAAATCGATTTTTTGCAAAGTTAGACTGGTTCTTGGGGTTTTTTGATGTTCGGATTCTATTTTCGAGCTCTATTTTGTGATTTGAGGGTCATAGTATAGACTTCCTTTTATATTTTTGTGGTTTCTACACCGGTTCACCTTCTTCTTCACGTCTATGGCTGAATCGGACTTATTGTACGAGCGAGGATTCAGTGTCCACGCCTGTATGTGACTACTCGCAAGTGTACGAGGTCAAAGTTTTCGTATAGTGTGATCGTTAAGATCGGGTAATCATATCTACAGGGATTGGCGTCATTACTATCGAATACCGCATTTGTCGTGACCTAATTTTATCTAGGTGAAAAACAAATGTAATTATTTAATTTAAGCAATACTAATATAACCTAAATTATCTATACTAATATGTTTTAGGGTAAATAATTTCCTAGGGATTAACGTGTTTACAAATACGTGTTCAATTTCGATTTACTCACATTTACGGTGTTCTACCTATTTGACAACCTCGGCACGTAAACTCCATCGCCACCTCTCTCGAGTGTAAGACAGGGGAATACATGACTTCGAGTCAATGAAGAAGTCCCCATCAACGTCTTAACGACCTTAGGTCATGTGAGTCTCGCCCAGCATCATTGATTGCACATAATCTAACTCCCTATCGGGTCATTGGATCGTGCGTTGTATTTAACCTATCGACAATTTCCGTTCTAAAATTCCCTCGCCACCTCTCCCAAGTGTAAGACGGGGGGATATAACGCAACTTCGAGTCAATGAAGAAATCTCCCTCAACGTCTTAACGAACCTAGGTTGCATGAGTCTTGCCCTAACGTCATCGATTGTCCACAATTCAAACCCCGACAGGGTTACAGAATCTTGGCGTTTGTTTATCCGAATCCGGGGTTTGTAAAAATCCCATATTCTCCAGTTATCTAACTAATCATGATAAACAAATAATATGATAAACACATTCAAACTACGAAGAACAAACATAAATGCAACACCGAAATCATCCAAATAACGTATTTATAAATATAGTGTTAATCCTTTTACAATCCATGTTTAACTATGGCCATAGCCGCATTTACAATGAAATAACAAGCTAAACATGCTCACAATATCCTAAGTTAAAGAAATAAGGAAAAACAATCGAAGAACTTAGCCTCGTCCGAAGATAAACCGCTAAGAACGCTCAACGATCGATTCGCCATCTTCACCATTTTGGGATGTGAGCTCCACCTCCAAAACTCCTAAACCCTAGCCTAAATATGGCCCAAGGTACCCAAATGGCCGGAGGGATTGAAGGAGAAGAGAGGGAATGGTATTTATAGGCAAAAGATCTACAAAATATCTAATAAATATCTAGGCTGTGCAAAGGCTCTCCGCCTAGACAAAGGATTCCACTGCCTAGGCAAAGGTAGGTCGGTTTGGCTGATCGCCTAGGCGAAGAAGTAGGCAGTGGACTTGAAAATCTTTCTGCTGGGTTTCCTCCTAGGCGGAGGAATTCACTACCTAGGCGGTGGGTTGTCAATAGTTTTTGGTCATTTCTTAGCTTCTTCACTACCTAGGCGATAGGCCTGTTTCACATTTTTACCTCTGAACTTATTTTTCCATCGTAACTTCCACCGCTTTTGGTTCGATCTCATCGTTTTCGCTCCAATTTTCTATCTATTTTCCCCAAATACCTGATTTATACAAAAAGTAATAAAACTAATTAAAACGTAATAAAATACTATATAAACGCTCGAAAACTAACTTAATTTGATTTGAAAATGTGTAGGTAAATCATACCTATCACTTACCCCGAGTTATCACTACTGTTTTGAATTAATCTAATTATGTTGTATGGGCTCAAGAAATATCTGCTTTCCTTCGTGGACGAAAATTATGGAATTACATGACTAGAGATATTACTGAACCCAAGAAGAAAGATGACAAAGATGTCGACAAATACATTGACTGTCTACAGGACTGGGATAGCAAAAATCACTAGATTCTTGCATGGTTTCGTGCTACCATTATCCCGAAGATCAAACTTCAATTTGGTACTCTCCATATAGCAAAAGAAGCTTGGGATCTTCTCCAACAATACTACACCAGGGCAGATATTTCAAATCGATATCATCTTCTTTCTACTCTTCATAACATGCGCCAAGAACCTGGGCAATCTGTCAACAGTTTCCTATCTTAGATGATTGCCGTATGGAGTCAGTTGGCTCTTACTGAGCCAACCTGGGAATACACAAAAAACGCTGATGTTCATGGAAAGTACCGTATTGAGACACGCATTATGCAATTCCTGATGGGCTTAAGGGAGGAATTTGAGCCTGTACGAGCTTCAATCTTACACCGGGGAGCAATACCTTCCCTAAACAACATTCTTTCCAATCTACTCAGTGAGGAAACTCGTCTAGCCATATTACAAGGATCTTATACAGATATTGTCCTTGCAGTACCAGTCGCTCCTGTATCACCAGTCGCTCTTGCCACACCAGCTGCCAAGGCCAAGCCATCCAAGAAGCCCTTATACTACAGGTATTGTCATCCACAAGGGCATGAATTGCTTAAATGTCATTCCCGCCTGTGTAAAGTCCGTAAAGAACAGGGCCACTACCTTGAAGACTCTCCTAAACTTTCTTTTGGGAATCAATCAAATGGGAACCCATATCGCTCTCGAGACTATCGCAATCGTTTTTATTCCAAGCTAAGGAATGTTGTTGCTATAGCCACTAATGATATACCAACTTCATCTAGTTTTTCACCTAATTGGAGTGGTATTTGTACAACTCTTACTGAGGCTCTAAATAAAACTAGTAATAATATAGCCATGTCAGTTACATCAGGTATATCTCGATGGCATTTTGATTCTGCCTGTTGCAATCACATGACTTCTGATGCCTCTATCTTTTCCTCTAAAACCCGTGATGAGCATGCACCTACTATTCACACTGCCAATGGATCAAATATGTTGGTTAGCCATACTGGACATGTTGATAGTTCTCATTTGTCTCTCTCTGACACATATTTGGTTCCTAATCTTACACTTAATCCTATATATGTTGGACAACTATGTAATCTTGGACTTAACTTGTATTTTTCTTTTACTGGTTGTTGTCTGCAGGACCCTCAAACAGGAAAACTCCTTGGAACCGGCCGTAAAGTTGGACGCCTCTTTGAGATCACTTACCTCCAAGTCCCATCTTCACCATCACCAATCCAATCAACTGCATCCATCCCAGCACTCTCACCCGTGGAATTGTGGCACTCTCGATTAGGTCACACTTTCTCTAGCCGTCTACGTTCTCTTATTTCTAGTGGTTAGTTAGGTTAATTTCAGCATGAGTATTTTAATTGTATTCATTATCAATTTGCAAAATAATCAGTTTTACCTTTTAATGAAAGTCAGTCTGTTTCTCTTGCACCTTTTGATTTAGTACATTCTGATGTTTGGGGGTCTTCTCCTCATGCATCAATGGGTGGTGCTCGCTATTTTCTTATATTTGTAAATGACTATTCTCGTTATACATGGTTGTTTCTTATGAAAAACAGATCTAAACTCTTTCAAATATATTCTGACTTTTCTTCTATGGTTTAAACTCAATTCTCTCGTAATATCAAAGTTTTTCGTTCAAATAATGCAATGGAATACAAAGACCGTGCCTTTCTAAACCTACTTCACAAAAATGGTACACTTTCCCACCGTTCATGCCCTAGAACCTCCCAACAAAATGGTTAAGCCGAACACAAACATAAACATATTCTTGATACCGTTCGTGCTTTACTTATTTCGTCATTATGTCCTGAACGTTTCTGGGGTGATGCTGCCTTAACCGTAGTATACACAATCAACCGTGTCCCTTCTGTCACAATCCATAATCAGTCCCCATACGAACGCCTTTGCGGTAAACCTCCTGATTACTCAGAACTCAGAGTCTTTGATTGCGCTTGTTTTGTTCTTTTCAAACCACATGAACATAACAAACTGCAACCAAGGGCTCACTTGTGTTATTTCATTGGATATGGTATTGAACATAAGGGGTATCGGTGCTGGGATCCTATTTCTAAGACCCTTCATATCTCTCGTCATGTCATCTTTTGGGAACATCAAATGTTTTCTTCCTTACGATCATTTGATACGTTAATCCTCACTAACTCCAGATTCTTTACTAATTCATCTATTGAGTTATTTCTTGAGAATCCAGTTTTAGGTATGGTTAAGTCCATTTCAGATTCACCAGCTGATATCACCCCTTCTGTTTCGGAACCACCAACTGACCTTATTTCTCTAGCTCCAGAACCATCAGCTGACTGCACCCTTCCAACTCAATCGGTCGTGCTCGAGGATATTTCTATGTCTGATGAGTCTGCACCAACTCTCTCTAAGAGCCATTCTCCAAATCATTCCCGCAGATCTACCTGGGTAACTCATCGTCCTTCTTATCTTGTTGATTATCATTATTTTCCACTATACTTCATATGCATGAGTCTCAATCCTATAAGGTGGCTAGTACTAATCTTCTTTGACAAAAAGTAATGAACGAATAACTTTAGACCCTAGCTAAAACTCATACCTTGGATATTGTTGATCTGTCCCTTAGAAAAACTCCTATTGGGTGCAAATGGGTGTTTAAGATCAAGACGTTTTCTGATGATTCTATTGAGAGATACAAAGCCTGGCTTATTACCAAGGGATTTGCTCAGGAATATGATATTAACTATAAAAAGACATTTGCTCCAGTGGCGAGACTCACATCTATTCGTACACTTCTTGTTGTCACTGCTATTCGAAGATGGACCCTTTTTCAAATGGATGTCAAAAATGCATTTCTAAATGTCGATCTTCTTAAGGAAGTTTATATGCTTACCCCTCTCGGTCTGGATGCTCCTCGAAATAAAGTTTATCGTCTTCGTCGTGCCCTATATGGTTTGAAACAAGCTCCACATGCCTGGTTTACCAAATTCAGTACTACTATTCATTAGTTTGGGTTCGCACCTAGTGCTCATGATTCGACACTGTTTATTCGCCATACTGCCAACGGTATTATCCTTCTTTTACTATATGTGGACGATATGGTTATCACCGGAAATGATCAACATGGCATTTTTGAATTCAAAAAGTTTCTAAGTGGCCAATTCGAGACGAAAGACTTTGGCGTGCTCACCTATTTTCTTGGCCTTGAAGTCTCATTAAGTTCTGATGGATATTTTCTCTCTCGAGCTAAATATGCCTCGAATCTCTTTTCCAAGCTTGGGATCACTGACTCAACCACTGCCACTACTCCTTTCAAGCCAAATGTCAAACTTACCCCACTTGATGGTTCACCTCTTCAGGATGCCACTCTATATTGCCAACTAGTTGGAAGTCTTATATACATCACTGTCACTCGCCCTGACATTACCTATGCCGTTCATCAGGTCAGTCAGTTCTTGTCTGCTTCTCGGACCACCTATTACTCAACTGTTCTTCGCATTCTTCGGTATGTCAATGATACTTTATTTCGTGGGCTTTACTTTTCAGCTATGTCTACTCCTGTCTTACAAGCTTATTATGATGCCAATTGGGTCGGAGACCCCATCGATAAACGATCAACTACTGATTACTTTTTCTTTTTGGGTAATTCTCTAATTTCCTGACATAGTAAGAAACAAACTGTAGTTGCTTGCTTCAGTACTGAAACTGAATATCGTGCCATGGCTGTTGCAACTCAAGAATTTCTCTGACTTCGATGCCTCCTCGCTAACATATATGGGTGTCTCTTCTCCTACTGCCACTACCCTACATTGTGACAATAAGAGTGCTATTCAGATCGCTCACAATGATGTATTCCATGAGCGTACAAAACACATTGAGACTGATTGCCACTTCATCCGTCATCACATTCTTCAGAATACGATTTGTCTACAATCCATTAGTTCAGTCGATTAGACAACATACATTTTTATTAAGGCTTATCCACCCTGACGCTTTCACTTTCTGATTTCCAAACTCAAGTTCACCTCTCACTTACCACCTTGAATTTGAGAGGGAATGTTAATATATTAATGTATTATATGAGCTTAACCCACGTGGCCCATTAGGACAAAACCCTAGTCCCCACTTCCTCTATAAATATGTATATATCGTTGTATTATAATTTTATCACTTTTCATAATATCAATTCATGATTCTTCTCCTATTTCTCAATTATCTTAACACAAACAATATTTTTATATAGAGAGAATGACTAAGATTTGCCTTGTAGAATTAGGGTTTAGTTAATTTAGTGGGACAAGACCCGCGTACATAATATTAAAATTGCAAATGATAGAAGAAATTTGTAATTTTAGAAAAAATAAAAATAACAACAGACATAAGTAGTGAATAACATGTGATCCAAATATTCAAAATCACTTGATCTTTAAAACTATCAATCTCGATTTAAAATCTCAACATCTTAGACAATGAATCAAGACATGGAATCGAAAAAACAAAAGTATTGCTGGCACCCGCACTCCACATTTAATAGTTTCTGTTTCATATATAAAAATAGGGTAATTAATTAAGCAACATAACTGGACCAAGTGTAACTCAAATAATAATGTTCACTTGAGTTAAAGTAATTAAAGAATTTCTATAAAGTTAAGAGTTTGAACTTGCGAAAAAATATTTGTTGAAATGGACACTCATGCACCACGAATAAGATTAATTTCACATCCACATTGGGTGTAAGGACACTAAAAAAAAAAAAAAAAAAAAAAAAAAAGCATAATTGGATATCTATGGGTTGACAATAAGATTTTTCAATAAAAATTTTGGACAACAGTAAACCACCTGAAGCTAACAAAAATTTGTTGCAGTACTTAATTAATTCATTGATGGAGCCTGCAGGTTAATGCTATATCATGCCCCAATTATTTTACCATTACATATTTAATTTACGTAGCCTTTTTTTTTTTTTTAATTTATTATTTCATGAAACATAACTTTTCACTAATTAAAAATAAAAACTAAATGGGGGATAATATATAAAATTATTAAATAATGCAAACTTTTGGGAAAAGGAGTGTTTGGTACGTAATTCCATCACCTTTTACGTTAACAAGGCTGTCATGTCAAAATTTGGGCAACTTTTTCCCTCTCTGTATTTATTCATTATTTAATATAATTAAACTTTAAAGTTTAAAAGTCTGGCCGGCCAGCCAAAAATTCTACAGCTTAGATTTCTCTCTCTTAGGTTGAGATATTGCTTTCACCCACATGGCCACCTATAAACCAAAGATGCTAATTTGGAGCTCAAAAGCATAAAATGAGCACCCCTTTTGAGTAGATAATGCCATATTTTACTTTTAATATTGCTTTAAGCTTCAGTGTTTTGCTTAAACCCAAAGAAATTGTTAGAATAATTGACTGCCAAAATATTTGAAAGAATGTAAGAGAATTGTACGTATCCACATATGCAAAATATTTATTTATAGAAATATACAAAAAGTCTATATACAAGGAGTGAATAAAAAATTTTTGTTAGTGAAATTAAGTTTTAACATAGTGGATCAATGCCTATATACGTACATATATCTTAACGAAAATCAAAGCTATATATACGAGGGTTTAGTGTATGGTGGTCTTGGGCCTCTCTGAATACCAAAAATTAACTCATGAAATTAGAGACTTTTTATCACACTTACAACCTGACCACCTAGTTCCTTCCACATCCGATGTGGGATAAACCTAGTGATCTGCTCCTCACATATTGAGCCTTTGGTTGACTAATCCTTAATCAGTCTCTCACTTTGTGATTATTAGGTCAAAATTGTTGTAACCCTGATCTCTAATACCAATGTATGGTGATTTTAGACTTTTTTCAATCCCAAAAATTAGCTCATGAGATGAAGTTTTCCTTCATACTTATAACCAGATCATTAATCCCTCAAGATAAGTCGAACACTTATAATTCTAATTAAAGCAAATAAAAACTATTATTATGGGCCTCTCTGATTAAAAAGAAAAAGTTAATTTTTTTTTTTTTACAAAGTGTTGATGGTGAAAGAAGAGAAATAAAACCCTAGTTTATGAATTAACTTTTACTTTGACACAGATCTTCATGGTGGGTATAGACACAAGATCAAACAAACACCGAGTACTGTTGTAGTGGGGAGCTTTTTATAACAGTTTGTTTTAATTCATGGGAGATTAAAAGAGTATGGGTTAAGGGTGTCTTGTATGTGTTCTAAAGGACTCTCTCTCTCTCTCTCTCTCTCTCTCTCTCTCTCTCTCTCTCTATATATATATATATATATATATATATATATATATGTATATATATTCTTTTCTTTCATTGAAGCTCTCCTTTTTGTAGCAAAGCACTATGCTTTGCATTCAAACTATATGGTGCTCTTTACATGTCTTTTTAGGCCTTCCAAGATGGAAGAAACTTTTTTGACTGAGTCAATAGTGAGGATACATACATACCCTTGGGAAGAACAACTACACTTGCAGTTTTTGGACAATCTGCAAATACTCATTAATTCGTGGTGAAATAATTTTAACCCTTTATACATAAATACAAATATATAGTTTTTCTTTTTCGAGAAATGATTTTCATGTAGTTGTAATAATACATCTATACAAAGCTAAAGATTTTTCTCCATTACATTCAATATGTCAAGAACTGCATATATTTGCGTCGTAGATGTAGTGATGAGTACCCCACATCATGATAAACCAAACAATCTATTTCTTATAAATTGGGTCTTTGGCTGGATAATCTTCGACCAGTCTCTCCCTTTGTGGTAGTGTTTGGTTTCAATATCCTTGCTCATAGATTCTAGATGGAATTGTAACACTTAAAGGAATGATCCAGTTTCAAGTCATTCTTGTCATGTAACATGCCAACACTTACTTGGGTCCCCATCAAACACTCCCAGACCCAGTAGTAGTGTTTGGTTTCGATATCCTTGCTCTCACAAAAAGGTATATAGAGGTCATAAATATTATTTTATATATTTTTAAATTAATATCTTCCATCATTTTTATTATCATATTTAATCATTTTTTGAATTGAAAAAGGAGACACCAATTCTAGGGACTAAAGGTATATGATTGATTCAGGGTCATTAAGCAAGTATAATTAAGATAAAGATGATTAAAGAATGAAACACAAATCTCTCGTTAATTGTGTAAGAGAATATCTTGTGGTACTATTTATTAATTAATTAATTAGAGAGAGAAAGATAGAGAATATTTTTTTATTAATTTTTTTTTATATAATTAATAATTTGGTGAAAGATGAGGGAGGATAAGGTGGATAGTGAGTGGTGTAGCTCTACTTTCTATGCAGTGGCACGCTGAGGAACAAGGCCACTAAAACCTAACAAGGCATGGTATGGTCCATCACAAATTAAAGCTAGCAAAATCACTAGGATTCAACAACAATATATTTATGTATGTATCTAGGGTTTCCAAAATTTTACATTTTAAAAGACTAATTACATATTAAAATATAACCAAAAAGTGTTAGTACAGTTGGTAAAAGGAGATATTCTTTTAACCAGAGTTTTACTCTCTGGAAGAACATTTCAAGAATTAAATCTTAAATTTAATCATGAATGCACTACACCGATGTGTGAAAAAAAATTAAATCTTAAATTTAATCATGAATGCACTAGACCGATATGTGAAAATGTGCTCTTTAGATAGTTCATAGTTCGGGAAGGTGATTAGGTAAATTAATCTAGAAGCACCCTAAAACCAACAAAATAAAAACAAAAAATAAAGAAACTATCAAGTAATTTGACCAACATTTGTGGATTATAGTGGGGTGGGCGCACACTGAAGAGACTTTTTAAATTTGTTGTATTAAAGGAACTATTAAATAATATTCAAAATTTAGGAATTTGTTCTAGATAATTGAAAATTCACGGACCTATTTGATACTGTCCTAGACATTAATTAAGATATTTTTGTAGAAAAATATTAATTACATTAGAACACTAGTGGCTCCAATTTAAGCCATTTTTGTCTCTATAAAAAATGAGCAAAATTTAAACTGTCAGGAACTCCAAAAACAAATATTTAAAAACCCTAATTACCTTTTTTTTTTTTTTTGGGGGTGTGTGTGTGAATTGATAGCAAAATTATTAATTAATGATACCCTAGTTATGGGGACAACATGATATTTGAAAAAAACCTAGTTATGGGTTTGTTCTTTATCATCATTTTTTTTCTTTATTTTGAATGAATCAAAGAATGTCCGAAAGCTTCAACTTTATGTAATAATTGAGAGAGAGAGAGAGAGAGGGAGTGGGGAGAGAGAGAGGGACGTGGGAATGTTTTGGGGGTGTGTTCTTAATCCCCATGCATAAAGTGATTCAAGTTATATATACATTTATGTGTATGTGTATATATATATATAGAGAGAGAGAGATAGTTACGTTCATGCATATTTATATATATAGTAGATCGGAACCCTTTATTCCTTTGTCTTTGCGTCCGGAAGAAAATCGTACACAGTTCCCGATTCCTTCAGACAGACAGCTCCCCACCACCTCCTCGTATTTTGCGTTATGGCGGACCTCTCTCTCTCTCTCTCTCTCTCTCTCTCTCTCTCTATATATATATATATATATATATATATATATATATATATATATTTACAGATCGTTCAAGTTCAAGATTGCCCTCGCTTAGCATTGAACAATACAGAACTCAACAGGGGTAGAATTGTACTTTTAGCAATAGTACCGATAGAGTAGTACTAGATAAGTTGTCCTACTTTGATTCTTTGAACATCAACTAGCTTTTTTGCTTCATAATTTTTGCAGTGATTATAAAATGATAAAACAACAATATAATTTAATTAGATATAATTAGTGATTAATCTTAAATAAGAGATTTAATTTATCATTAGTCTTATTTAAAATATAAATTTTAATTTAGTCTTTTAAATTAATTTTGTTTGCATATTAATCCCGTATGTTTTAACGTCTGTGTAATATTAATTATAGGTTACAAATTATATGTAACAGTATATTATATGTACTTGTGTAATATTTACTACATCTAACAATATTTTATATACAAGTTAAATACATGTAACTGTGAAAATGCAACGCATTTATTGGGACTTTTGACTTTTTTTAATGCACAAGATTAGAACACAAGTTGCAATTGCGCGCATATGAGACTTTTTTAAATTTAAGGATAAAATAAGAGACACGTCACAAAAATACCCAATTAATTTTATAGATAAATATATATTTAAATAAATTATTAAAATTTCATAATTTAATTGTGGAAACTCCAACTATTTAATATATTATATAAAATACAAAAATATTCGAACTAGCATCATTTGTGCCAAAAAAAAAAATAATTAATAAAAATAAAAATAAAAATTACAAAATTTAAGAAAATATATATTACAGTAAAAATAATTATTGGAATAGTTTCATATGTATATTTTTTTAGTATAATATATTCTATTGTTATTTCATTTAAATTGTACGCATAATGATATATTACTCTACTATTAACATTATGTGTTCGTAAAAGAGAATATAATAATTTATATTTAAATAATAAAATTATTGAAAATTATATGCGAACCATCATTATAAGTGCATATATTCATACATGATTAAATTTTTTTATTTTTTTTCAAATATAATTTGTTATATCAATAATTTGAAGGGAAATTTATTGTTTACATCTCAAGAGATTCACAACTTACAAAATGAATCTTTGATGATTGTAATAAAATTTTTAGCTCTTAGAAAATAGTCCTCTATTATTTGATCATTTTTTTTTTTATTATTTATATACAATATCATTCTGAAAAAATAGCAAGCCGTGAATATTCACATTTCCATTTTCTAATTTTATATATTTTAATACATTTTAACACTGATTGTGTGATTATAAATGTTCATTATTCTTTATGTGAATAAATTTACAAACTCACAATTTTCACGAAATATACCGATATGAACAATCAAACTACTATTTTAATAGTTGTGAATGTTCAGGGGAAAAATGTAAAAAAAAAAATAGAAAATCGAAACCAAAACTAAATAAGGGGTGAAAATGTAGTTAAGAATCATTTCACCATTGAACATCACTTGAACTGAGGAATGAACAAACGAATATGAAGATAAATGAACGATGACACGACACGAAATCGCCACCGTTGTTCACAACTGCCGTTCTTCGACGCTCCAGTGCTTGTGGTTGCCATCATTTGTTCTCCATCGCCACTGCCGTTCACAACTGCAGTCGCCATCGCCACCACCGTTCACCACTGCAATCGCCATCTCCACCGCCATGAATTTCCAGATCCGGAAAATTTTAGATCTCGAATTTTTCAGATCTGGAGAGAGAGAGAGAGAGAGAGAGAAAGAGAGAGAAGATGAAAATACGGCTGCGAAAATGACAACCAGACAGTGAATGTACGACCATATGGCGAACACCCGTGACGACGACGATAATAGCTATACTGTGCACGAGTGGAATAGAGAAAGAGAGAGAGAGAGAGAGAGAGAGGAACTGGATAATATTTGGACTTGATAGAGAGGAATCGGATCAACGGCAAGAATTGATAGAGAAGATACCGTTAGAGAGGATTATAATTCGAGAGATGAAATTAGGGTTAAGGTTATTTGGTGGTGCGACGCAGACGATTGCAAAATGTAGTAGTAGAGTTTGAAGAAATGGAGTGAATTTCTTTAGTTATATATATAAAAGGATAAATATGTCCATTCACTATCTACGAATGATTAAATACTAACAATATTTTGATAGAGAAATAATAACATCTTTGCTTCAAAGGATTATTGAGGAGAGAGAGTGTAAAATTTGGGCTAAACATTAAAAAATTCTAATTTAAATATGTGAAAAACATATTTAATTTTTATTTATTTAATTTTTTTTTTTTTGCGAGAAAGGTATAATTTTATATTTTATTATAAATTTAAAAATCTATTGACACAAAAGATTATTTTATGAGATTTAATTTAATTGAAAAGGGAAAAAAAGAGTAAGAATAATTCCTTGAGTGTAAAAAAGCTGACCTACAACAATTATCTTCCTAATTACAAAAAATATCTTATCAATTTTTCCTTTTTTATTATTTATTTTTCGCTGCAACAAAATTCAATTTTAAAATTATACTAAATCTATCATAATATTTATTATTTTAAGTCACATCAAGTATTGAAATAGTTAAAAGTGTCACATAAAAATCTGTTCCAATAATTTATAAAGAAAAATATTTTATCGCATTACTTTATATTTAATAGGACAACTTTTCATTTTTATTATATATTTTTCAAAATATATCTTATTAAATAAATATTATAAGGATATTATAGTTGACTGATTTAAAAGGATACTATTTAGAAATTATTTCTAAAAATATTATCCTAACATGTAATTTTGTTGTATTGATTATACGGCAAAATGTGTCAATATCTATTATACTTATTTTCATTAATTACCTCTCTAGGGATTTTAATAACGCACTTTATCGTAGCGACATGGTACATTCAAAATTAAATTTAAGATATAATTGTATAAGATCTTTTCAAAAAAGTGGAATACTAATTTACAATTAAAAAATCGAAATAATATCTCTTGGATAATTAGGTATCAATTATAAAGCAGATGGTCTAAAGGTAACCTAAAATAAATTTTCTCAAATATATTATTATTTTGCTGCATAATTTAGGGACAAAAGTAGTTAATGTAATTGCATGAAAGAGAGAGAAAGACCCACTTCCACAACACATGTAAGTTTTTCGGATGAGAGAGAGAGAGAGGAGCAAAGCTGAGTTGCCTTTGATACTGGCGCATTCCTCCTGCTTGTCAGCACATGCATACCACTTTTCCACTACAAAATCATCTTTGGACCCCAAATTTTACCTCATCCTCAAGCAAAGCACAGCCCCTCTCTATCTCTCTCCTCTGTCCTCTCTCTAAGTTCTCTCTCTCTCTCTCTAACTACTCTCCATATATAGAACAATAGAAATATATAGTGGGAGCTTTCAAACTTCAAACCTAGCAACAATAACCCACTACCAAAAAACCACCCACTCTCTCTCTCTCTCTCTCTCTCCAAAAACCCATCTCATAAACTCCTCTCTCTATTCAACGAAACTAGTTCCTAACAAAGGAATTTCAAATACTTTGCCCTAACAATTATGAGATCGGGAGGCGGTTGCACCATGCAACAAGCCCTAACCCCCGAGGCGGCATCCATCGTGAAACAGGCGGTGGCCCTTGCCAAGCGGCGGGGTCACGCCCAGGTGACGCCTCTCCACGTGGCAACCACCATGCTCGCTGCCCCCACCGGTCATCTCCGCGCTGCCTGCCTCCGCTCTCATTCCCACCCTCTCCAGTGCAAAGCCCTCGAGCTCTGCTTCAACGTAGCGCTCAACCGCCTCCCTGCATCCTCTTCCGGGCCCGTGTTGGGCCCACAATCCCACCACCACCACAGCGCCCCGTCGATCTCCAACGCGCTCGTCGCCGCCTTCAAGCGGGCCCAGGCACACCAGAGGCGCGGCTCGATCGAGAGCCAGCAGCAGCCGATCCTAGCCGTCAAAATAGAGCTGGAGCAGCTCATTGTCTCGATCTTGGACGACCCCAGTGTGAGCCGAGTCATGAGAGAAGCTGGCTTTTCCAGTACCCAAGTCAAAACCAATGTGGAACAAGCCGTCTCCACCGAGACATTTTATCAAACCTCTTCCAATCAAAAGCCCAAAGAAAACGAAAGTCTCCATCTGGGTCTCTCCCAGTCTCCACCCAAAACTCAAATTCCAGAAAAAATAACAAAAAAAACACCAAATAATCGATCCAATCCCGAAGACATCGACTTCATAATAGAAAATCTGATGAACCGAAAGATGAAGAAGAAGAGTCTTGTGGTTGTGGGCGAGTGTTTACTCAGCGTGGAGGCCGCTGTTGAAGGAGTGATGAACAGAGTAGCGAGAGGGGATGTTCCAGACGAACTTAAACAACTGAAGTTCATAACCATCCCGTCTTTTTCTTTCGGCCATCTCTCGAGACAAGAGGTCGAGAAGAAGCTCGGAGAGCTGAAAAGTTTGGTCCAGAGCCTCGTCGAAAAAGGCGTGGTTTTGTATTTGGGAGATCTGAAGTGGATTACAGACTACAGAGACAAGTATGGGGGACAAGGGAGGAGCTGTTATTGCCCGGTGGAGGACATGATCATGGAGCTGGGTAGGTTTGTTTGTGGATTTGGGGAAAAGGGTAGGTTTTGGATCATGGGAATTGCGAGTTTTCAGACATACATGAGGTGTAGAATTGGGAGATTTTCACTGGAGAATCTGTGGTCTCTTCAGCCTGTTACCATTCCTGCTGATAGTTTGGCCTTGAGTCTCATCCCGGATGGGTAATTCCATAATTTTGTTCTCACTGTTTTTTTCCAGTTTTTCACCGAAATGTTTTCAAATTAAACAGTTTTCAAATTTCAAACAAACAGACATTGACGGTCTCCTCCTTTCCTTGATTAACGTTTTGGTTTACTGTGTTGTATGTGATTCATCACTTTTTTCTTTTCCTTTTCTTCTTTCAACTTTCTGGCTTTCCTTTGCTTTAATTCTTCTATCTTTTTCCTGTGGAAAAAAAATTGCAATTTTTTTTTTAAAAAAACCCAAAAAAACAAAAGCAAAAATTCAACGTCTTTTTTTTTTTTTGGGAGTTGTAATGGATTTTCTTTTTTTATATATATTTTTACCAGTGAAACACAAACTGAAGAGAGTAGAAGCAAGAGAGGAGGATATGAGGAAAAACAACAGCTAACTTGCTGTACAGATTGCTCACCCAAGTTTGAGAATCACCCAAACAGCACTTATATCAGTACTGACTCCTCATCTTCAAGCCTGCCTTCATGGCTTAGGAACGTCAATGGAAGACCCACCTCCAATGATCATCAGGTCATTTATCTCATCCCAAACTTAACTTTTATACTGATATGACAGTAATTTGAATTATCGGGCACGAAAAAATGAACGAAGCCTTGTAAATCAACAATGATCCATTAATGGTGTTTGTTTTTAAACTTTTTTTTTTTTGGTTCAGGATAGTGTTCCAGTTGGGGAATTATGCAAAAGATGGAAATTGATTTGCAGTTCAACACAAAAACAACCCGAATCAACCGAGAGAAGCTTAACCTTCTCTTCTATTTCACCTTCTTCTTCAACCTCTTGCTTTTCGTATGACCAACAATACCCTACTTTCCAAGTGTTCGGAGAGCCCAAACAGGAGTGGAGGGATCATAGGTTTCTTACAACCTCAATGTTCAATAAAACATCTGAACCAAGTTTGAAAATGTACATTAATACCCCCAAGGAATCACTTTCGTCAAACCCTAATTCCACCCCCAATTCTGCTTCTTCAAGCGATATCATGGAACTCGATTACATTCAAAGGTTCAAGGAGTACAACGCCGAAAACCTTAACATCTTATGCAATGCCTTGGAGAACAAGGTACCATGGCAAAAAAATGTTATCCCTGGGATCGCTAGCACGGTATTACAGTGTAGGTCTGGAATGTCGAGGAGGAAAGAGAGAGAGAAGTGTGGTGGCAGTGGTAGTGAGGGGAAAGAAGAGACTTGGTTGTTCTTCCAAGGTGTTGATGCCAAAGGCAAAGAGAAGATAGCAAGGGAATTGGCAAGAGTAGTGTTTGGTTCAAACTCGAGCTTTGTATCGATTGCTCTAAGTAGTTTCTCCTCCACTAGGGCCGACTCGACCGAGGATTTGAGGAACAAGAGATCGAGAGACGAATCGAATTGCAGCTATTTTGAAAGATTTGCAGAGGCAGTGTCGGCTAACCCTAGCCGCGTCTTCATGGTTGAGGACGTGGAGCAAGCCGATTATTGCTCCCAAATGGGCATCAAGAGGGCTATTGAGAGGGGAAGAATAACCAACTCGAATGGCACGGAGGTTGGTCTTGGTGATGCTGTTGTGATCTTGAGCTGCGAGAGCTTCAGCTCCAGGTCGAGAGCCTGCTCACCGCCTGTCAAGCAGAAGTCTGATGGTTCTGAAGAGACGAAAGGCGTTGATTTGGACTTGAATATTTCGATCAACGACGATAGCAGTGATGATCAATCGATCGACGATGTTGGACTTCTTGAATCTGTAGATAGATGCATTATGTTCAAAACTCTGGAGTTGTAACAGAAGAAAACTTTTAAGTTATTGTATCATCAAATTTTCTCTATTTTTTTCCCTTTTTAATTTTAAAAGAATTGGTAGCTTCTATTCTGTTACACTAATCCAATAGAATCAACAGCTAATAAAATATTTTCTTGTATAGGCACGAACTCTTATTCTCGTACTGAGAATCAACAGTAGTTTTGATTTATCTGCATACTTCAAATATGTAGATTTCATTTTTTTTTTTGGTTACAAATGTTGAGAAAGGGGGATTTTAAACACTATCTTTCACTAGAAATACACACTAGATAACCGTTAAATTACAAGTTTTAGTTAAATAACTATGTTATATTACTGTCCCACATCGCTCATCTGAGAGTTCCCAAGTCACTATATAAATCAAGGGAGTTACTCTACTTAGTATCATATCGTTTTAAGTTGGAATCTCCTAACATGGTATCAGAGTCAATATTATGAGACTTTTATTCCCTTGTAGTCAAATCATCTGTGCAAGCCGGGGGTTGCACATTTTTAATAATTTTCTCGTAGTCAAATTATCCGTGCAAATCGAGGGTTGTATTTAAAGGCGGATGTTAGATTTCTATCCCACATCGCTCATCTAAGAATTTTCAAGTCACTATATAAATTAAGGAAGTTACTCCATTTAATACTATATAATTTTAAATTGGAAACTTCTATCGAGCTAGATTTCTAATTTTACGGAGGGCATGTTGAAATTTTAATGCTGTTCAGTAGGGTTTCTTATATAGTAAGGACAATTACCTTGTAATCATTTCATTCTACAAAGTTCATAGAAGGATGAAAAATATTGTTGTGTACTTTTAATTCCTTAGGGAAACACATGATGAGGTCATCATTGAGTTTTCATGCCAAAATGGAAAGGGGGCAGCGGCAGATACATAAAATTTACTGAGGGGGGCTAATTTTTTTATTTTTTATTTTTTAATGTTTATTGGATATTTTTATAATTGAGGGTATTTAAAATTTTAAAATAAATTGATTGATTTTTTTTTTTTTTTATAAAACTATAGGGGTAAAAATGAATATTTTTAAAATTTAGGGAGGGCTTGAGTCCCCTTTATCACTAAGGCCCCGTTTGGTAACCTTTTCCATTTCAAAAATTCCCATCCATTCCCAGATTTTTGAGAATTTTGTTTGGGAATAGCGTTTGGTAATTTTTGTTTCCGTTTCCATTTCATTCTCATTTGAGAATTGTGCCAATTTTTTCTTAAGAAATGAGAAACAAAAAAAAAAAATGTTTCTTATTATTCTCATTCCATTCCCAAAACACATGCTCACTGTTCACCCGCCGGGCGATCACCATCCGCTGCCATTTGCCGCCGCAGCCACCGTCGCCGTCGCCGGCCACTGTTGCCGCCGCCACCGCCGGTCACCGTTCGGCTAGAAATTTTCCGACTACTTCCGGCCACCGACCACTGTCACACACCCGCCACCGCTGCCCAGCCGTCGCCGGAGCCATCACTGGCCAACCGGCGACGGCGCCACCTCTGTCAGGCCAACACAGGAAAAAAAAAAAAAAGGATTTTAGGATGAAATCGTTACCAAACACAATTCTTTTCCCAAAATAAAAAAAAATAAAAAAAAAAAAAATTATCGTTACCAAACGCGATACTACTTCCAAGAAGAAAACAAAATTCTCATCCCATCCCATTCTATTCTCATCCCACTGCTGGAATATAAACAGAAACGGTTACCAAACGCCACCTAATTGTTTGGGTAGAAAAAAAATGGATAAGAAAATAAAATGAAAAATAGAATGAAAAGAAAATAAAAAATTGTTTGGTATGAAGAGAATATGAGGGGAAAAAAAATAGGAAGGGAAATGCATAATTTTGAACGTAATTTTTTTCTCACACCATTTTAGAAGTAAAATGAGAGAGAGTTTTTCAAGAAGAGAATAAAATTACAATTATATTCTTGATAATAAACTTTTTATTTTATTTTTATAATATATTAAGATAAAATAGTAAATTATATTAAACTGAATTATTTTGTATCTTAACCAAATAATATTAAGAAAAATAATTTTTCTTTCAGAATGAATAAAAATATTATTTTCTTATTTTTAATTTTTTTTAATTTTTTTAATCCTTCTAATCAAACATATCTAACTAGATTCGACATGGAGATAGGAGAAGGGAATATATAAAAAAACAAAAATAAGAAGAAAAAATAAAAATGTATTTATGTTGTGTTCCACATGTTTAGAATTGACACTCAAAAAGCACCACTTTAGACTGTATGCTCACTATTTATTTCTCATGACGAATTTGATGTTAAATTGTTAATCGTTAAAGGATCAAAGTGTAAATAAGTAATAGTTAAGGGGGTGGGGCTAACAAAAGATATAAGAAGAAAGAAAAATAAAGAAAAAGAAAAGAAGAGAAATTAAAGAAAAGGTGGCATTTAAAAGCCAAAGTGAAAATTCTTTGGCTTTTTGTTTCTTAAGACATCACTAAGGAAACTGAAAATAAAAATAAAAATATTAATCTATATCTATATCTATATGTTATATATAAAAATGGAAGACATGCTCTCATATTTAGATATTGTTCATCTCTCAATTTCTATTCGTTTGGATGAATGAATTGTCAAAATTTATTTAACCCTCATGATATTAACTTCCCATAATAATATTATGACTTTTTCATATTTTTTGATTTTAACGATAGTGTAATTTTAATATCATTTTAATATAAATTAATTGAATCCTTTATACTTAAATTATTTTTTTTCATTCTAATTAGTTACCCAAATAATTCAATGATTTTCTTCCAATTCAAAATAAATATCTATTTTTTATTTTTTATTTTTTTTTAAATATGACATATTAAATTGGCCAAAATGATTATATATTTTTTTTTCTCGTTTGTTGTGATTTTTTATTGATAATCACTATTAAAATTTCTAATAATAATAACTACTAAACAATACAAAGTGAGAGCTATTATTTTATTTAAGAGTTAGTCTCAAAAACAAATTAAAAGAACTATAAATAGATAAATAACTAAAGTTTCTATTCAAACACACATTAACAATTTTAAAAATTATATATCTCCTCCTAGAATTTAATACTTCAATTTATGTTGCTCTTTTGCTTATTATTTTGAAGTGTAGAAATAAATTAGAGTGATCAAAAATGAATTTTTTTTAAATATATTAATTTTTTATTTAAAAAAAAATATTATTCAAACATTAAAAAAAAAAAAAAAAAAAAAACACTAAATGTTTCATATATAATAGTCAAATATTAAATATCTATTAATATGAATTTAATTTATTTTTTGAAACCTGCACGTTGTGCGAGTCTAAAACTAGTTATATACTAAAAGTGGAAGATAAAAGTTGAGAATGAATTAGAGCTCAATAAAAATATTTCTTGCATTCACATTCATCCTCATTTCACATCTTTAATTCCTATTAAATACTCACAAAATTCATTATTCTCAATTTTCTCTCTTTAATTAACATTTTATTTAATAAATTTTAAATGATAAATAAATTAAAATTATAAATGTTTTGCTTACTAAACCTTTTATTTATTTATTTTAAAAATATATTTTTTATTTTTTATATTATTTACTTCTCATATAAGTGTTGGTAGAAGTAATGATTTTTTTTTCTTTTTATACAAATAATTTCATACTTACTAGACTTTTTATTTTAATTTTTTTTTATATACATATTCTTCGTTTCTCATATAAATGTTGATAAAAGTAATGATTTTTTTTTTTTTCGTTTTATAAAAATAATTTCATATACAAAACAAAATAAAAAAATACAAATATAATAAAGAATAAAAATATAACAATTAAAAAAATCCACAAACTCATTGTTTTTAAATTTGAGTGAAAATATTACTAAATAAATACTCATATGAAAACTTCACCAAAAAATTCAAAATATATATATATATATATATATAACTAAATGAAATAGTTTATATATAAATTGTAACTAAATTTCATAAATAAAAAATATTTAGTTGTTAGAATAATTTGAAATTTCAAAATATCACTTGCAATTTTATTTATGTACTCAAAAAATTATAATAAACCATCATTTGATCGCAAAAGTAACTAAAAAATAGAATTGAAAATGTATTACATAAACCAATAATATATAATTCTCATAATAATTTTAAAATTTTAAAAAATTTAGCACCAATTACTCTTTAAATATTAAAAAAAAATGTATAGCAACCAACAATTGATCTGAAAAGTAATAAAAGAAAAATTAGAATTGAAAATGTATTACATAAACAAAATTGAAATAAAAAAATCAAATTTGTCCAAAATTGTAATTCTTTTAAAAGAATTATAAGAGTAATTCTTTTATTAGATAGTTTTAACTAAACTTTTAAGAGTATAGTAACAAGAACAAATAAGAAATTTTATATTTAACTTCAAACGAAAGGGGTGTCGTAGATATTTTTCAAATGATGCTGGATATCGGTGTAAGTTTTCCAAATGACAAGAGGTATCACTGAAATTTACCCATATAGTTCATGGTTGTTTTTATAATAATTAATTATATGTGACTTATCTCTTTCTTGTCTTCTCTCTGCCCAACCATTTAATAAAATTCTCTATCTCCATCTATTAATTAAATATAAAATTTATTAAATTTTATTCGCTCAAAAGAGTATTCCAATAATTTTTAAGGATAATCGACCAGAAGTCTCAAATAATAGACCTAATTTTTTTTTAAAAAAAAAATCTCGCTTAAGATGTAAGTTTTGATTTAGTCCCTTGAGTTGAATTTCGCTTGAGTTTTAGTCCCATATTGCAGAGATTGTAAGAAGAACTTGATGAATAAATTCGTATTATAGTGAATAGTAGTTATATGTAACGAATATTAGTTATAATTTAATAATTGTTATATTTTTATATATATATGTGTATTTGTTTGTTATATGTACTTATATAATATTAGTTACATATTACAATTATACATATCTGTGTAATATTTGTGACATTTAACAAATGTTATACACATAAATTAGTTTAATATTAGTTACATGTATTTGTGTACATTTAGTTACTTGTTACTAATTACATGTATTCTGTGTGATTTTGGTTAAATCTAACAAATTTTTATACACAAATTAGTTACATGTTACAAAATACAGTAATATTTGTTATATGTAACAAAACTTTACATATAGAGTTGTTACATGTAACTGCGCGTATGCAGATGCGTGTAGTGGGCTTCCGTATTTTTTAAGTAGGCGGGACTAAAATACAAGTTGTTTTTGCCTCCGAAACTTTTTTTAAAATTAGGGGTGAAATAAGGGACCTCCTACCAAATGCTCCTAATTTTTAACCAAATAATAGAAACTAAAAAAAAAAAAAAAAAAACCTATTAAATTATTTTAAAGCTATTATTTGAAAAAAATAAAAAAAATAAAAACTTTTAAAATGCTCCTTTAGAATTGTTATTATTATTATTATTATTTTTTCTGAAATTAAATATGAGTGATGATATTAAAAGTTTTAAAGATTGACATTAACAATTTGTTTGTTATAATTTTATTTTTATATTTTAATATTAAAATTTAATTTTTCTATATTTTCAAAATATACGAGTTATAAAATTAAAGGATTAATTGTAAATATGTTTAACATTCAAATAAAAATTATATATTAATATAATTGTTTTATGCGAGTCTAAGTCAATTAAAAACACTTGAAGTTGCGTTGTTAAAGCCATGAAGTGATTAGTGACTAATATTGTTCTTAAGAACATGAATCAATAAAATTATCCCACTTTCTTAAATTTCAAAAATTGTGGTAACGGATAGTCCCAAATTCAACTCTAAAATTTGATATGGATAATATTGCCCTCCCGCAATTCACTCAAAGGATTAGGAACAATTACCAAATTAAAATAAATTGCATTTATATTCTTAAAATAACAATAATTTTTATACCATTTACTTGATTTGATTACAGATTTATGATCAAGTGGTTATTGGTTTCAAAATAACATCCATTTGTATATATTTTGCTATATAATTTATCATCGTGTTGAATTCAACGTGACAATAAATTTTATGTTGAACGTAACACGAACATGAAATTTGAATTGAATATAACACAAATGTGATTTTTTTTTATGGAAAAGTGATTAACGTGATATTATTTTGAAGATTTTTTTTTCAGATGAGCTGATTATATAATTAGATAGTGAAAAAATGTCATGTTGAATTCAACACGATGTGAAAAATTACGAAAAGTTTTGAAGTAGTATGTTGAATGTGACACAAATGTAAAAACTAAAAATTTTAGAAATATCATGTTGAATATAACATGAATATGAAATTTTGATTAAAAAAAATGATGAACATGAAATCATTTCAAAGATCTTATTTAGATAAATCTGAATATATAATAAAATTATGAAAAAGTATCATGTCGAATTCAACCTGATGTGAAAAAAAAATAAAAATAAAAAATCGAAATAGCATGTTGAATGTAACACAAATGTGAAAATAGAAATTTCTGAAAAATATCATATTGAATATAACACGAATCTAAAAGTTTAATAAAAAAACGATGAACGTAATCTTGATGATTTTATTCATTCGAATTTGAATATATAATTAAATCATGAAAAAAGATAATATGTTAAATTCAGTGTGATGAAAAATTATAAAGTAATTTGTTGAAGGTAATACGAATGTGAAAATTAAAATTTTTAGAAATTTCATATTGAATGTAACACGACTCTAAAAATTAATAAAAAATTATAAATGTGATATTATTTCACATTTCAAAAATCTTATCTATATGAATCTGAATATATAATTAGATCCTGAACAAAATGTATAAAATAAAAGTTATTTTTATTCTAATAATTGAATCTCTCTCTCTATATATCGAAGAAGTAGTTAGAAGTACAAATATGACCAAATGTTTAAAAAAAAACTATTTGGTAACTCACTTGGTGGCTTTACCCTCTTCGCGGGTGACTTCCCTCTTTTTAATTTTATTTCTCCAATTAATTATGTGCACTTATATATGTGTGATATATAACAAATAATATACCTTATTTCTATTTTTTTTTTCCCTATTTCAAATAATTATTTGTATTTACTTTGTGTTTTCTTTTTTATTGTTTTTTTTACTATGTAACCATCTATTTGTTTTTATCTGATTTATCGAGTGATTTATTTTTCACCCTTTCCATTTTTATTTTTTTTTGACTTATTTTTCAATTCTTATCAATATTTTACTATAATTCATTGTGATATAGAATAAAAATTTCATATTTTATTAACTCGATAGTTTCCATTTAATTGATATTAATTAAAAGAATAAAAAATTATTTGACAGACTAAAAAATAAAAATAAATAAAAAAATTATTATTTAATCCTAATTTAAGAATTGTTTTTTGTTTTTTTAAACAGTCATGTTGTAATTTAATCTATTTTTAAAACATTGTTAGTGTATAGTCCCTGGCGGTTGAAAAAAAAATTGTGAATAGACATTTATACCCTTGATATAAATATAAAAAAACCCCTAAAACTCTCCTACCCCCCTCTCTCTCTCTCTCTCTTCTCATTTTTTCACCTCATTCGTTTCTCTACTCTACCATTTCTACCTCTTTCTCTTAGCCACCACCGTCACCAAAAGCAACTGAGATAGATCGCCTGTTCGTTTTTTGTCGTTGAGATGTGTTTGTCGCGTTGTTCGTCGAGATCGTCACGCCATTCGCTGAGGTTCGTTCTCCATCTTTTCTTCTAGTCGTTGGACGAGATGATGGGACGACGAAGGAGGCCGTCATTCTTTCCTCTACCATCGACCAGTTCAGCGATGTGTTCTTCCATATCTGGTCGTCTCTTGTTAAGAAATCTCGTTTCCTAATCTATATTAGGCAACATATTTTTAAATTCAATTACATTAGTTATTTAATTTAATGGGCTAAAATTAAGTGATCGAAGATAAGCCCGTAGACTGCTTAAAATAATATGGGCTAATTGAGTAAATATCAATTTTATTGTGCTAATTAGGGTATTATGGGAGCACTAATTACACGATATAAAAGGATTCTTATAGGTTATGGTCACTAAGACACCAAATCAAAAAAAAAAAAAAAAATCCCTTTTCTCTATTTGGAAGAGAGATGACGATCCCAAGAGGAACTAAAAAGATTTGGTTGAGGAAGACCACAAACCAACCCCCTCTCCTCGTTCGCGTTCAGCTCGAGATCGATTGTCGCAATATTTCCACAACAGTAAGCAATCTTGCATAATGGATCCAAGTACACTTGTTTGTGTGTTTGTAGAACCTTTTGTGATTTGACGTGTTGATTAAGGTTTATAGATTCGATTGAGATCTCTATGGGGATTAAATTCCAACAAGTGGTATCAGAGTCTACTTCATGTTGAATCATTAGGGTTCTTAGGGTTTTCAAATTCATGGTATTTGTGTTTTCTCTATTAAAATTTGATTCCTTGTAGAATCGTGGGAGAAAACATTAAAGTTATATGTGGTTTGATTTATTATTGTTAAAAACTACGGATTTGTTATGGATCTAAGGAAAGAAAAACCCAATTTTTCGAAATTTATTGGGTATTTTTCACTGCAGAAAATGCAGAAATGGCGAGGGTCGGTCAACTGATCAAACGGGTCGGTCGACCAATTGCGTTGTAAATTCGAAATTTGGCCTCTAACTAAATCGGTCAACTGATTCGTGTAGAAGGGTCATTGTTTTGGCTTCTGACCGAATTGGTTAGCTGACCAATGAGGTCCGGTCAACTGACTGCTACGGAATGAAGGTCGATTTAGCCACTGCCCAAATCGATCAACCGAATTTCAGGATCGGTAGTTGACCGACTTGGATGTCTTGACGTCTGAAACTTTAACCCGTTGTGTGACATTCAATCAACGAACCACTAGGACGATCGATTAATAAACTCTTATATCTTGAAATAAATTAAAATGAAACAATATTTTGTCAAAGTATTATTTATTGTGTAGTTTATTTCAATTTTGGATATTAAGACGTTCATGTTTATTATTCATGTGAACAATAGCCGACCCAAAGGAAGATTATTGTTTGACCAAATAATAAGCATCAGTGTTTGTTGTTTATGCGAACGATAACTGGTCCAAAGGAAGGTTATTGTTTGATTAAATAATAAACATTGATATTGATATACATATGGTTATTATTTATACAATCAATAATTGGCCCAAAGGAAGGTTGTTGTTTGGCCAAATAATAAACTTACCTGCAGAAATAAATGTGTGATGATTATTAAGTTTCCAAATGAATAATAAGTCGATCCAAAGAAAGACTTATTGCTTGACAAAATTTATTGTCAACATTTGATTACTGCACTGAGAGTACCACTTACAGTTAATTTTTTTGTCCAAAGATTAGGAATTAATGTTGTGCTTGGTATCTTGAGATGGGTCCCCAATTTAGATTATTTGTTAATGTCTTGTTTTATTTTTATGACATGCTTATGAGTATGCTTGTTTATGTTGTTCTCTATACAATTTCTGTTACTACAGCTACGAATATTTCTACCCAAGTCAGCAACATCCCAATGCTAAGCAAGACGAACTTTAAAGTCTTGAAAGAACTCGTGGAGATTATCCTCGGTTGTATGGATTTGGATGTTGCACTTCGAGAGGATCGATCCACTGCTACTCCGGAAAACTTCAATTAGGTTAAAATTGAAAAGTGGGATCAGTCTAATTGAATATGATTGATGATCATGACACGCTCCATTCCGAAAGCGTTTCGGGGCTCTATTAGTGAGGGCAAGAGTGCCAAGAAGTTCCTGGAAGAAATTGACCAATATTTTGCCAAAAAAAGAAAAGTCGGAGCCGAGTAATGTTTTGGGTAAACTTATCGTGGTGAAGGATCAGAGAAAAAGGAAACATAAGGGAGTATATCATGGAGATGTCTCATCTCGCATTAAAGCTCAAGTTGCTTAAGTTGGAGCTGTCTAAGGACTTGCTCATACACTTGGGTTTGATCTCTCTTCCTGCACACTTTGGGTAATTCAATGTGAGTTATAACACTCAAAAGGAAAAATGGTTCCTCAATGAGCTTATATTTCACTGTGTGCAAGAAGAAGAGAGGCAACAGTGAGATAAAACTGAAAGTGCTCACTTGGCCTTAACCTCTCAGAACAAGAAAACAAAGAGAGCTGAGATTACTGTGGAAGGTTCTTCTTAGTAAAAGAAACAAAAGAAGCAGGATGAGAAATTTACCTACTACTTTTGCAAAAAGTCAAGGCACATGAAAGAATGTTCCAAGTACATCGCCTAGCATCAAACAAGGGTATGCTTCTAACTTTAGTTTGTTCTTAAGTTAATTTAGCTTCTGTACCTAAGGATACTTAGTGGGTAGATTTTGGTACTACTACTTATATAAGTATGTCTATGCAGGATTGCCTGTAGAGACGATTGCCAAGTGATGCTAAAATATTCATCTTTGTGGGCAACAACAAGAAAGTTGCGGTGGAGGCTATAGGAACTTTCAGATTATAATTGAAAATTGGGTTTTATTTGGATTTGTTTGAGACATTTGTTGCACCGTCTTTTAGACATAATTTAATTTCTATTTCTAGTTTGGATAAATCATGATTTTCTTGTTCTTTGAGAAATAAAAAAGTTAGTCTCTATCAAAATTCAAATTTTATTGGTTTTGGTTCTTTAATTGATAATCTGTATATGCTTGATGTTGTTAGTTCCTATAACGAAATACTGCAAACAAGTTCACATGGTGCAAAGTGAAAATTAAGCGATAATTCTGCCACCGTATGGTACAAGCATTTAAGTCATATCTCTAAGCAGAGAATTTAGAGATTTGTGTTGGATGAAATTCTTGAACCTTTAAATTTAACAGACTTTCAAGTCTGTGTTGAGTGCATCAAGGGGAAACGAACATATGTTAGAAAATTAGGTATCGAGAGAGCTACAGATATCTTAGAACTTATACATACTAATATCTATGATCCATTCCCTACAGTTTCATGGAATGGACAATAGTATTTCATTACGTTCATAAACGATTACTCTAGGTTCGGTTACCTATATTTGATACATGAGAAATCACAATCCCTATGCGTTTTCGAGTCTTTCAAAACTGAAGTTAAACTTCAACTTGGAAAGAAAATTAAGAATGTCAAATCAGACCGTAGTGGTAAGTATTATGGGAGGAATGAAAGATTAAGAGAACAACGTTTAGGACCCTTCGCAATTTTTCTTAATAGGGCAAACCCAGCATGAATGGTGTTGTAGAGCAACAAAACCGAACTCTTAAGCATATAGTAAGGAGTATGATTAGTAATTCCTCATTACCAAAGTCACTTTGGGGAGAAGTCTTAAAGACCGCAGTACACATCCTTAACAGGATACCCAGCAAAGCAGTTACCGAAACCACCTATGAGCTTTGGACAGGTAAGAAGCCTAGTATTAGTCACTTGTACATTTGGGGTTGTCTAGCTGAGGCACGAACTTATAGGTCACATGAAAGAAAATTGGACTCAAAGATAGTTAACTGTTATTTCCTTGGTTACGTTGAATGTACTCGGGGCTACAACTTTTATGATCCCACATCAAGATCTTTCTTTGAAAAAATAAATAGGAGATTCCTTGAGAATGTTGAGTTTGGGGGTAAAGAAAACATAAGGAATATTATTTTTGAAGAAGAATCTGTTATTGACGGTGATCAGGTCTCTATACCTATTATTGTTCAAGACATAGTTCCAGTACTACATAACAATGTTCAGGCTCATATTCCGAACATTACTCCAGATCAAAAAAATAATGAGATTCTTCCTCAAGTACCACCTATCGAACAATCTCAACAGCCTTAATAAGTGTCATTAAGGAAATCCGCTAGGAAAAAGAGAAGTGCTATTTCAGATGAATATATTGTCTTTCTCCAAGAATATGAGGATAACATTGGTTTAACAGAGGGTAACCCGATCAACTTCTGTCAAGCCATGTGCAGTTCTAATTATCAAAAGTGGATTGATACCATGTACGATGAGTTGAAGCCTATGAAAGACAATGACGTTTGGGATCTCGTCGAGTTGCCTGAAGGTGCGAAATACATTGGTTGTAAATGGATTTTTAAAATCAAAAGGGATTTGAAGGGTAATGTCGAGAGATATAAGGCTCGTCTAGTCGCCAAATACTTTACTCAGAAAGAAGGCATAAGCTACAAAGATACTTTCTCTCTGGTATATTCAAAAGACTCTTTTAGAACTATAATAATACTAATGGCTCATTTTGATCTAAAGTTGCATCAGATGGATATCAAGACTGCATTTCTTAATGAAGACATTGACGAGATGATTTATATGGTACAACCATAAAACTTTGTATCGAGAGATCCGAAGTTTATGGTATGCAATTTAAAGAAATCAATCTATGGGCTCAAAATAGGCTTCCCATCAATGGTATTACAAGTTTCATGAAGTCATCACCTAGTACAATTTTGTGGCAAATGTCATTGATGACTGTGTATATCACAAGTTCAGTGGGAGTAAATATATCTTCCTGGAATTATATGTTGATGACATTATGTTCGCTAGCAACAATATAAGCTTGCTGCATGAAATCAAGAAATTTCTGACGAAGAAATTCGAGATGAAAGATCTTTGCGACGTCTATTTTGTATTAGGTATTCAGATACTAATAGATTGTTCTCGAGGTATCCTTGGGTTATCACAAAAAAACTGTATCGATAAGGTTCTCAGTAAATTCGACATAAAAGATAGTAAGCCAGGAGACACACCCGTGACTAAAGGAGACAAATTTAGTCTCAAACAGTGCCCCAATAATGATCTTGAAAATAAAGAGTTGCAAAAGATTCCCTATACGTCAGCAGTAGGGAGTCTAATATATGCTCAATTTTGTACTCATTCTGACATAACATTTATAGTGAGAGTTTTGGGCAGATATTTGAGTAATCCAAGTATACAACATTAGAAGGTAATCAAATGCGTGATGTGTTATTTGAGGAGAACAAAAGACTACATACTCACTTATTGGATATTAGAAAGTATAGAGATCATCGGGTTCTCTGACTTCAATTTTGAGGGATGCTAGGATAACAGACACTCCACATCGGGCTACATCTTTATGTTGGCTGGAAGAGCTATCTCATGGAAATCTGCTAAGCAGACTCTCATAGTTTCTTCAACCATGGCTGTAGAGTTCATTGCTTGTTATGAGGCGTCCAACCATAGGATATAGTTGCGAAACTTTGTCACTAGGCTGTGTGTGGTAGATGGCATTGACAGACCATTGAAGATTTACTGTGATAATAACTCGGCAGTACTTTACTTCAACAACAACAGGAGCTTGACGAAGTCAAAGTTTATCGATATCAAGTTTCTAGTTGTTAAGGAGAGAGTTCAAGATAAATAGATTTCCATAGAACATATAGGGACAAACTTTATACTAGCGGACCCATTAATCAAGGGCTTAACGCCTAAGGTCTTTCATGAACATACTACTCATATGAGTGTTATTTCTAATAATACCTTGCTTTAGTAGGAGTCTTTTTTGTTCTATATGTTTTACGTTAGACATTGGACTGTTTAGTTTTTTGCAAAATAATTGATGGTTTATGATTCTGTGTGCAATGTATGTATTGCATTAAGGACTTTGGATTGATCTTACTAAAGATTAAAGAAATATCAGTTAGAAATAGACATGTCTGAGATCACATTGCATGTAATTTTCATACTACTCATCCATTTTGGATCTATGTCATTAATTATATTAGTATGGTGAACATCGTACTTTAGTCACGACTGCATTGTGATAAGAGCCGCGGTAATTTCATTACTAATATATGAGATGAATCAAATTGTTTAAGGAGAATTCTATGAATAAATAGCATATAGATGCGCGCTTAAGGAATTTTGTGATATTATTGTTTCTAGAATAATATGTAGCCCAAGTGAGAGATTGTTAGGAAATCTCATTTCCTAATCTATATTGGGCAACATATTTTTTAATTCAATTATATTAGATATTTAATTTAATGGGTTGAAATTAAGAGATCTAATTTGGGTAAGTTCATAAGCTGCTTAAAATAATGTGGGCTAATTGAGTAGATATGTTAAACCTAAATTGTAGAACGTACGTCATAAATAGTTGCATTATAGAGCATTAGAAAAATTTAGGGTAAAAAATTTATTGATTAAAATTCAAATCAAAAGTTGGGGGTGAAATTGAAAATTTAGAAACATAAAAATTTAAACTTGAGATTTAAATTGACAATCAAAAATCAAAAAGTAAAAATATTAAGGGTAAAATTATAATTTTTGAAACTTTTAAAAATTGAAATTTATTGAAATTAAGATCTTAAAGAAATTGGGGGAGAAAAGTGCAATTTAACTATTTTTTTAAATATACATATATATATAAACGTTGTGTGTGTGTGTGACAGACGATCAAACCGGCCGAAAAGAGAGAGCGATCGTGGGGCGACGTGGCGTGCTTAGGATCAAATTAATCCACTTAATTCATGCAATATATATATATATATACTCATGCATGTAGTATATCAAGGAAGATCAAATCTGAAAATTTAGAAAAAATTTAGAAAGAGAGAGAGAGGACCGGAGGAGGACGGGGCTGTCGGAGTTCCGTGATCGGCGTTTCTCCAGTGAGTAGTGCGTGTGTCTCGTGGATGCATGTGTGTGTTTCTATGGCTACTGCTGTGTGCACTCGGCTTTAAATCAATCGTGTGGTTTTTCCGGTTGTTCACTCGGCAATCGTGGGGGTGAGATCGTCAACGGTGTGATCGTTGCCGTCCGTCTCCGTCGTCTGGTGAGTATTTATGTGTAATTTCTCTACTTATTTTGGTAGGTGTGTGCATGCATAAGTGTTGTGAGTTTGGTCGGTAAATATTCGGCGGTGTGGGTGTCAGTGACGTACATCCGGCGATTGTTATGGTGGTGTCGGTGGTGGGATATTTTGGTTTTGTTGTTTGTGTATTTCAGTGTGCATGTGCAGGTGGAATCCGTGATCTTGTGTGTTTCTGTGTGTGGGTGGTCGGCCGTTAGTCGCCGGCCGGCAGTGATAGTGTGTGCATGGGTGTGTTTTGTTCGTCAGGTGGGTATGTGTGTAGGATGTCGGCTGCATTGTTGGGTCGCCGGCGGAGTGAGTGTGTGCGTGCGAGGACCGTGTATGTGTGTGTGTGTTCGTTCGTTCAGCATCGTAGCGTATGTGTGTTTCTCTGTGTGTGCGAGTGGTCGGCCAACTGCGATGGACGTGGGTTGTGTGGGCGTGCGATCGGTAAGAGTGGTCGGCGGCGAGACATAAAAAAAAAAAAAAAAAAAAAAAAAAACACTGGGAAAGAAAAAAAAAAAGAAAGAAGGAAAAGAAAAGAAAAAATAAATAAATTACACAAACAACCCAAATAAAAACCAAAAATCCATTTCGCAGCCCATGAATGATTCGGAATGGATATCGTTTTTCGTTAAATTTATTTTAGTTTTGTTAAATTAAATTCTAGCATAAAAATTTTTGTAACCGGAATAGTAAATTTGGGATCATTCATAATACAAGATTTTATGCAATAATTAACGGAATGAAATTATCAAAATAATAACAATTTTCATAAATAAAATATGAGGAATGAAAGTATGCGGAACTTAGGGCCTGCATTACATGATTAGGTGATTTTACATAAAATATTAATATAGGCTCTGTCATAATTAGGTTCACAGGCACCGGCATCCAGATAGAGTGTGGTCAGTATCCGTTTTGCAAAATAGATATCGAGGTGAGTGTACTATCTTCTTGCCAAATTATTTGTATACATATCTATGATGGAAAATGGTTGTATTTAAATTAAATGATTTTAAAAATTATGTGGTGATTTGACAATGTTGATTAGACGATATTATTGAGTGATGTGATCCGCTTCGGCGGAGTGATGTTTATCCGTTTCATCGAAGTAATGTTATTCACTTCGGCCAGTGATGTTTATCTGCTTCGACAGAGTGATGTTAGACGTTTATACTGCGCAGTGATTATCCGCTTTAGCGGAGTGATGGGTGTTCGTAGAAAGGCATATCCTACGGATGGTACGGTACCATTGCAACTCCCGATCGTGAGGTTAAAACGATCACTATGGCTAGCCAATGTGTGTTGTGGTGGAGTGGTGTGTTTGAGATGTGGTGTTTTACTCACATTGGGTGATTTATTATTTATTATGATGATTGGTATTATTTTATACTAGATGGATTTAGATGAAACTTATCTATATCGCTTTATTTTCACTGCTTATATACTTATGTGTGATCCATATTTAATTGTGGTAATATTTAGAATGTATTATTATTTTAAAAAATATTTTACTTAGAAGGCAGTACACTCGCAGGTACAACAGTTAGGAGTCGGTCCCTTACTGGCACTAGGTAGAGTCCAGCGATGGTGTAGTATGGAAACATTTTGGGGGGAGCTGTCTGAGGCGAACTTGTGAGAGTTTCATTGTTGTTATACTTTTGTTGTTATTATAATTCAGGGATGGGTGTGTCCCCAGTTAAGGATGTTATATATGGTTAGAAAAAAAAAATGGTTGTATATTTTTGTACGCACTTTGTCGTTTACTAGTGGATTTGACGTTAAGATGAGATCGTGTCGATGTCACGCCGGCCCCACGGTGACGGGTGTTCGGGGTGGGGGTGTGACAAGATACTAGTTTAATTTTGCTAATTTGAGGATTATGGGAACCCTAGTTACGTGATATAAAAGGATTCTTATAGGTTATGATCCCCAAGACACCAAATCAAAAAAAAAATTGTTTTCCCTTCTCTCTATCTGGAAGAGAGATGACGATCCCGAGAGGAACTAAGGAGATTTGGTTGAGAAAGACCACAAACCAGCCCCCTCTCCCCGTTTGCGTTATGCTCGAGATCGACTGTCGCAGTATTTTCGCAACAGTAGGCAATCGTTCATAATGGATCTAGGTATACTTGTTTATGTGTTGGTAGAACCTTTGGTGATTTAACATGTTGATTAAGGTTTATAGATTCAATTGAGATTTATGGGGATTAAATTCCAACATCTCACTCTCACTCTCTCTATCTCTCTCCATTTTTTAGATATGGTCGTCTCTCTTTCCCCATTTTTTCCGATTGTTGTTCTTTGTTGATTTGTTGTTTTTGATTGCCTTCTGGAATTTTTTAGATTTGGAATTATTTTGTGCTTAGATCTAGAAAACATAAGATGCATTCAGATCTGGATTTGATCTTGTTCTGATTTACACCGTGTTTGGCTCCATCAAATTCTAATCTATCTTTGCCGATTTGATTTTTGCTAATGGATTTTCTTGGTTGTTCTTGGTTCTTGATTTGATTTTGCTAATTTGTTGTTCTTGAAATTTGGTCTGTGATTTAGATTTGAAAAACACGAGATGCGTTCAGATCTGGAATTTGTTGTTATTTGTGAATGTTTATTCCAGTTTTATTTGTGTTTTGGTGAATGTTGATTATACTTTAGTGAATGTTTACACCATTTGTTTTTCATTGAGCTTAGGTTTTTTTTTTTTTTTTCCGATGTTTTTGATTTGTTATTATTTGTTGCGCCTCTAAAAATTTTCAGATATGAAAAATTCCAGATTGGGTAACGCACTTCATCATTACAGATCTCTTTTGATTTATTGATCTTTATTGATTTTAGTGAAGTTTTTGTTTATTCATTGTGAGTGAATAGCTAAGTTAACATCCACATATTAAACTTAAAACACAACATATTAATATTAATTTCTACTAAAAATTCAGGAATGTTTACATACTCGAACAACAAGAATATTCATGAATCTTCATCCTGAATTTCAAGTTATGAAGTGAATGAGCATCACACTGAACAATGACGTTAACATCCACATCTACACAGAAATGATACGCGAACATTCACTCAAATCAAATGAACAGGAACATTCACGTATACACATAAAAAATCGTAAATGTTCATGTAATGTTATATTTTACTGAATTGTATTTTTTTTTGTAAATTAAGGAAAAACAATGGTCAAAGAATGAAGATTATTTTCTAAAAAAAAATTGGGGATCAAAACTTAATTAAAGTAGTTAAAATTTTATTTTATAGTTTTTATAAAATAATAAAATTCTCAAAAATAGAAAGCAAACACTTGTATATGAAAAATAGGACTATCTACTAATTTAACCCTTTCTTTCACTTCTACACTTGAGCTTGTAATGAAATTTATTTTAAAAATGGAAATTACACTGCTGACTCTAAAGTTTTGAGATACCCTCAAATTGATCCCTGGTAATTCATTAGCCTTTGAATCCCTGATTATTATTTTTTTTTAATTCATTTTCTAACTGTAATTAATTGAGGGAGTGCCTGTAGCATTTTCCAAATTCAATAAGAATAATTGATGATCCAGACTCAAGCAAAGGAGAAGCAGCCTGTCTGCTTTAGAAGGGGTAAAGAAAAAGCCAAATCCCCCCCCAATAAATTAATTAATTTTATATAATTAATTATCTAAAAACAGTACTTTTAATGCTTTTTCTGATGTTTTTCCTTTTTGCAAAAGAATAGAACTTTTTTTTTCTCTGATTTTTGTTAACCCGACATTCTTATCTGTGGAAAGCATCAAAAAGTGTTGGGGTTCAAATTATATAATTAAATGAAAGAAGAGAACCAAAAGTAAAAAATAAAAAATATTATGGAAGCTAAAAGAGATAAGCATCTCTCTCTCTCTTCTTTTATACCATAAAGATGAATTATACTTCAGAATCAAAAAAAGATTATAATCTCTTTTGCATGACTTTAAATTAAAACCCATAGGCATAAGTAGGGAATTTGTCGCTTGCTTATTGCTTGCATATATATATATATATATATATATACTGCCTTTTCAAAAGCTTTGAATGTTTTAGGAATTACTGCAATTTGTGAAGGACTTATCTCGTTTAATTATTAACTAGTTAGATCCGCGCATTGCCCCTACTTAGTAAATCACACAAATAATCGCAAAAATAAAATAATATTTTTACAAATTAACTTTTACTAATATATTATAAAATAAAAAATAAATAACCATAAATTAAAATTAATTTTATCAATTTTTGCAACTCTAATAAATTCTAATTTTATTAATTTATATCGTATCTAATTTCAAAATATTTTTTTAATTTATTTTTGTAAGTAAGTTTAAATGTGCACAAGGGAAATTAATGATGTATTTGTGCATTAATTAGAAAATTTTAATTATAACTTAAAAAAAAAAATTGAGTATGGCACTCATTATTTGAAATATAAAAAAAAAAATATAAGAACTCACCAAAATAATGAAAAGAGATATTCTCCAACCTAATTAATTTATATCGCATCTAATTTATTTTAGGTTGGAAATATTTTTTTCAATCACAATTTTTTTGGAAATATTTTTTTCAATCACAATTTTTTATGTAATTTAAAATATGTACCAAGGAAATTAATCATATATTTGTATATTAATTAAAAATTAAATATAAAATAAAGAGGAATAAATTGAGTAGGACACTCATTATTTGATATAAATTAATATATATATATATATATATAATAACACACCAAACGCTTGCAAGAGTCATTCTCCAATCTCATTAAAATATTCTCTCCTTCCACTTTTAAGTATTAGTATTAAATTATATTAGATGTAGATATAGATATAGATATTGTAAGAAATTATCTTTTATTTAAATAGAAAATCTTACTATTTTAAATATATAAAAAATTAAAATTCATTAAACCCACTATGATAATAATAAATAGTAATTAAATTCATTAAAATTAATATATTAATAATAAAACATATTTAAAATTCATTTAAATAAAATAAAATATTAAAAAATAAAAATAAATTAAGGAGAATTAAGAGAAATAGTTTTGTGAGCTCTCATTCGTTCTAAGTGTAGTCTTCCAATTTTAATTTCTTATATAGATTTTATGTATTTATAGTGGAGATTTTTCTTGCCTAAATAATTTATTTTTATTCATTTTTAAGTTATTAAAATTGATTAATTTTTAAATTAATAACTATATGTTGGTATGATATTAGAAAATTAGAATCATGAAAAAAATAATTTGAAAAAGAATAAGTTCATTGACACCCTCTTTCATTTGAAAAATCTACAACGATATCTTCATCCATTTGGAAAATATCAAGTAAAAGAATTAGTATGATAATCCTCTTAAAAGAATTAAGTTTGATTTTTATTTTTAAGTTTTGTTTATGTAATGCATTTTTGTTTATGTAATGCATTTTTAATTTTAATTTTATTATTTTGAGATTAAATTATGGTTATAATTTTTTGAGTATTTAAAGAGTACCTATTGTTGATTTTTTTACATTTAAAATTTATTTTGAGAATCTGGTTATTTATGAAATTTAGTCACAATTTATATAATAAATCAAGTTCATTGAGTGGTGTTCGTGGTTGTAGTTCGCTTGATATGTAATCTCCATGTTTGTTTTATTTTTATTGTTTGTGATGAATTCTTTTGGGAAAGACTTCATATGAGATTTTACTACTAATAGTTTCATTCAGTTTCATTCAGGTTAAAAAAACAGTTACCTCGTAGGGATCTATTTAAGGGATTTTTATTAGGTGCAATTACCGAGGGGTCATAATAAGAGGACAAAACTACTGATGAACCTTCTTAAAAAAAAATTACAAATTAATCTGATGTGTGAGAATTTCGTCACCTACTCCACGTGAAGGATATCGCTCCAAGTATGGAAAAACGGCCGGATCAGGAGTTGGGATTCCCTAATAGGGGCTCTCATGTTCTCCTTGAGATCTCCAGGCCGAGCTGAAGATCATCGTGCCAAGCTGACAGCCCGAACACTCTCAGCTCGGGTCCTCCATACCCGGGGCCTCTCCAGGCCGTGTTGAAGTTCCTATTCTCCATGTCAAGTGGGCCGGCCCACAAACCTCTACAAATGGGCCTAAAAGCCCAATCCAGATGATTAGTGTCCTAATATGCTAGCTTATTGGCTGTCAAACGAATTAGGTTAATTAACCCGAGCTTAGCTCGGAGAAATATTCATCTGTGAGTCTGAACAGAATCTTAGGTCGGGTCAAGGAGCTCAGATCGGATTGTGGCTACCTCTAAGACTTCAAAAGTTTCAGATTCACCAGTCCACCATGCCATCACCAATCTCACACGTGTCGTGCCTTTCCAGACTATATTGTTGGTTGCTCTCCATTTTTCGACACCAACATAATCCTTTTTATTTTTGTAATAATATTACCCTTCTGTACTTTTCAACTGATGAACAAAATATCCTAACAAATTCCTTTCCTTTAATGTTGGGCCACAAAAATCAACTCAAATGCATCCAAAAATCAACAAAACCAAATCGTTTCTTTGTTGAAATTTCAAAATAAATACATATTTTTTTATCATTACTAACACACAAACAAAATAAGATTCATATTTTTAATATTTTATGGGATGTATATCCATTAATGATTAAACACATAACATACTCAAAATATAACGCGTCGAACAAAAAACAACAAATAAAGAACGAAATTTTGTCCGAAAGTGGAATATAACACGAGATCATGTTCTATTCAACACGAGATCATGTTGAATATAACATGAGATCGTGTTATATTCAGCATGATTATATTTTTATATATAACAGGAGATCATGTAATATTCACCAAGCAGATTTGGATTTTTTCAGATCTGAGAAAGCCATTGAAGAGAGAGAGAGAGAGAGAGAGAGAAAGCACGGCAAACAGCGAGCACGACGGCGAATAAACAACGACAGATCTAGCGGTGATTGACAAAGCAGAAAGAGAGAGCAGGACGACGAGTATGGTGGCTAAAAGAGATCACAAATCTAAAAATTCACCGAGTAAATATGGAATTTTCCATATTTGGAAAAGCCAGATCTGGAATTTTCTAGATTTGAGAAAGAAAGAGAGAGCAGATAAAAGAGCAAGAGAGAGAAGGAGATAGAAGGGGGGAGAAAAAGCTAGGTGAATGGAAAGCATGATGAGCACAACATCCATTCAAAATGCGAAAGGGTAAAATCATCCAAAGAAAACTTCAGATTTAAAATCAAGACGTTTGGCTAACATAAAACACTAACTTCAGGGCTATTATGTGCAAGAAAAAACTTGAGGGGCCAACCGGTAGATTGACTTTATTATCAAGAGTGTTCGGCAATTTTCTCTTTTTATTATTTAGTCCTCCAAAATGAGGTAAACTATTGAAAAAAAAAAAAAAACAAATGTCGAAAATAAGTATTTGGTCCTCCAAAATTTTTCCAAAACTGTCTCCATTTTTAACCATGTTTGACCTTCCATTTACAATTTATGACATTCTACAAAATCTGAAACCTTATACATAAAAATGAAAGTTGGATTTATATTGGAATAACCCATGCCTACAGAAATCAAAATTACGAACATTTCCAATAAAGAAAATATCATTTTTAATGTACAATTCATGCTCTTCATTTTGATATACATATTTTATATTTTTGAAAAAAAAAATATAGATTTCTAAATGTTTAAAAACCATAGCAACATGAATGTTCACATATGAGCAAGCAAACGTTCACATATACTACTGTACGAGTTATTTATTTCAAAATGGACTAATTTGCTCCATATTAGTGAATCGTTACCTTCCATACATATATTCACCCCTAAAACGCAAAACAAAATATGGTAATAAACTTTTACTGAAACTGAAAACGAAACCTACAAAAAAAAAAAATCAATTGTGATTGTTGTTCAATTATTTTTTTATACCACAATGATCTATAAAGTTTTATCTTCAAAATGAGATATTAATTATTTTTAGAATTCTAAATTAGAATGCATGTGAATGTTATATATAATATTAATTGTAATGTTAATGTTAAGTGTTGAATATAACATCTAATGCAATAGAAAAAATACCAATTATTGTTGATAATAAATCAAATTATATGAATGTGTTGAATTTAACATGAAGTAATTTGGATGTTGAATGTAACACTCACTTGTGTTTGGATAATGTATAAAACCATGTTAATTAAATGTAATACAATTGTGAAAACTAAAAATTCTAAAAATATCATGTTGAATAATTTGCAACTCGACCTACAAAACTCATTAGTTTTATGGGGGGACACCGGTGTGGTGTTGACCAAAGAACTCTCGGCGTGATAATAAAGTCAAATTTCTCTAAAGAGCGAATGAAAGCTTTAATGGATATTTAGTGTAATGTTAAGAGAGTGTTGTTGTCTTTTGATACCTATCTTTCTCATATATATGTGCATCGATCCTACTCGTCGGCGTTCTGGCCATGATCATCTCCACGTTTCTTTCTTAGCTATCGTGAATGTCGTTTGTGTACCCATTATGGGATGATGCGTTAATCACGTTTGCGCATCATGAGTAGGGTAGGTGAGGCAATAACTACTATGGATCTACCATATTCGGGCATGATATTTAAACCCCCATTGAGGGGCATCATTTGGCACTAGGTCGACCCATACGCTCAACTGGGCCTCATTAGTAAGCTAGACACCTCATCAGCTTTCTCATTCTCAGTCCTTAAAATAGCTTTGACTTTACAGTGGTCAAAGGCCTTTGTTAACTCCTTTACTTTATCGACGTAGAAGCGCAACCTCCATTCGTTAACCACGTAAGCCCTGTTTATCTGGTAGACCACAAGTTGTGAATTTGATTTGATCTTTACACAATGGGCCCCCAGCTCCTTTACTAAGGTCAGGCCCAGGATCACAGCCTCGTACTCTGTCTCGTTGTTGGATGTTCAAAATTCGAGTTGTACAGCATTCTCAAGTTGATCACCCTCTAGAGTTTCTAGAATTATGCTGACTCCACATTCTCGTGAGTTTAATGCTCCGTCAATCCATAATTTTCAAGGTCTTATTGGAGTTATCGAACATTCTCCGTCCTCCACAATCATCCCTTCTAGGGGTGTTAGCTCAGCAATGAAATCGGCCAACACTTGGCCTTTGATTGTTGTCCTCAGTTTGTAGGTTACGTATAATTCTCCCATCTCTACCACTCACTTCATGAGGCGGCCCGAAGCTTCTGGTCTGTGCATTACTGTTTTGAGCGGGTACGAGGTTAGCACAATGATTGCATGCGCTTGGAAGTAAGGTCGCAGCTTCCGAGCTACGGTTATCAAAGCTAAGGTGAGCTTCTCAAGCTCAGTGTAGCGGGGTTTTGCCAGTACCAATGATTATCTTACATAGAAAACTGGTCTCTACCCTCCTGCACATTCCTTCACCAATGTTGCGCTAACCACAATAGCGGTAACTACTAAGTATAGGTATAGATCATCTGTGGGCTCAACCTTGGCTAAAGTCTCGACTAAGCCCAGGTAATCCTTGATGGACTGCAAGGCACATTTGCTCTCTGCATCCCAATAAAAAATTTTGCTCCCCCTTCAGATTTTGAAGAAATGAATGCATCTATCTGTAAAATTTGGATATGAACCTATTTAGTGCCGCCAATCTCCCAATCAGCACTTGAACTTCACGTATCATTGTGGAGGACTTCATCCTTCTGTCAGCTTCTATTTATCCAGCATCAACCTTAATACCCGCCTTGTTCACCACGAAACCTAAGAATTTGCCCGTTGTTAGACTGAAGGCACATTTCTCGGAGTTCAACTTCATGTTATACTTTTGTTGCAATACTCGAAAATTTATATTTTTGAAAAAATATTATTTTATATAAGTTTAATAATGTTGTGGAATTTTAGCTATTAAATTTTGATGAATTAATTATGATTATGTGGAAATTACGTGAAAACCATGCCAATGTGTTTTATTTGTTGTAATAATTAAATGCACATATTAAAGGAGTTAGAGTTCTACTGAGCGTTAGCTCACAACCCCACAGTTTTAATTACAGGGCCGGTGAGAACGAAACGATAATAGGAATTATATAAGAAATTATGTTTGAAATAATTGTAATTAATATTTACCATTGTAAAAACTGATTCTATAAATTGAATATAATTATTGTCATCGTATTGTAAAATCTAAATCGATAATTATAATTATCGCCATAATTGTATATTAAATTACAAATTTAAACGTTAGTATTAAATTGACCGATGTCAGAAATTTATTTGGGTATTTAAAAATAATGCGGCAACAGAAATTTCAGTTGAATTTCTAATTAATTTGTAATAGTTGAATTTATTAACGGTGTAAGAATTGAATCAATCAATTCGATATTTATGATTGTTTCCATTGTTTGTAAAATTTCTCGGATTAATTCGGAATAAATTATTGGTAATTTGATTGTATTTAAATTATAATTATTATGTTTATTAGTTACCGCTATAAAATCGACAACTAAAATTATCGTTGTTGTTTGTAAAATTTATCCAAATATATAGAATAAAAATATTGGTGATTCGGTTTCAGTTAAATTCTCCAATAAAAGAAACCACGTAATGGTCCTAGGAAATCAGGCCGTTACAGGTGGTATTAGAGCGGGTTTGCGATTATCTTAGGATTGGGTTATGATACCTATTATTCATAATAAATGAAGTAATAATTGGGAAAAAAAAAATCACTTTATACGGATAGTGAGGGCCTGCGGATCAGTGTGTGAATACTATTCGATAGGACATAATTCAGATATAAGCCCAACAATATAACCCAATACACGGTTTGACTTGGGTTAAAACTCTTGTGGTAATAGCATATTGTCTAACTATGTTGACCAATTGTGACAGCATAATATTGTTAGACACATGTTGGGTTATGTGTCTTCATTTATCTATATTACTTCATTTGATGGCACAATTAATAGTGGCCATTTAATTCCAGTATCACGGACTAATTGTGACTATTGTCTAAGGTGACTCCGTGTGACAAGATCACGGACCACGTGAACCTGATCGGTGAGTCTCTAATTCGCTGAATTAAAGAATCTTAAAATTGTCATTTTGAAACCTGTGATCCATTTTTTGGAAAAAAATAAAATAAAATAAAAGATACAATTGTTAGCTCTAAAAATGTAATTAGCAGTTCATTAAACAATTTATGTGCATGTATGTATCTCTATAAATAACTGAAGGCTCTTTAATTGTATTGTGATGAAAATATAGATAAATAAAGATATGATTTCATCATGCACCAAACTTGGATCCTCTACGGAACCGATTGTGTTATATCCTTAGTAGTCATGATGCCATCGAGAGTGGTGTTTATTTGTCTATTATATTCTTAAAATTTGATCGATTTGGCTGAATAGTGCAAACCTTTTCTTGTTTAAAATTTGGATTGATGTGACCATGTGAGTCTATATAATTTCATAGATGTGCTAGGTTGCTAGCTACAGTAAAATAGAAATATACAATTTCTCGTGAAAGGAAAATTTAATTGGTACCTAGCAATAATAATAATAATAATAATAATAAATCAATGGAATATTAAAGAATCTTGTTTCCTCCATTGAGTGGTAGCTATTATACAATTTTGTGGTTGTGTTGGTTCTGGTAGGTTTTTTTTTTTTTTTTTTTCTTCATTTACTTATTAGGAAGTGGCTCAAGCACAGGTATATTGCTTGTCATTTCATGTTCTAAGAAAGAACTAGGTAATACAAAACAAGAATCCTAAAAGCCTAAGCTCTTTTAGGGGGAAAAAAAATAATTCAAGCCATCCAATTTCAAGAAAAAATGGATTGATTGATGATGTAACCAAATGATAATTTAGATAACGTACAAAAGAATACCATTGTATGGGGCTAAGGGTCTAGTAAGCTCCAATAACTAAGAGTTCATTTATTTTTTTATAAACCATACAAATTCCCAAGTAGGAGGAAAGAATTTTGTTTAGTTATATCAGAAGGGAAAATTAGTTTATTTCAATTTGCAAACAAAGCATGTCATTGATGTCTCTGGTATGTATGTTTCGGTGGCTTGCCACTTTGCACCAATGTGTTGTTACCATTATTTTACTTTGGTCCTTATAGTTTCAATTTGAACATATTAACATTTTAGGTGACATTTGATTAATACAACTTACCAATAATAAGCAAAATAAGCTTTGGTGAGTGCCGTATTGGCCGTGAACCATAGGAATTGTCGTTAAATTGAAAATATTAATGTAAAGGTGTGTACTGTCTTCTATATAAATCGTGAAATTATATTTTCGCATTTAATTCCAAAAAAAAAAAAAATTGATAAAAATGGACAGTTTTACGATGATAAAAGTAAAACTTTAAATGTGAAAAATAATTTTATTATCTTGCTATATCATAGTTGTCTTCTCGACAAGATGGTCAGTCCTGCAAGATGTGGATATATGTTGTTACCTGTCAGGTAAGTCCTGCAGGGTGGATATATTATATATGTTGTTACCTGTTAGGCAAGTCCTACATGGTGGATATGATAACTCCAGATCGTAAGGTAAAACGATCTTATGGCTGGCAAGGAAGCATATTATGTTATTATACACAAGTGCGTTGACCAGTTGATTTAAATTTGATTGTCATGTAGAATTTCTAACTCTTTTAATACATGTATTTAATTTTTCTATTGTGTGATTTATTGTTTTTATTGTTGTGGAATTTTAGCTGTTAAATTTTGATGAACTAATTATGATTATACAGAAATTACGTGAAAATCATGCCAAGGTGTTTTATTTGTTGTATTAATTAAATGCACGTATTAAAGGAGTTGGAGTTCTACTGAGTATTAACTCACAACCCCACAGTTTTGATTACAAGGCTGGTGAAAACGAAACGGCGATAGGTATTATATAAGAAATTCTGTTTATAATAATTGTAATTAATATTTACCGTTGTAAAAACTGATTCGATAAATTGAATATAATTATTATCGTCACATTGTAAAATTTAAGTCGATAATTATAATTGTCACCGTAATTATATATTAAATTACAAATTTAAACGTTAGTATTAAATTGACCGGTGTTAGGAATTTATTTGGGTATTTAAAAATAATATTGCGACAAGAATTTCAGCTAAATTTCTAATTAATTTGTAATGGTTGAATTTATTACTGGTGTAAAAATTGAATCAATCAATTCGATATTTGTAATTGTCGCCATTATTTGTAAAATTTCTCAGATTAATTCGGAATAAATTATTGGTAATTCGGTTATATTTAAATTGTAATTATTATGTTTATTAGTTACCGTTGTAAAATTAACAACTAAAATTATCTTCGTTGTTTTTAAAATTTATCCGGTTGTATAAAATAAAAATATTGGTGATTCGGTTTCAATTAAATTCTCCAATAAGAGAAACCGCGTAATGGTCCTGGGAAACCGGGTCGTTACATTCGTAATATCATGAAAGCTTCTTCGAGATGTTCCAAATGATCTTTTTTCTTAAAGCTTTTAACTAAGATATCATCTATATAAACCTCCATAGTTGTTCCAATTCTTTCTTGGAACATATGATTCACAAGAAGTTGGTACGTCGCCCAGGCGTTTCTTAGACCGAAAGGCATCACCTTATAGCAAAACGCACCTCTAGAGGTGATGAAAGTCATTGTCTCCTCATCTAGATGGTTCATATGTATCTGGTTGTATCTCGAATAGGCATCTATCATGGATAACCACTCGTGCCCAGTAGTTGAGTCCACCATTTGGTCGATTCTGGGTATTGGGTAACAGTCCTTGGGGCACGCCTGATTCTAGTCGATAAAGTCCACGTGCATCCTCCATTTTTCATTCTTTTTCTTGACCAGCACTGGTTCGGCTAACCACTTTGGGTAGACCATCTCCTTTATGTGCCCTATTCTGAGTAGTCTTCGTACTTCAGACTCTATTACTTCTTTCTTCTCCGAATTAAACATCCTTATCTTTTGCTTCACTGGAGGGTGAGACCTCGAGATATTGAGTTGGTGAACCATCACTTCAGGGTTTATCCCATTCATGTCTTTAGGTGTCCAAGCAAACACATCCAATTTTTTTTCTAACAATTGCATGAGTTTCTCCTCCTCAGGTTGGCTTAGAAAGGTGCCAATCGACATATTTTTTGTTCCTTGATTGAAAGTTACTTCTTTAACCCATTCGGTGGGCTAGAGAACTCTGGGATGTTCCCTGAAATCGTCTATCTCTTGTATTGAGCTACTGGGCTGAGCTGCACTGACAGTCCGAGTTTTGCTAAGCCCCCATTTCTGGGTTGGGTTGTTGCTTTGAGGTCTATTGGTTCTCTGTTCGTGAGTTGGATCGTTGATATGAGATCCTCTTTGTTGCTGAGATGGGTTGTTGATCTGACCTCCAACGTGCCCTTGCTATAGAACTGGACAGTTGGTCTAAGATTTGTCAAACTTTTGTTCTTGAGTTAACCGTTCTAAACCTCAATGGGCCTTCACTCCCTTTGTTGCTGGATAGTCCTCTTTCTCTTTTTAGTCATCTCTAAACATTGCTTGGATGTAGTCTAGTCTCTACAGATGGTGACCACTTTGCCATCATTCACGTACTTAACTCATTAATGAAGCGTCGACACTACGGCTCCCATTGCATAGAGATAGGGATCTTCCATGATAACATTGTAGGGGGTCATTGAGTCCATTACGGTGAACTCCATGGCCCTGACCAATCTATCCCCATGGTTGTTGATCACGACGTATAATATGATCTTTCCTACTAGAGAGTTCAGGTCCCTATTAAATCCTACTATCAGTATCTGGGTTGACTCAATGTCGAAATTGGGAACACCCATTTGGCTGAGCATTTTGACAAAAATGTTTTTAACTGAACTGCCCATATCAACCAAAATTCTTCGTACCTCAAAGTTGGAGATCTAGAGAGTTATGACTAACGCGACATCGTGGGGACGAGATACACCTGTGCTATCCTTGTTGTCGAACGTTATCACAAGTCTAGTTCCATTTGTCGACGCCATTACTCTCTTGCAGTCTGGCTTTATGGGCCTTCCTCTTTTACCCATAGACATCGCCGAGACTGGAACTCTGCATGTCGAAAGGTGTAGTGGCATGGATTGCGCTTGAAGCCCTCTTCCGTGTTCTTTTGTCCGTGGAGAATGGGATCCCATTTATTTGGTTCAGATCTACTGCTCCAAATTGCGACTATCTCATCTCGTCGACGAACTTCTTTTTGTTTATTTTCCCACATACGGCACCAAATGATGTTGCCAAAAATTACCCGGTATTTGTTACAGATCCTCATGTGCCCGAAACCTCCACAACCTACAACTCGACCTGCAAAATCAGTTAGTTCTATGGGGAGGACACGGGCGTAGTGTCGGCCAAAGAAACTTCGACGTGAGAATAAGATCAAATTACTCTAAAGAGAAATTGAAAGCTTAAATGGATATTTAGTATAATATTAAGAGAGTGTTGTCTTTTGATACCTATCTTTCTCGTATATATGTGCATCGATCCCACCTGTCGTCGTTCCGGCCGTGATCCTCTCCATGTTCCTTTCTTAGCTACCATGAATGTCGTTCGTGTACCCATTATGGAATGATGCGTTAATCACATCTACGCATCATGAGTAAGGTATATAGGTGAGGCAATAGCTACTATTGATCTACCATATTCAGGCTTGATATTCAGACCCTTATTAAGGGGCATCGTTTGACACTAAGTCGGCCTATACGTGCAACTGGGCCTCATCAGTAGGCCAGGCATTTCTTATCTTGGGCCACCAGGGCTATTGGTCCATTTGCGGTAAACAGATCGCAAATCCATTTCTATCGGGTCGGGTTTTATCCATTGACCCGACCTGATTTCTTGACACCGATTTCATAATTCACACGTGAGAAATTTTCTTATATCAGAAACTAATGAAAAAATAGTGAAAATGATATCATTTTGAAGATCTTAATCAGGCGAATCTGAATATATAATTAAACCATGAGAAAAATAGATACAACAATGGTTATTTTGATTTTAATAAAATGATTTTATTGTGAAACCGCTAAATATAAAAAGTTCCAATCCTGCCGATCTCGTAAGGGCAAATTTGTCATGTAATTTTCACGTTTTTTAAATTTAAGACTGGACTGTTAAAAAAAATGGTACATTGATTTTTTTGGTTCGTTTTCAAACTCTTGGAATCAATTGGTAATTTTATACTTAAATTGGGATCACTCGGTAATTTTTCCTATTTATTAAGTCTGGTCTTTTACTAGTTGTTGTTTCGTATGATTGGACATTCAATATCATTTGGTTATTATTTTTTAAAAGTCGTATCTTTTGCATAAAATTATATTGTTGTTATGGTGGGAAAAAATAAAGTGAATTTTCTAATAATGAAAATTTTCAATTTTTTTAAAACAATTATTTTAACTTAAGTTTATACTCACAAAATAACCAAAGAAAAAATATATTGTATTACAAACAAGTGTAAAAAAAAAATTGAAAATAGACAATATTTTTTACAAATTAAAAAATTCAATTATAAATATAAAGATTAATTAAAATAGTTCACATTAAACATTTCTTACCCTGTGTATTGGTGCGGGCATGAACCTAGTTGTAGAATGAAATCAAGCGGTTTTTTGGGGGCATGTGATTTGAGGAAATACATTAAAGTCAAATTACTATATTTTTTTTTAATTTAGTATTGATTATTTAAACTTTAGAAAGGTCATAGAAATATAAATATATTAAAATTTTCTAACTAGCATCATTGGTGTAAAAAAAAAATGGAAGGATCAACATGGAATAATGAATCTTTTGATATATATATATAAGTGTAAAAAATAATTTTGAAAATGCTTTTATCATGTATGGGCAAAATAGTAAACATGCATTTGTAAACGCGTTTTGGAATCAATTTGCCCTCGAAAGCAGGAAGGAATATGCTCCATTATAAGTTGTCCTATTTTTTTTTTTTTTTCTTTTCTTTTTACAATAAATAAATGCAGAAAGTGGACAGCCCTTTTAACACAAAGTTGGTCACTTTTTGAATCCTTGAGCTTAATTTGGTATGGTCACCTTTTTATATTAAACCTTTGAATATCAAGCTTTTTCCATTAATGCTGTTCTTATCATATTATAATAATCACCATAAATATATACTCTTTTTCCTAATTATTTTGAAAGATAAACATTTTATTATGAAATTAGAAACTAATGTGTGACAAAATAAAAATATTCAATTTTACTTCCACGATACAAATTGTAATCTAATCATATCTAATCTCGAAGTTTGGCAAGTGGAGTACTTTGGTTCTTTGCCCTCATGCACAGATCTTGAAGCGGAGCTGAGAAGTATCCACACAGGAATATCCGTATTGCTTCAAGGAGGGAGTTCTTGGGAATTGTCGTCGACATTGATTGTGCATAGGTGGTTACAATTATCTTAGGGGTTGTCTGGAGCTACATGGCTTCAAGTGTTGGGTGGATGATTGTAAGAGATTCCTTGCCAACAACAGCTACACTCTCCAGCTTATCTCCCGTGAAAATAATAATTTTGCTGACTTGCCAAAAAGAAAGAGAGAAGTGGAATGAAGCTAAAAATGATTGAGAACCCACCTGAAGGCATGACGGGCCTCATTTTCGCATAAATGAAGGAAGAAACTTTTGATAGGTGTACCTAAGGTGTTCTATTTTTGTCTATGTACCAAAAAAAAATAAGGAAAATTAAATAAACCTATACAAAGCATCGAGTAATTTTACATTTACCTTTTACTAAATTAACACTCATTATAAAAAAATCTTGGACAATGGTAAGGTTACTTCATTATGACCTGAAGATCTCGGGTTCAAATATTGGAGACAGCTTTCTATAAACAAGGGTACCACTATGTACATCTGACCCTCCCAAGATTCTGAAATAGCAGGAGCCTTCGTGCACTAGATCACCCTTTTATACTCATTATAAAAAGATAAATCTAAATGATTTTGAAATCATTCTGCTCTCTTTAAAATAATTTTTTTTTTCTCTCTCCCTTTATTTTTTTCCTTAAATATGCTCAACACCCAATCATTGCCCGCATTTCTCCTCTTCTTCGCTCTCTCTCTCTCTCTCTCTCTCTAATATATATTGAACTGATCTATGACAGATATATTAAGATTTCCAGTGGATCGCCATTGATTTTGGTATGAGGGGGGGTTCTGCAAGGTGGGAAACGGGGGAAAGAACTAGTGCAAGTGCTGGCCGTTGACAGTAATCATCAGAGTAGTCAGAATAAGTTGAAAGAAAGTTAAGGTAAGAGAATGCAAAAAAAAAAAGTTAAAAGAAATATATATGTTACTAATTTAAAACTTCAAATAATAATTGAATTACATGATTTTCTAAAAATTTATAAGACTAGGGAAAGGAGTGTACAACTCCCAAAAACTCTCACTTTGTCAACACATTTGCATGAAATTAGAATGCATGCTTAAATTTTTAAATTGGTAGATTTATGTTTTCTATTGGCGTGACAAAGCGTCGTCAAACTAAGTTGGGTATTTCAAAATTAATCTCCTTTCTTGAAGGGTTCAGCCCCACCTTTTAGGCTTTTACACTATCTATCCTTGGATTGGGAAAGAGCGGAAGTAGGTTAGCTGTGTTTATTTCAATTCGGAAGGATTGGGAAGGAAGGAAGGGATAATATTTTAGTTTTTTTTATTATAAAAATATTTTTTCAATGGAATCACAAAAGTAATTTCATTAAAGAACCAAACAATAGAATAGGAATCGAGAGCGGAATGAAATTTCATTCCGCCTACAATTCCGTCTAACCAAACATGCTGTTAGAGTTCATGTAAACTAATATTCTAATTAGGAATGTATTTGTAATTGATGTCCCATCGTCGCCGGCCACTAGTCATTGGCTACCGAATTTCGGTCACCATGCGTCGTCGAACCTTTTGTTGTTTGAGCTTTCTTAGTTACATTATTAATTTTTCAGTAATATTTTTATTATATATTTTTTATTACATTCAACTAATTTTTCAGTAGTTAGTCACAAAAAAATCATATGAATATAACTAAAAATACACTAAAAACATAACTAAAAAATACACTAAAAATGTAACTAAAAAATAGCTACATATAACTAAAAAAAAATTGAAAACCGATGGCCAGACTTTGCTATTGGAAACCTAAGGTTTGACAGTAGGGCGGCGGCAACAAAGGGCGACATTGGCGGCCAGCAATACAAATTTTAATTGAAAATATTTGACTAGAGATATAAAAGAGAATTGAAAATGGGATTAGAACACGAGATAAAACATAACGAAATGATTTATATTCAACTTAATATTAAAATAAAATAAATTATGGATTAATCGATTCTCTAATTGTGATTATTAACCAATAATCTACCCACCACCTGGACAATTCTTAGATCATAGATAAGAAAGACTTAAAGCATAATTGTAAAGAATGTTTAAAAAAAAAAAGGTAATAGTATATGATGTGAAAAGACAAAGTTACCCACCTAATAAATTAACAACCAAAATGGAAATTCTACATGGAATTGCACTTGCAATCAATTTAAAAGCACAAGGCTCCTCCATAGAAATTAACAGAAGGTGGAGCCCTTTGTAGCATAAAGAGGCAAACACTTCTATTTCAAGACTCCCAAGACATACTCATTAGGGCAACCAACCTAAGAGACTTTTGTGGATGCCAATGATCCTTTTTTTTTTTCTTCTTTGCCTTTGATTCCTTTTTTTTTTTTTTTTTTTTTAAATCTTTAGGCCTAATTAATGTATCTTTTGCTTTAGAAACCTTTTTCTAAGAACCATCAATGATTATCCAATTAACTTTTTGATTGTGTATGTTTCTCAAGATAAGAAATTTAAATATAGTTTGCTTTACATCTTCAAATATAATGGGTGGTGTTTCTTTTTTGGTGTCATTTACACTTTTTTTTAAGGAGATTAGATCTAAAGAACCATTCGAGGCTTGTGAAAGGAAAAAATGTTGTGTTGATGGAATTTGAACTACTTAATTGAGTAGTACTTTTCACTCCTTAATTATGTTTGAAAAATATTGTTTCAATATCTTACTTAGACTCCTAAAAAGTTATATGACGGTAAACTAAGAAAAATAATGTTTCAATATGTTATTTAGACTCTTAAAAAGTTATATGATGGTAAACTAGGATTTGATATGATGCATCAAAATTTGTATTAGTTTGAAATAAAGTCCTTATCGTTACCTTGAAAATCTCGAAGTTATTTTTATGTTTACGAATTTGGGATTACAAATTTTGCCTAGGAAATTGTTGGTTTGGTACATATCTCGTATGAATTTACATGATAAAATTTGGGACTACATATAATGTTGGTTTGATAAAATATTGTGTTTAAAATATTCCTAAAGAGTTTATTTGTCAGTGTTATTGAGGCTAAAAAAATCCCAAAATATTTACTAGTATATCAAATGAAAATTGATGGAATAAATACATTTAAAAAAATAAGGTTTAATATTCGTATGTTATATTTCCACAAGGAGAGATAATTTGCCTCAAGACTATAGCAGTGACTAAATCTTAAAATTGTTGAGGTGAATGAGTGTTAATTGCAAGGAAGTCACCTAAGGAGGTAATCCAACCTCTGTGTTTGGGAACCACATGAAGGAATTTCAATGGGTAGAAACAATCATATTGCGTGACTCATAAAACTACACTATAAAATCTAAAGAAATCATTTAGAATATACTTTTGTTATTCCCTAAGGGTATGTTTGGTTGGAAGGGTGGAAAAGGAAAAGAGAAAGGGAAATGAAAAATAATTTTTTTTTATCCTTTGAAGAGGAAAAATTATTTTTCTTAGTGTGTTTGGTTGGAGGGATATAAAAGGAGGGGAAATAATATTTTGTGTGTATTAAAAAAAAAAATATGTTTTTGCTTAATTTACTATTTGACTCTTAATATAGATAAAATGGGTATTTGTTATATAAAATAAATGGGTAAAATAATAATTTTGACTTTTCCATCCCTTAACTTCTTATTTTCACCTCCATTTTTTTTTTTGGGGGGGGGGGGACCATTTTTTCTCTCCATTTTCTTTTTCATTTTCCTCTCATACCAAACATAAAAGAGAAAAAAATAGACAATTTCACTTCTTATTTACCTTCCCCTTCTCATCTCCTACCAAACATACCCTAAGACTCTAGTAGTGTCATATAATGTGATGTTAAACATGTGTTTAACCCTTGATAAGACTAAGACAGGAAAACTCATGTAGGGTAGAGGTCACATGTCTCTTGTATGACTCATCTAAGTGAGAGTTATCATGAGGCTGCGACTATGGGATAGGATTTTTCCTAGTGACTATAAAATAAGTTGTATTTTTTTCTTAAGTAATTATTTACAATCAAGAAAATAATCACTAAAACATAATTCTACTTAATGATTACGTAGGTCGTTGTGTTTCTATTAGTAAAAAAACTAAAAAGTTAAAAATTAAAATTAGAAAACAAAAATGTAAAAAATATTTAGTTTGGATTTCAACCAAACAGGGAGTATGTTTTTCAAATTAGGGGAATAATTTTTTTTTGGTTTTCAAAATAGGGAAATAATTTTTTATTTTATAATTAATTATAATTATCAATCGCTATCCATTTTTATACATTGTTGTGTGCATATTTATAGCAGCTTGTGTAATTATTTATTTATTAATATATTTATGTAGAAAGAAATAGGGGTTATGTATCTTTTAATATTAGCCCCTTTTTTTTTCTCAAAGGTCAGCAGACGGTTGAAAAATAATGGGCCTCTTATAACTGTCCTATCTTAATATATATATATATATATATATATATATATTATGTTGAAAAGATAAATGTTTTAAACAATGTAGGAAAGAAAGTGTTTTTCATTTTCTTTTTCAAATTCTAGGCTATAGAGGGCATTTTGATTAATATAAATTCCAGATATTTATTTTCAAACTTATTTTTTTATTTTTATTTTTTAAAGAGAAAATATGTTGGGCTTGTGAGAAAATATTGTATTATTGTATTTCATAGTTAGTTTATTATTATTTTGATTTGCATTTTTTTATGAGCAAATGTCATATATATATATATATATATTTGATAAGCCGAAATATATTAATAATAATAAGAGAAATGTTCTCCCTTACAATACGCCAAAATAAGCATGAGTCCCAACAAATAGCCCATCCTCGAGTTACAATTTCACAAGGATACCGTTTCACAAGAACCCCCTGAGGCTCATACACATAAACATACTACACACTACAACACTTGAAATACAAATTGCTACAACAATTAACAAACACCACAAGATACAACGACTAAAATTGCAACAAGATTGAAACATCAATATTTCAACGAAAGATAGATTCGCTCTTCATGCACCCTATTTTCGGACAAAGAAGGACACCAACTGCAAATTGAATCCCAAATATCCAGATGCTACGATCTCGCCTCCCAATCCATTCCAATTAATGTGCAATGCACTTTAAAGCCTCCCCTGAACTTATCAAGAAAAATTCTTAGCTCTGCACTCTTCTTTAACAAAGGAGACATAAATGAATCTCAATCCCCCAAAATCATTTGGCATGATTAATCTCCCAAGCAACACCCAAATCAAACCAAAGGAGCATATGAACGCAGCCGCACTCCAAATACGCCAAAAGTTAATAACACCATTAGACCTAAGTATAACAAAAACACCCCCTCCATCACCAATCAAAATAAATTAAACTCCATTCCAATACAATAAAACAAATGGGTACACACTTACTTCTCTATGTATCAATTCAAAAAATTTCTCTTTGAAATTCAATTCTTTAAGCTTCACAGGAAGCAAATGTCATATATTAATAACCACAAAAGGGGAATGGATCTCTTTTGCTACAGAGGAACTAAACATTGCCACTTACCTTACAAGACCTCACTTACAATGGCTTCCCTTACTCTCAATAACTCCCCAACTCCCATAACACAGTAACTCCCCATGCTCAAAGGCTAGGGCCTTGGGTGATTACATACTATATATACTAGTGAAGAGAATCGGATATTAAAATTATCAGATCTATGCAACAAAATATAAAAAAATTTAAATCTAAATTAATATCCAATTCCCTTTAGCAAATCTAATTGTATTTACATTAAAACAAAATGCATGTAATATTAAAACATTTTCAAATATATCTCTTCTAGTGCTTCAAATTCAAAGCCGGTAGTTCTTGAGACGTAATTTGAAAAGACTCTTCAAAGAATGTCTCAATACAAACAAACAACTATTGGAGATTGATTCTTTTTGAAGTGACACAAATATCTCATCTCAACAATATCCACATAGAAAACCTCAGAGAACAAAGTGTTCTTGGGATTTCAAAAATCATATCTAATCCCAAGAATCTAAGACAAATTTGATTTGAATCCAGGAGAGCTAGATTCAAACTAGTGGTGTAGAATAGGAAATAGATCTCACAAAGAAAGGAAATTGAGAGAACTGATAGGAGAGGAGACGACCAAAGTGTACTGGTTGAATCCTTATGATTGGGGTGACCATTTTATCTTCTCTCTTTATGATTACAGTCTAGGGTTTAAAATACTGGACCCCTTCTTTCTCTAACTCTATTTTGTCCCCTGAACTTCTCAAGTTCAGCATTACTGCCTATTCATTTTTTAAGGTCTCTTCTAATCTCAAATCCCTATTTGTGCATGACCCATTCCCTTCCAGATGTTTCAATATCTCATACTAATGGATTAAGACTCATCATTCTTAAAGAGATAAATACCGAATCAAGTTAACATAAATTGTTGAAGACCCTTGTCAACAATCTGACACTGACTAGGAATAATTTAAAATATCGAGATACCAAATGTGTTTGATCTCCTCTTATTTAATCACATTAAATAACCACACATTCTACTCAACATTCTAGGTCTATAGTGATAATGAATAATGTCAATAAATGTTTTTTATTAATACTTTAGATTAAAATATTTTACAAACACAAGCTTTAAATGTAAGATTACAAGATTGACTGTAGGACTTACATCCAACAACTGGTCCAAGCAAATCCAATCAAAAAAATATTGAGTAATGACCAGGACCTTGAGCAACGCACCATTATCTCCCCCAACAAATCTTCCCAAATACTCCTACCCTAAAACATGGGTACCAATGGTAAAGTAAGATCAAATAATAGATAAACGCCATTAAATAACCACTTCTCTCGGCACCAAATTGGGAGACTATTCCAAAGTAGATATCACACTAGGTGTTGGGCAACTACCATCCCCCGCTATACACCCCAAGTGTTGGCAATTTCTATTCCCAGTTAACTATCTCAATCTCTGTTGATATACCTCTGTGATACTAACACCTTCTTCAACTTCATGAATTTCAAAACAAAGGTCTTAGTGTCACCAATTTGGCCCATCAATCCATTGAATGCCACTTGAAAAAAAAAAAAAACCAATTTCAACATAACCACCAAATATCGAAAATGAACCAAACAAGCTACTCTTAACGCACCCATATGACAAGTGGCTTATTATTACTATTCTTTTGAGGAATTGAGATAAGTTTTTTTTTTTTTTTTTTCTTTTTTCGATCGAATTAATACCCTCAACTATGAAAAAAAATCTCATCAATCTCATCTCGAAGTAAAAACACATCAACTCCTAGGATACTGCTTAATTCGATCGAAAAAAGAAAAAAAAAAAAAAAAAACTTATCTCAAATTGTTTAATCTGGAAGGAACAACCGGTCTTACCCCTTTTGTGGAGGCTATTTTTTCAAAATAATTCAGCTTTTATAATTTCATCCTCATCTTCCACCATCTCCCAACCATAAGAATTTGCATCATAATCCATTTCTAATATGCAAAGCCCCTCCACAACATTGGATCCAATTTCCAACTCCAAGTTTACTAACCTTTGTTGATCATTCTAGGCAAACCTCTCTTCTAAATCAAACATCTCATCGCCATCGATCCTCTTTATGAGAAGATTTTAATCCGGAGTGCATGGGTAAGATTCTCATTTCTCAGTTAATGGGTCCAATAATGCACCACACTTGTTGCTGCCAAAAGATTATTGATGAACTGCTGAATTCAACTACTTATTTTCCATACAATTGGCTAACCTAGAATGTTTCTCATCTCTCCTAACTACCTCAATCCTAGTGAGTTCCACACCACGAGATTGATTGTGCAAATCTACTTCACTATACACCTCAAACTTCATACAGTCCACTACCGAATTTGCTAAACTAAAAATCAACCTACACAACTATTAGTCGTAGAAAAGGAACTACAAAGAACAAAGAACCTGGAGAAAAGTTTACATTTTCTAAGATCGACTTTTTAGAGTTATCTTTTAAGGATTGGGAGTCTTATATCCCCCATGCCACGAGAAACAATGTTGACAATCAAAACCCCTCCCATAACTTTCAACCCGTCGAGAATTTTAATTGTTAATGTTGTTTCATTCGCGGTAGCATATCTCACAAACCAAACTTAGATTCACCCACAACTCTTCTCTTGTTAGGGATAAAAGCATCTACAACCTCACCATGCCAATGGAATAAACTATGCAACCCCCGATTATTTATCTTTTCTGACAAATAATCAACAAAAACAAATATTAAAATTTTCCAGAATTTCCTATCCTTTCATCACCAACTAACATAAACCCCAAATGGAATTAAGTTTAATGGATATTGGAAAAATAGAAACCCCAAACAGAGGGAACTAAGAAATACCAAGAAACTAAATCAACAACAAAAACTCACCCTAAACTCACCAGCAAATTGATAAATATAATTGCTCTCGATCCAAAGCACTGATGAAGACGACAGGCAGTGATGTTGGCAATGCAGATGGACAAATATTGGCGGTAAAGGTGGATAAAGGGTCACTTTCACAATTTAAGTTCACATTTGGGTTTGGATGGCACAACACCCAATTCACTCTACCGCAGAAAGGAAGATCTGACAGGCTTCAAACACACTAACTATGATTTGATGGACCAGATCATATTCTTCTCCAAAGTACAGGGCGGAGACAAGATCTCCAAAAATTGAAACAGGTCACTATCACCGCCTTTTCTAATCTATACATCTCAACCTCTCCACCACCGGTTGTCTTCTAACCAAATCACCACTAACAGACCCAAATACTTGTTAGGTCCGATCTAGTGTTCTAGATCAGATTCCACCTTTTAAATATGGTGATTAAGCTCCACAGGTTCTCAATCGGCTCCCTGGACTGTAAGATTTCATATCCGAAAGTTTGCGATCGCATTACGGAAGAGAGAATCGATTGTGATACCTGTCAACGTTGCAATGGAGCCACTCTAAATGTCCACTGTTGGAGTTTGTCGATACCAACGAAACCACTTATATCAACGGCGAAGATCGTCGGATGCTGATGAGTGATGACAAAGAGATCGAAGGCAACTTAAGAGATTTCTCGTCACACCTCCCAAGAGAGATTCCAAAAATTGACGGATTTTATGCAAAGATTTTTGATTTGCACTTATTACTGCCAATAGTTAAGTAAATGTTTTTAGTTTTTTTATTTATTCAATTAGATATTTTAGCTTTATTTTGTTTCAATTTTATTTTATTGGTCTAAAAAACTCAAAAGAGGAAATATTTAGTGTAATTTTCCAGTACTTATAGGCATTCACAACATCAATAGATAAATTTGTGGTTAACAATAAAAATAAACAAGAAACTCTTTTGTATAGTAACTTATGCATGTCTAAACAGGTTAAAGCATTTTGATGTTTAGTTATATCAGCCAACAAGTATAACTAAAAGTTTAGATATAACCAAAGACAATTCAAAATCGAAGGCAGGAAACCAAGGAACTTTACGAGGTCCAAATGACCATGATATTGAAACATCTAAGACGACCAAATGTTTGAGAGTTCCTTTGTTCATTTTGTTTCCTTCTAGTCACCCCTATATATCTCTAAAAGGACCCTTCACTTAGTTTGTACCTTACCGCCCCATTGAGAATAAAGAGATTTGTAAATGCTAAATGATAGTGTTGGATATTGGTAGGGTTTACTAATAGGGTGATATGTCCGTTCGAATCATAATTGAGACAATTTAATTTACTGTAAGTGTCTTTCTATCTCCTCCCTTGGTGTTTTCTCAACGATCAATTAATAATTATTGTTCCTTAACTACACGACAAGAGCCCGCAAGACCCCCAAAACAATCATTACAAGTTATCCACATCACTTACACACCTTACATGAATATACCCAACATCGGTAGGCTACAATAGGGTAAACCCTAACTTTGATACACCAAAATAATGCCTGGAACAAGGCACCGAAACCACACAAAGCTACAAAAGGTACAAATACTCACACTACTAAGAACACGACCAACTAAGATCTCTAGATTTGAGCTTTTCGTACAGCTCCCTAAAACCAACCTTGGATCCCTCCAGCTTTGAAATTCAAAATTCCATCCACCTTGTTTCTATCCAAGTAGCTAGATTTCAATAGTTGTGCTTCACTGGCCCAACCAAGATACTATGTCCTCTTAAAACATCACAAACGACGGACAACTCTGGCTCACAAAAATCCTAATAAGCACCAACCAAGGTTCCAAAATTACAACCAACTCTGAAAAATAACAAGGTTAACATGTCCCAACATACACCAACCCAACCATAATCAAGTAATGGCAATGACCCAAGCATCCCACTAATAGAGTTTTTTTTTTTTTTTTTTTTTTTTTTATTATTATTATTATTATTATTATTATTTAGTAAGGGTTGAATTGTCTTTTACTTATTTTCTAGGTTTCTCATTGTACGCTTATATAAGTCTATTTTTTCAGTTGTATTATATTATTCTTCATTCAGAGATAATGAACTTTAATCGTCGTTTCTCTTTTCTTCCTAGACTTTTGATGTTATTTATTAATTTTTACATGGTATCAAGAGCCTAATCTCATGGAAGGAAGTTTGATTCCATCCATAAAGACTACAGATCCATCCACAAGGACCGGGGATCCACAATGGTAGAATTGTCTTTTACTTGCTTTCTAGGTTTTCCATTGTACGCTTACAATTCCGATGTTCATACAGAACCGATGTTCATATAGATCCAGCATCCATACGACTATGATTATTGATGTTTGTACAGTTTTGGCTTCCGCGCATTTGTGATTTGGCTTTCTCTTTAACAAATCATCGATTTATTTCTGGTATTTGATTTTATTTCTCAGTTACATTAAATTTGTGATTTCGTTTGTTGGTATTTGTAATGGATTCTGAAAGGGATGATTTGCTTCAGTCTATTGCTGTGAGATTGAATGAGAATTTTTTTTCATATTGGAGTTATGCGATGAAACATTTTCTCAAAGGCAAAAAGATGTGGGGCTACGCTAGTGGTACGTTGGTTAAATCAAAAGATAAAAGGGTTGAAGATTATATAACTTCGTTAGACACTTGGGCGACAAATAATTCGAAAATCATTACCTAGATTAACAACTCTGTTGAACATTTAATTGGTATGCAATTGGCGAAGTATGAGTATGCCAAAGAGGTTTGGGATAATCTATCAAGGTTGTATACACAGTCTAACTTTACAAAACAATATCAATTGGAATATGATATTTGAGTACTGAAGCAGAATTATATGAGTATCCAAGAATTATACTCCGCTAGGACAAATCTTTGAGATCAATTAGCTCTCACGGAACCTGCAGAATTGAGAGTATGTACTTCGTATATTGCTCGTAGAAAAGAACAACGTTTGGTTCAATTTTTTATGGCGTTACGTGATAATTTTGAGGGACTTCGTGGGACAATTTTGCACCGTAATCCACCTCATTCTGTTGAATCAATGGTTATTGAATTATTGGCCAAGAAGATACGCTTCAAGTCTCAATCATATACAAGGGTTCTCCAGTTAGCAAGTTCATTTGTTCTGGCAGTCCCTTCCAAACCACCTCCTAATCATCAAAACAAGCCTTATTCGAGGTCTGCCTTTGATGAATGTAACTTTTATAAGCAGAAAGATCATTGGAAGGCTCAATGCCCTAAATTGAGTAGAACATAACAACAATAGCAACAATTGTCTCCCTAGTGGAAATCTTACAATCATTTTAAAAAATGTCTTTACAGGCCTCCACAGCCTAATACTGCAGCAGTTGTACCGTCATCATCAAATTTGTTTAGTTTTGGAGACCCAACATCTTTTAATCCCACGATGGAGGCCCTTACTAAACAATTTCAGAAGTTCCTTACCGCACAGCCACATGCCATGTCTGTCGCCCCTTCAATAGGTTTGTGGCATTCTAGTTCTTCAGGTATGTCTTTCTTCATATGGGTTCTAGATTCTGGAGTCTCTCATCATATGTCACCTGATTTTCCATCATTTGTTTCTTTAAAACCTACATCATCTGTATCTGTTATGACTGCTGATGGTACTCGGATGCCATTAGCAAGTATTAGTTCTGTTGTCAAACCTCGGTTATCTCTTTCAAGTGTTTATCATATTCCCAACCTTGCATTAAATCTTGTTTCTGTTGGCCAATTATATGATTCTAGTTATTCAGTTTCTTTCTCTTCTACCTTTTGTCATGTACAAGATCTGCAATCCCAGAAGCTGATTGGGACAGGTCGTAGGCAGGGGGGACTATATATACTGGATGAGCTACGAGTACCAGATGTTGCAGCTTCCGGTGTTGACTTGTCGTCTTTTCATTTGACTTCTTTATCTTCTAGTTTTTATTTATGGTATTCTCATCTTGGTCTTGTTTCAGCATCCCGTTTAAAATACTTAGTATCTAAAGGATCCTTAGGGAATTTGCCTGTTTGTGATATTTCTGATTGTAGTGGTTGTAAACTTGCAAAATTCTCTGCTTTACCTTTTAATCGAAGTATTTCTTATTCTCTTGCACTATTTGATCTGATTCACTCTGATAGTGGGGACCTTTCCCGATTGCTACAAAAGGGGGGGTCCAGATATTATGTTTCCTTCATTGATGATTACACTCGATATTGTTGGGTTTATCTTATGAAACGTCGTTCTGAATTCTTTGATATTTTTCAAACGTTTCGAGCTTTTGTTAAGACTCAACATTATGTTGTTATCAAGTACTTTAGATGTGATTTGGGTGGGGAGTACATTTATAATCCTTTCATTAACTTTCTTTCTCTAGATGGAACAATTCACCAAACCTTGTGTATTGACACTCCCGAGCAAAATAGTGTCGCTGAAAGAAAACATAGGTACATTGTTGAAACTGCTCGTTCTCTCTTATTGTCTGCCTTTGTTCCTAGTGTATTTTGGGGAGAAGCAATACTTACTGTATTGAACCTAATTAATAAGATCCCATCATCTCATTTTTCAGGTTTGTCACCATTTGAAAAGTTGTATGGTCATGCTCCCAACTATTCCTCCTTAAGAGTATTTGGGTGCACTTGTTTTGTTCTTCTACTGAGAGTAAAGCGTAGTAAGTTATCTTCTCGCGTTGTTATTTGTGTCTTCCTAGGCTATGGTAAGGGACAAAAGGGATATCGTTGCTTTGATCCAATTGCACAAAAACTATATGTGTCCTGTCATGTTGTGTTTCTTGAGCATATACTTTTTTTCTCTATTCCTTCTCGTACACACAACTTGACAAAATCTGATCTCATTTCGATTGATCCTTTCTCTGATCACACAAATAGTTTATCTTTCCAAAACTCATGCATTACAGATATTGACCCATCTCATGCTTCTCAACCTCATGTTGACACTGGTAGCTCTGCAGGTATTGATACTTCTAGCGTCCCCTCCCCTCTGACGACCTACCAAGAATCTTCTCAGATTGTGGATCCTCCTCCTCGCTATCCTCAGCGCATTCATAAGTCCACTCATATACCAGATTTTGTTTACTCTTTCTATTCACATTCTTTTGCTTTATTTTTAGCCTTTATTCACTGTCTCTCTGAGCTTTTATCCTATAAAGAGGAAACACTTAATCCTCTTTGGCAATAGGCTATGGCTGATGAACTTTTTACTTGATACAAGATGGATACATAAGATTTGGTACCTCTATCTCTGGATAAAAGTTCAATTGGTTCTCGGTGGGTTTGCAAAATTAAAATCAAGTCTGATGGTTCAGTTGAGCGGTACAAAGCTCGTTTGGTTGCCAATGGATTTTCTCAGCAATATGATATGGATTATGAGAGACTTTTGCTCCAGTTGCAAAAATGGCGATTGTTCATACTCTTATTGCCGTTGCATCTGTTCTTCAGTGGCATATTTCTCAGATGGATGTTAAAAATGCCTTCTTGAATGGAGACCTTCAAGAAAAAATTTACATGACTCCTCCTCTAGGTGTTGCTCATAAGTCTAGCGAAGTTTGCAAACTCAAGAAAGCTCTATACGGCCTCAAACAGGCTCCTTGAGCCTGGTTTGAGAAGTTCTCTACGGTAATTACTTCGTTTGATTTTCACCCAAGTAATCATGATTCTACTCTATTTATAAAGTGTACCACTTTCGGCCGTATTCTACTATCGTTATATGTGGATGACATGATTATTACTGGTGATGATATTGATGGGATTGCAATTTTGAAATCAGAATTATCTCGTTAATTTGAAATGAAGGACTTGGGGGCTTTACGCTACTCTTTGGGTATTGAAATAGCTTTTTCTCCGAAAGACTATCTTATATCTCAGTCTAAATATGCAGCTGACATTCTCGAGTGTGCTCGTCTTACTGATACTAGGATTGTTGATACTCCTCTAGAGGTGAATGTTCGCTACTTACCTTCCGATCGTGCCCCCTTGTCAAATCCCATATTATATCATACTATTGTTGGCAATTTGGTCTATCTAACTATCACTCGCCTAGACATTGCTCATGTTGTTCATATCGTCAGTCAATTTATCACTTCTCCTACTATAGTTTATTGGGATGTTGTTCTTTGTATCCTTTGGTATCTTCGGGGTACCCTCTTTCAGAGTCTCTTACTTCCATCGACCTCGTCTTTGGAGCTACATGCTTATTCTAATGCTGATTGGGCTAGTGATCCCACAAATTGTAAGTATGTCATAGATTTTTGTGTATTTTTGGGTGATTCTCTTATTTCATGGAAGAGTAAGAAATAGGTCGTTGTTTCTAAATCTTCCACGGAAGCTGAGTATCGTACGATGGCATCCACTACCACTGAAATAGTTTGGTTGCATTGGTTACTTGTAGATATGGGTGTTTCTCTTTCTCATCCCACTCCCATGTATTGTGATAGTAAAAGTGCTATTCAGATTGCTCACAATTAAATCTTTCATGAACAAACCAAGCACATCGAGATCGATTGTCATCTTACTCGTCATCATCTTCAACATGGGACTATTACTTTACCTTTTGTGTCATCATCCATGCAAATTGCCGACTTGTTCACCAAGTCTCATTCTATTTCGCGCTTTCATTTTTTAGTTGGCAAACTCTCGATGCTACTTGTAGCAATATCGTGAATTTGAGTGGAGATATTAGAGTTTATTATTATTATTTAGTAAGGATAAAATTGTCTTTTACTTACTTTCTAGGTTTTCCATTGTACTCTTATATAAGTCTTTTTTTTTTTCAATTGTATTATATTATTCTTCATTCAGAGATAATAAATTTTAGCCATCGTTTCTCTTTTCTCTCTAGATTTTTGATGTTATTCATTGATCTTCACACCGACTATATCACTCTTGAAAACTTCACTAACCTTATCCTCCCAAGAATCCAGAGGCAAACAAAATCAAGACACAACCTCATTTTCTAAATTCTCATTCTTTGTAAATTGTAGGACTGTTCACGAGTCGGGTGGGCCGGATTTGGGCCTGTACAATGGGCCGAGCTGAACATGGACGGGTTGGAATAGTATTGGCCGAAATAAAAAAAAAAAAAAAAAACAATTTCGAGCCTGTTGCAGGTCCGCCCAGTTATTGGCCGGTTGGGGTCGGGCGGGCCAATGGGTTGGGCCCATATATTGGGTCGTCTTGTTTTATACAAATCAGATAACAAATATAGATTTTCAGGTTTGGGCTAATTATTTCATCCATTTGGCCCAATTACAAGATTTCATTTTTTACAAAAAATATGCAATAGCCCACAATTTTTTTTATTTTTTTTAGATGAAACACAAACACAAACAGCAGAACACACACAAAAAAATTGCAGTTATCAAAAATTAAAACTTCAAAAACAAAAACAAAGCAAAATTATTACACATCACACAACCAAATAATAAATTAAATAATTGAAATAAATGAGATTCTAAAATAACCAAAAAAATAAATAAAAATTCAATCAATTGCAGTCTTGCAGGTTGAAGCCAGACTTTATATCTCCAAAATCACATCGATTACTTGTTTCAAGTTCCAAAATCAAAATAAATAACGTTTAAAATAAAAGTAAAATTTCACAAAAAAAAAAAAATACAAATAAAATGCAATGTATATCTACAATTTAATAATCATTACCTTGAAAAATTAAATAAGCGTAACATCAATCAATCATCAATTGTTGTAGTTACCGAACTCAATTCAACAAGTCCTAATACAAAAGAACAATATAAATAGAAGAAATTATAGTCAAGTCCATAATCAATAAAAGATAAAAAGAGTTATTAAATATATATATATAGAGAGAGAGAGAGAAAGAGAGAGAGTAATGAATATTACCTTTCTCAATATTTTCATATTATTCTACTTGTTCCATTTCTTCCCAAAGATTTATTGGTTTTGAAGACTGCAACCAATTCTGAGTAGAAATCAAAGCCTCAATCATTTTTGCCAATAACGAACTATGGAAAGGATCTAAAATTCGTCTACCCGTACTAAAAGCAGACTCAGAGGCAACCGTGGACTCCCCCACCATCCCAAAATTTCAAACTCATCACTTTCAGTTTCTATTGGGAAAGCTAAGTATTTATCCAACTCTGATTTGCTAAACATATTACATTCTTTTGCTATGTGCTTACAAAACTAAGATGAAAATAAAGCACGGTCATCTTTCTCTTCTTCATCCAACCCACTCTCAAATAATGAATCACTCACATTTTTATGAATAACCGCATTACCAATTTCATTCGATTCATACCAATCATATAAACAAGATAAATAATCCATAACATTCTTTATTATCTCCTCCATAATTACAACTTCGTAATTTATTTTCAAACACCAATTAATATATCTCAATTTATATCGAGGATCAAGGACCACAACAACTAACAACAACAGATTCATTTTGTCTAATTTACCCCAATATTTGTCAAATTTAGATTGCATTCCTTTTGCCATAGAAGAGAGAAACATGTCAAAAAATTTTAACAAATTTGATATTGCCCCTTTAATGACCATACGTTCTATGAAGAAAGCTTTGGAAGTGACAAATAAAGATCCAGAAAATTTCAAGGTTGCATTAGAGAAAAGTTTCAAAAACTTGACAAATGATTTGGCCTTTTGCCAATCGTCACTATTTGGTGGCCCCAAAGCCATTCTCCTTTATTTCCCTCTATTATTCTCATCAACTTCCTCTCCTAAATCACCGATGTAGTTATCATTATAAAGTGATTGGAATTGTGCATCCTCATCCTATAAACGTTCAAATCTTTTTTGAAATTTGATTGCCCTATCTAGCATGAAATAAGTTGAATTCCATCTAGTTGGCACATCTAGGTAAACTTGACTGTTACAAACGATACCTTTTTTTTTTTCCTGCATACATCTTAAAAGTTGTCATTCTAGATGGAGAGCCCCTAATATATCTTACCGCATTTTGAATTTTAACAATTAACTCGTCCATTTCTTTCAAACTCTCACACACTACAAGATTCAAAATATGGGCACAACATCTTATGTGAAGAAATTCATGCTCAAGAACAATTCCCCGTCTATCTTTGGTCTTCTTTTTCAAGAATTTAACTACCTCATTATTAGAACTTGCATTATCAATGGTTAATGCGAGAAATTTGTATATACCCCACTCAAGCAAACATAATTCAACTGTCTTACCAATAGTTTCCCCCTTGTAACTTGTAACTAAACAGAAATTTAATATTTTCTTATTCAGTTTTCAATCACTATCGATGTAATACGCTGTGAGACACATGTAATTCAAATTTTGCAAAGATGTCCAAGTATCTATGGTAAGGCATATTCTTTGTCCCTTCAACAATTTTTTTTAATTTGTTGTTCTCAGTTACATGTAGAGCCATACAATCTCTAGCCACCGTCGTTCGACTAGGTATTTTTACCCATTTCGATTGAGCAACGTGCATTAATTCCCTGAACCCCTCATTTTCCACAAATCTAAATGGCAACTCATCAACAATTATCATTTTGGCTAGCGCTTCCCTAGATGCAGTGACACTAAAACTCCAACTCACAAGTTGACCCGAACCCTCATCAGTACCATTCTTTGGTTTAAATCCCAATGTTCTTTGACCCTTAGGAAGCTCCCTCCCCTTAATTTTATTACATTGAAATTCTATGTGAGATTTTAGTGCCAACGTTCCATGTTTCTTGCTATTATAATAGTAAGTTTCTCCATAGTGGTTACAAAAATCCCTAGGTGAATCTTTCAAACCTGGTTCTTGTTTCAAATGAGTAAAATGATCCCAAACCTAAGAACATTTTCTTTTATTAGGTTTTGGTGGATGTTCATCCATCGCATTCGCATTAGTTATTCCAGTATTTCCAATTTCATTAGGCACAATATTCTCACCACCATCAGCAACATCTATTTTGTATCTAAAAACATTAAGAAAGAAAAAAACTATTCTTTAGTTATGTTGGATGTGTTTATATAATGACATCACTAACTAAACATATAAAATTAGTTTTTAACATTTAGAGACTAACTAAATTAAAAAATCATAAATCAAAATCATATAATGATTAGAAATCAAAAATCAAATTGATAGACTAAATCAAAATCACTTTAATCTAAATTCAGATTCACATATGAATCAAATTAGAGTGAATCTGAATTGAATTCACATACACATACGAATCACATACAAATCGCAAGCATAGATGAGAGAACAGACAACATAACCATAGCAGTAAGCAATTAGACAGCATAAACTTATAGAACTACAGAAACAATCAGAAATAATTGGTCGATAATCAATCACACAGAATAAACATAGAAACATGGATGAGAAAACAACAAATCGCAAACAGGGATGAGAGAACATACAGAACTAGCTCTCAAATCGTCAATCTGGTACAGCGAAGTAACGAACTACGGCTCAAATCGTCGATCTGGTACAAAAAAGTAGCGAACTAAGCTCAAATCGTACTCGTCGTCTCCAATCTGGTAAGTAGATCGCAACCATAGATGAGTGAACAGATAGCAATCACACAGAATAATCAGTCGGACAAAATAAGCATACAAGTAGGGATGAGAAAACAACAAATCGCAATTAAGGGTAAGAAAACATACAGAACTAGGCCTCAAATCGTCGATCTGGTACAGTGAAGTAGCAAACGAAGGCTCAAATTGTCGTCGTCGTCGTCATCTTCGATTTGGTAAGCGAACTAGCTAAGGCCCAAATCGTCGTCGTCTTCGTTGTCGGGTTGGAATACAGTGAAGAAGTAGGGCTCGAAAGTTGAAAACTTAGAATCGGTATGGAACTCCAACTCCAAGGAGTAACAAATCCATATTTGCAGGCTACAAATCCTACAAATATGGAAATTGGAGATTAAATTTGGAAATTGGAAGAAATCAGAAATGAGAGAAGGAAAATGAAGGCTGCCATCTTGGAGAAGAATGGTTGTGAAGTAGTGTCGTGAGCAAGCAACTAGAGAGAAACCAAAGTTTTGAAGAGATGCGTCGGATCGGATCAGTTGTACCTGCGCATCAAATACTTATACCCGTTTTCGAACCGGGTAATCTAGGTTTCCCAAACTCACAACTGCTGTAGAGTTAACTCAGTGGGTTGCGGATGGATTCGGTCCATTTTGAGCTGGTTCGGGTCAGGTCAGTGGTTTTTTTTAACATCCCTAGTAAATTATTTCCAATAATTTCTCTCGAAGATCTACCTAATGTTTTGTTCAAATTGTCTCTCAACCTCTATCACTTTGCTTAACCTTCGGAATATGATCTTTCCACAATAGATGATATCCCTATCGAAAGCAGAAATTTTACAGATGAGGTTGTTATAATTAACTTTATCAATAGATTGTTTTTTGGCATTTTTCGTCAATTTTTGTCTTAATGAGATTTTAAAAAAGGGTTTGATCTTATTACAAATAATATAAGCAAGCTTCCTTTGATCTGCGGAAGAGAGGGAACCAACATTTGCACAATTAGACTCAACAAATGTGCCATTATCAGAAGACCCCTAGACTTCCACTCCCTCAACAACAAGTCCTTTTTATCAACTGATGGTTTGGATTCCTTTCTTCTTTTGCATTCCCAATAGCATTTATCTCTACACTTTTGGATTTTATCATCACACAATTGAAGTGCAACACCCTTTAACCCAACCTCTCCAACGACCCCAACTTCCTCTTGAATAGGCATCACCACCCCTACATACTCTTTTTCTTTTCTTTTTTCCTCCAAACAAACTTACTCCTTGGGATTTCAATATTCCTAGGAGATTTGAATTTCTTATCAACGAAATGAAAAAAAAAAATGAACTACACATTCTTTTTTTTTTCCTCCAAACAAACTTACTCCTTGAGATTTCAATATTCCTAGGAGATTTGAATTACTTATCAACGAAATGAAAAAAAGACGACCTCCAATCATAGAAAATAGAGTTACAATTTTTATCATTTAGGCCAAAGTCTACATATTTTACTTTGATTCAATTACCGCAAACAACAAACTCATTAATATTGTTGGTCCAGTGAAATACTCAAGAGAGGGGGTGAATTGAGTAATTAAAAAATATCAGAGAAAAAAATACTTTAATAACTCAAATAATTAATTTTAATCCTAAATTAACTATTATCTTTATATCACAGCGGAAATATAAAATCAACTAGGTGCACACCAAACAAAAAAAATAAATAAAGTAAAGACTGTAGCACACAATAAATTTATACTGGTTCATCAAACTACTCTAGGCTAATTCAGTCTTCCGAGCCCCACAGAGAGTCGCACCCACTAAACTCAAGATTCCTTTAAAGGTAGGAACCAAACCCTCACAAATATTCTTTTACAGGCTCAGAATCAACCTTTATAAATTTTTCTTTTCATAAGATAATGAATAACCTCTACTTTTTACAAGTTTAAGGATAACCTAATTCTTTTTAAAAATAAAGGCTAAAGAATCAAAATCTCACAAAACACTTCAAATATCCTTTTACCCTGTAAGGATTGAACTGTTATAAAATCCACACAAAATAATTCAATTCAAGAAAAATTACTACCTCAATCTCTTTATAGGAAGAGATTAAAACCAACTACCCTTTAATTAAATACACCCAATAGTATTTAATCCGTCACTCAACTTACCAATTAAAAAATTGACAAGTAATTTTTCTCACTCGGAGTTTCTACCACCTCAAATAAATTAAAACTCAATTAATATCCCAAAACTAGTGATAGAAAAGTGAAAAACTCAAAATCTGATTTTAAATAAAAATGGGTAACACGTAATCAGATTAATTCAATAAATTGTTTAAAAAATATTTTTCAATAAAAAATCAGAAAATAATTTCTAAATATCAAATTTTAAAAATTAATCAAGCAATACTATATAGAAAGTAATTTCGAAATATCTTACCCGGAATTCACCGAAAAAATAATTAGAGTAATGTTACTTCAGATTCGGTAGCAACAATGATTCTCAGTAAATGATTCTCAAGAATGTTTCTTAGAAAAGCTCTCACAAAAACTCAATATGATTTCTCTTATAAAAACTCAATATGATCCCTTGATTTATCTTAATCTCTATGATATGAAAAATGCAGGTCTATATAAATGAGATTAAAATCATCTCTCTAATGACTAGTTCCCATTTGTCATGACATTTAATTGCTCTTTTAGAACCCTTATATCATTAAGACTTCATTCTAGTTTAATTCAATTAATTATAGCTTTTAAATTTATCAATTAAGTCCCCTAAATATTTCTCAATCAAAATTAAATAGAATATAAACAATACCCCTCACTGGCTTTCGATAAATTTCAATAGAATGGAAATTGCTGAGAAATTTGATTTAGAAGGAGACAAAGCAGGATCATTATCTATTGAATATCGATTCCTTCATTTGGTGCTAACCTATTCGATTGTGCCTAGAAGAGGAAGTCATGCTAATGTAAATGACTTTGATCTTTATTTGATGAATGAGATTATTGAAGGGAGAAAATTGGATCTAGCTCATATCATGATGGACCACGTGAAGTATCATGTTCAGAAACCCTCTAGAGTACTACCCTATGTTGATGCACTCCAGAGGTTGTTTGATCACTTTGGAGTTGAAACTGATCATGATGAGCAAAAATTCATGACAATCACACCTGGATAGATTAATGTGGGAAATGTTTCGTTAATGGGATATGAGTACAGAGAAAATAGATGGGTAAAGAAGAGGAATCAGAAAAGGCAAAGAATGCAGACTGTGGGCGAAGAAGAAATTAACATAGATCAAAAGATGGATTTTCTTCATGATCAGATTAATGATCTAAGCGTATATGCGGATCTAATGGATGATCGGATGATTGAGTTAGAAAATAAAATGGTCCAAATGAATATGAACATGGAAGCTGGATTTGGAAAAATCACAGGGAATCTGGAACAAATGTTTCAGTTTATGCAGTCATCTCATCACGGATACCAGTAGCAGTACAGTATTTAGCCACACTTTACAGGACATCATATGTTTGGAGCACAACAGTCTTTTATAGGACCAACTACAGCAGGGCCACCTGGAGCAGGACCGTCAATGCCGTTTCATTAGCAAATGACTCCAAGGCCTATTGTTCAGCTAGGAGTTTCGTATCCTAAACAACCAGCCACTAGTCCGATGGGACTTTATTATCACTTTTCTGGACAGAACCCTCATTAGACTTTATCTTTTATTCTTTTTTTAAATTTGTTATTGAGACAAGTTCCACATTTACTATTTATGTCTGTAATAGCTAACTTAGGATTTTGGTGAATCTTGATTTCTACTGTATGAATTTTGATGGATTAACTAGACTTGATCTACTTAGTTTTTTTTTTTTTTTTTTTTATCCCTAATGATGATCCACATGGTATTTGTTGAAAATAATCTTAATATATAAAATTGATTTTATGAATTGATTCAAGGCTTTTTCCTCCAAAGCTCCTATTTGGAGAACCAACAACTTTTCTATTCCTATACAAATAAAAACAACTTTTTAAATCCTAAAAAAAAAAAAAAAAATTGGTTGAGATTCCTACTTACATTTTGTAATGACAAAATTACCCCTGTAGGTGAAACCCTCTTTTCTGAAAACCCTCTTCATTACTCTCTCTCTCTCTCTTATCTCTCAACTCTCTCATTGTCGCCTCTTTCTCTCTCCATTACTCTCTCACCATCGCCACATCCTTATTGTCGTCTCTCTCTCTCTCTGTTCGTCGCCTCGTTACCCATTGCCGTCGCAGGAGTTTGGAGTGTGATTTTTCTCAAGGTATGAATTACGGTGATCTTTTCCTTGCTCCATCAATATTTCTGCGATTCAACTCTTTAATCGATGTTGTTTTCTTGTTTCTTTCGTTTAATCGAAGAATTTCACTCTAAAACTTCCAATTTATTCACTTATGTGGCTTTTGTTAGGGTTTGATTGCGATAATTGGTATCCCATTAGTTTGATCTCAAGTTTTTTTTCCCTCTACGCTCCTTTTTATTAGCCTATTTCTTTTTTCTTCACGTGATTGTGTATAATTTTTCTCTTCCTATACTCAATTGAACAATAATTGTTTGCTTCTGCGTTTATGGTTGATTTCATCTTGTTAAGAGGAAGCTGTCAAGCTGCGGTTGGGAATTTTTGCTTGACAGTTGGTTTACGGATTATAAGTACACCGATAATGCAATCGAATCACTAATAGTGTTGCCGCCACCGTTGGTGCTCGTTGTTGTTGTTCATCGCCGCCGATGTTATTCGTCGCCATTGATGCTCGTCGTTCGTTGTAGCCGTTGTTCATTTTTGGTTTATTTTAGGTTTTGCTTTATCGAGTAGGGGTAATATGGGAATGATAATATCTCATCTCCACTTTTGGTTTGTTTTAGGTTTTGCTTTATGTTGCTCTATTTTTTTATTTTTTTTATTTCTAGATCATTTGTATTGAGTTCTCCAAATTTCATGAAGAATGTGTTTAATGGTTTGGTTTCTAATATGGATATCCACTTGATATATACAATGTAAAGGCTCGTTTATTGATGGTTCGATTTTCTGATTGCTTCCATTATGTGGATATCTACTTAATTATATTTAGTAGAAATCCACTAAATGAATATTTAAGTAGACATCCACTTAACTAATTTTTAAAATTATTTTAAATGAATTTTTAATTTAAATATTTTTTTTTTATATTTTAAAATGTTCATAGAATATTTAAGGATGTTTACTGCTGAATTGAGTGCTACTATATAAGGATAAGGTCTACATGGTTGAATGGATTAATACCACTAAGGAAATGTGAATCAAAAGGATTATTTTAAAAATTCAGTAGATATCTAGTGATAAATAAACATCCTTAGTGGATATCTTCTTAATAGAACCAAAATTGACATAATGAAACAATGTAAGTATATTTTAGCAGATATCTTCTGAACATAACTAAAGTTGGCAAATGAAAACAATGATTATTAAGTTTTTTTTTGGTTTTTTATTTTATTTATTTGTGGATCATTTGTATTGAGTTATCCAAATTTCATGAAAAATGTGTTGATGGTTCGGTTTCTGATTTGGATATCCACTTGATTATATTTTAGTAAGTGAATATCCACTTGATATGTTTATAGATGGTTTGATTTTCTGATTGCTTCCATTATGTAGATATCCACTTAATTGTATTCAGTAGATATCCACTTAATGGATATCTAAGTAGATATTCACTTAATTGAATTTTAAAATTAATTTAAAGGATTTTTTTAATTTAAACATAATTTAATATTTTTTTTTATATTTTAAAATGTTCATAGAATATTTTAAAAACTAAACTAAAATTAAAATTAAAATATGAAAAACAATGTAAGTGGATATCTACTAAATATAATTAAGTGGATATCCACTTAATTAATTTTTAAAATTATTTCAAAGTAAATTTTAATTTAAATAGAATTTAATATTTATTTTTTTGATATTTTAAAATCTTCATAGAATATTTAAAAAAAAAAAAACTAAAATTGAAATTAAATTAAATGAAACATAATCAGGGTATTTATGATATTTTATTTAAAAAAATATTTTTTAAGAAAAATAAATTTAAATGAAAATTTTATTAAAAAATAAAATTTGAGAAAAAATTGAAAACAAGTGAAATTATATATATATATATATTAATTTTAGGAATTTTGAAAGAAAATGGCCAAAATGGCATTTATGTAAATTTTGTAACTATTGAAGTGTATTTTAGAAAGAATATATATGATGGTACTTTTTGGAATGAGTAAAACAATAATAGTCCTAAAAAAATTGTCTCTTGAAGAAATGGGACCCCACAAAATTTTTTCCTTGATTCAATGTGTTTTACAATATTCTGATTTAATTACTTTAGGTTTATTCTTTTAAAATAGAATTATTGTGTGTTCCCCTCTCCCTAATTTTTTTTTTAGATGACAAATGAGGAGAATTAGTTGATGTTTTGTTCAATATCTTAAAAGGGAGTTTATTTTTGAGTTTATTCTTATATCTGTGCTTTGTTGATTATTTTTTTTAATATCTTCATTCTTATGCTTAAATGAGTTATAAAATCCGTCCTCGGATTCAGGGGGAGTGTGGTTATATTATTGTTTTGAATAAAACATCAAAGTTATTTGTCATCATCAAAAAGGGGGAGATTGTTGATCCTAAGATTTTGATAAACAATTAAAGGTTGATATTTTTAGTAGAACTGACTGTTTGATTAAGTGTTTCAGTTTATTAGTTCCAAATGATGAAGATATTATGATAAATATGTTGAAGGATTAAGAGATTGAAAATTTTGAAAAAATTAGAAAAAATAACTCAGGCTAAATTTCAACTCTTAATATCCTAATTAGGATAACACACGACACAAAAACAATTTTTAAATGATTTCTATAAATATGTGTGTTTTCAATAGGATCCTAATTAGCTAAATTATTTGCTCCTATGTGTAATTGAAAAAGAAATATTTATAAATAACTAAAATTGAATTTAAGTATTTAGTGGAGCTAATCAAGAAAAGAAATTGGTTAGAAGGGTGAAAACGTCAATGAGAATGAATTAAAAATGAGTTTAGAAAAGTGATCCAGCATCCATAAGTCGACAGGTAAGTTGACCGGAACAAAGAAGGAAAACTCTATGCATCTCTCAGTCGACAGGTAGGTCGAGCTGTGCTTGAATATGAACTTTCTGGATCTATAAGTTGACAGGGCGGTCGACCTGTGAAGAGAAATGAAACTCTCTAAATCTCTAAGTTGACAGATAAGTCGACCGATTGGCACAAAATCTTAGGCTTGGCTACATCCTGAATCGAGCGGTCGACTGATGATCTTGGTCGGTCAACTTATATGTCTGTTTCAGGATATTATAGAATTTCGGATTTTAATCGGAAAGTAGCCATTACTAGCCATTTTTTTTGTTAGGATTTATGAGAGATTTTAAGAATTTCATATTATGTTATCTCTATTGATTTGGTTCATTAAGTTTGAATATTTCTCAATTTGGTACATTTTGTTTCTATTCTATTTAATTATTTATAAATATATTTTTTTTAATTACACATAGGAGCAAATAATTTAGCTAATTAAGATCCTATTAAAAACATACATATTTATAAAAATCATTTAATTTTTTTTTTTGTGTTGTGTGTGATCTTAATTGAGATATTAAGAGTTAAAATTTAATCTGAGTTGTTTTCCCTAAGTTCTTCAAATTCTTCAATCTCTTAATCCTTCATCATCTTTATCATTATATCTTCATCATTTAAGCTAATAAATTGAAACACTTAATCAAACCATTAGTTCCACAAAAAATATCAACATTTAATTGTTTAACAAAATTTTAAGATCAACAAATATCATTAATAGCCACGCTAGCCTGATCAATCAAGCCAAATCTAACGAACCCAAATACAAAATTCATACCCTTTCTTACTTTTTTGGGAACAAACACATCCAAAATATCCCCAAAATCTTCAAAAATAAGACAGAGCAAATGATTGTTCTTAGAGAATGGGAGACAATCTACAAAGAGAGTGTAGACATTACCTTGGAACCCATTACGAGAACGCCTCCTATAATGGTGTTGTCGCCAACCAAATGGTTCTCTTACTGCCATAAATCCTAGAGGTTGACTATGAGATAAAAACACAGGGGACAAAGCCGTTGAAATTACCACCGGCGAATTTCAGGATAGCTTGACCCCAGATCCCTTTAGATCAAATGGTGGCAACGCTCAGTTGAAGGTGGACACCAGTGATCTGATCAGGTTTGGCGGTTTGACTGATGCTACTTCAGACCTCACCTTAAGATCGCAACTATTGAAAACCCTAACACAACCGGCAAAAATCATCACTGGCCAAGAAAGGAAGGAAGACGGTATCTCTAGAATAGGGTCACAACTTCGATGGTAGTGAAAACGATGTTTGCAGGCAGCAATCGAACAATTTGAGCTTGTTTTTCTAGATGTAGAACATTAAAACGATGTTTGCTGCAGATAGTATTGACATAAAGTTTTACATTGTTAGATTGAGCGAGAGTTAGAATGAATGAATAATAAACTAAATAAATATTTAAAAAAGAAAAAAGAAAAATAATTGAACTTATTAGGAGTACTTGATATGAAAAGATTGATTGATTGATTTTATCTATTTATTGATATTTATGATATCATCGATAGTACTAATTAATATTGGTATTGACGATTGTTTTAAATATTGGAGTTGTTATGAGAATCTAGTATGGAAATGATTGATTTAGTTTATCGATTTATTATTTTTTTATGATATCGTTAACGATATTGATAGTAAGGTTTGTACTGTTGATTGAGTGTGAGTTGTGAATTATTAAATATCTACTCATTTTGTGATTGATTGCATACCCCGGACTTGTTTTGTGCATACTTGGATATCAGAGTTTTTATTTTGCTATTATTAAGTCTCACGATCAGGGGCCCCATCAATCATGATCATGATTAGGGACAAAGGACCCGATTTGAGGATTGTCACATAATATTGCGGTGGTATCGAATTGTGTCACAAATTATTGTGGCGCTATCAAACCTTACCAATGGGAAATAATTTGCAAGGTTCCCATGTCATAGGTAGGATGTGGTAATAGACAGATTGTGATTTATATATTTGAGTAAATATATTTTATCGTAGTGCACAAGATTGGTTGTGAACACTAGTTTTTTAATACTAAATTTTGTTGTGAACTAAAATATTATGTTTATATATTGAATTGTGTGTTGAGTTGGAACTAGAAAAAATAATAATTTATCTTTAACCTTTTTTTTTTTGTGTGTGATTTGGACAAGAATTTATTCATAAATGAACTTGTCTTCTACCGCACACATGGGTAGTTAATCAATAGCCGAAGGTGCTACTTCCGACTCTTAAAAAAATACGTATATCTATATATGTTTAGACCATATAACTGGAGTTGCTAACCCCAATTATATTTTGTTTTTTAAAATTGTTTTTACGGGGAGTGCTACTCCCGACTTTAATAAGTCACGAGTAAAGTCCTGGCTTATTTGGGTTCGGTAATTATCTTAAAACAATCTATTTTTCAGTAAAAAAATAAGAACTTAATTTTTTTTTATCAAGAACTCAAAAATTCATACTCGAATTAAAGTTAAAATAAAATAAATTATGAATTAGGTGCATTTGGACCAATATCCCTTTTCTAAATGGGCGAATAATTTTTTTATAAAAAAAAAGATGCATTTAGTTCTAATTCCAATTTGTAGATACCAAATTCAAAAATTGAATGCAAGGACTTCCTAGCCCTAATTTACAAACATAGAGGCAGAGACTAATTATGAAATTAGAGTACTTATAGATTTCTTTTTATTTAATAGTAAAACTCCTCGAATATATAAGTTTATAAGATTTTGATCAAAATTGTGAGCTAAGAAAAATGAAATATTACATTGTATGATTTTTTAAATATTCAGGAGGTAACGATTTTCTAATATGTCTTCCTAGTACAAGACTTATAACATAGTAATTATGTAGTGCGTCTATGTAGTGGTAAATCTAGGGTTCAAACCGCTTTCATGGTTTTTGAAGCTCAAATCCCGATGTTAACTTGGAAGGGCTTAAAGAGAAAGTAAGTTTTATATTGTACCCCACCAGAAAAGGTGTAATTAAAGATGCGCGGCATCTGCAAAAGACAGATCTTGAAGGAGGATGGAGACAAAGTTTCCACAACCCCTTTCCCCCTTTAATCTCCAACTTGGACCTGTATTCATGAAGACGTCTCCACTTATTTTTTGTCCTTCCCTCCATTTCTTAGAACAACTTTTTTCTTTTTCTCATTTTCTGCATGGAAGTAAGTGAAAGCTCGGATCCCAACCCCCCTCTCTCTCTCTCTCTCTCTCTCTCTCTCTCTCTCTCTCTCCTTGGATCCTTCAATCATCAACTTCAAATGATAAGTCCGTAGAAAGCAATCACCCACATTATACATGCATTCTGAATCTCGATCTCTCTCTCTAAAAATAGAGAGAAATATGTCATGATCATATATAGAGTGGTAATGTATATTGAAGTGGTCAAAAAGAAGCTGCAAGCGAACACGCGAACCAACAAACGATGATGATGATTAGATCTTTGAAGGTTTTTTGTTTCTTTTTATGATTGTTTGGTCGTTTTCTTAAAAGCATTCATTTCTATAGAGAGAAAGATATGTATTAGGGTTCGATCGACGGAAAAAAAAAGATAAAACCATGGAACACCTCCTCCTGCCATAGAAAAAAACTACAAATTATTATGTCACATAACTTTAGAATATAATCTTGTACTTTCTTCTTACGTCGTTATAGTTTGAGACCATATGTGAAAAGTGAAATTTAAAGAATATAAATATTTGTTTTACATATATTTAATAGCTTATTATTAACCTCAAGCACTGTGAACATCTAAAAAGCTCTCGAATCTTAAGCTATTATCATGTCTAAAATGCTAGTATTGTCTTGTTTTTCAACGTGTGAACAATGACCATACGTGTGAACAGTAATTTGGGCGTGAACACTACGGTTCCACAGTTAATGAACAGTGGAATACGCGTGAATAGTGAATTCTGCGTGAACTGTAAACCATGTACACATGAATAGTAGACCGCATACGCGTGAACAGTAAACGTATTTTTGGATTTTTTATAATACCTATTTTTCCCTTCGGAGAGATTACAAATAGGGAGAGATTCAGCATAAGCTTTCATCCCAAACCTTAGAGAGAAAAACATAAGTTTCTCTTGAAATATTCTCCCTTATAGTCATTTCATATTTTTGCCTATTTTGTGTAGCGATATTTGTATTTTCTTATTTTAAGAGAGAGTTGTCTTTGTTCTCTTTTTATTTATGAAGATGTAAAGTTTTTGCCAATAGTGAAATTCTTCTCTTCTTGCCCGTTGATGTTTCCCTCAAATTAATTGAAAAATTTAGTGTCAATTCATATTCTTCAATCATAATTCTTAGCTGTGTGATACTGTTTCGACCCATTATTATCTCAAATAAAAAATCATGAACGTCACACCCACAAAAGAACATAGTAAGGAGAATGAATAAAAATATTCAGTCAATATAGGATTACTAAATAACTCCATCAAATTGATCACTAATGACTTATAAAGCATAATTATATGGCATTATAATTGGATTAATTCTCAATTTGTGCGTATATGAAGATTAATCCCCCTCTTCAAATGATGCCGAGGGTGGTTTTACCCCATGATCTACGAAGTAGGTATAACGAACGAAAGGTAATGGGCTTGAACTGAACAAACACATATATAATGTAGATAATTGAATATCAAATCATGGGCTTCAATATGCAAGCCCATATGTAGGAATAGAGAGAACTGAATGCAGGCTTGAAACAAACAGGCCATGAGAGATCTGATACAATAGGAATTGCTTGGTGTAAAACAAGTTCTAAGAATATTATTCGAATACTCATACGTACGTCTGAGATCAGAAAGATCTTGAAAACGTTGATCAGTTAAAAGCAAGAATAAGATAATTCGAATAAGGTTTCGGTCTATAAATATAGTGATTACCAGGTTTCAAAGATGATCAACGACCACCATGAACAGTGTTAACACAAATATAATATATCACTCAATTCCTGATAATGATCTTATGTCATAGGGTATTTGGTCGATACCACACTGGTATCCCAAGTATTTTTCTTAAATTTTGCAAGCGTTAATTAGTGAGTTGAAAGCTAAGAGTATCATGGAATTTTCAACATTATCAAATGTAGGTATATGCATTTATCCTTAGGTCCATTCCCCATGGCCGTCGCCCAGAAAAAATTCATGTTCATCGCAGTTGATTGCATCACCAAATGGGTTGAGGCCATAGTTAGGGTCACCGACACCAAGATCAAATATTTGCTTTTGTGTGGAAACACATTAATGTCTGTCGATTCAAAGTACCTCAGATCGTCATTAGCGATCATGAGACCCAATTCGATTGCGGCCTATTCGACGACTTTTGCTTAAGACTGGGCATACGCCATCACATGTTTATTTCAGGCCACCCATAATCAAATGGCAAGGTCGAACTAACTAATTGAGCCATCCTACATACTCTAAAGACTTGGATGGAAAAATCTAACGCCAAGTGTATACAAGATCTTTCCTCGGTCCTATGGGCCTATCACAAGACTCTGAGGATCTTTACCAGGGAAATGCCATCCCCTATAGCTTTCAATTCGGAAGTAGTAATCTCAGTAGAACTTGGTCTACTGACTTGCCGAGTAGTCCATTTCGATCCCAACGAAAATCAAGGTGAGCTTGCATTGAACTTGGATCTGATAGAAGAAAGAAGACACGCCTACATTCGATAATTAAGTAGCTAATAAAAAACAGATAGCCCAGTACCAAGACAAACGCATCAAAATGCATGCATTCAAACAACGTAACTTAGTCTTACGTAATGTCACTACTGCTACAAGAGACCAAGTAGAAGGTAAGCTAGGCCCAAATTGCGAAGGGCCATACCGGGTCACAAATGTTATTAGACCCAGCACTTACGAGCTCAAGACACTAGACTGATGACCATTGTGGAACCTGTGGAATGTAGAACACATAAAGCAGTATTTCTAGTAGCAAAATTTGTATAAACCATGTTTCGCGTTCTATGTAAAAAAAAATTCCTTTACTCGAAATCTCTAAAAGTGTTAGTACATTGCGGGATAAATGACAACTACATCAACTACCCTACCTGGCAAGGCAGGTAGGTAGAAGACCGCGACCACCTCACTTGGACGCACTCATCTGACCAGACGGGTTTTTTAGCCACTCGACTTGTATGGTTCAATGATGGCCTAAAACACCCTCTTTGTACTCGGGCACACTCAATAACCCGCGCATACCTAGTAGAGGGCCAACAAGGAGAGGAGGTCATCAGGTGAAGGACCAACTCGGTTCAATCTACTTGGTTTGATCTATTCATTTATCCTCTATAACTGATTTTCTACACAAAACTATTCAATATGACTACTTTTCCTTTTATTGTTTCATCTAAACATACCCAACAAAAAGAAAACAAGCAAAAAAAGAAGCCAAAGGAATTTCATATTCATCTTTACAAATTTATCTGTACATAATTTTTTTTGGAAAAATACAATGAAGACAAGAAAGAAGGAAATAGAAGGGGGGGCACAATGCCACAAAGCGAAACAATGAAAGGTGGATAGAAAGCGACGAAACAAAAAGAAGGAAGAAATATTTTTTCTGTTCCCTATTGTTGTTTGCAAGAAAGAGTAATGGAGAGAGCGGGAAGAAACTTATTCCCCTTTCCTTTGTCCCTAAGGCTTAAAAAGAGATTGACCACTGGGCCCAACCTTGTCACAGGAAGATTCGATCCCATCCAGTGTAATTAGAAATAGCAGCGACAAGGCCACGGATCTTCATCTTTCGAGCGATGCTCTTAACTTCTGTCTACACCCTTACCACAGATTGGAAGAGCGATTCCACCTGTAGTTAGGCATATTTTGCATCGTTCACTTCCAGCTATCAAAGGTGTCCAAGACCTCGGCCACCACCTTATAAATACGGGCATCCACACCAACAAGGAGTACTCGAAGCTTTTCCAAATGACAACGATGTTGAAATGACCACTGCTATGTTTCCAATTATAGAATAAGGGCATCATCCCTCCTTGCCTCGCAACCTGCCTAACAGTGACATATTTCAATCTCCTCATGAAGACTCATAAATTGGAAAATTAGAAAAGATCGAAGGAATTAAGGAAGTTCGAGGGAACGAAATAAAGTCAAAAATTAAGGAAGTTCGAGGGAACGAAATAAAGTCAAAAAATACATGGAGAAAATAGTAAGTAATGACGAGTGAAAAAGAAGTGGAGCAAGCCTTAAATAGGCGATTCCATAAAAGAAAGCAAGAAGGGCACACACAATAAGTGACTAATGGTTGATTGGACATGGAATCCCAAGAAGTTGTCTAATTATATATGCACAAACAAGCTGACCCTATGAAACATGCGACTCGTCATATTTGGTGCATGAACCTAAGCTACTGTCTAAGTTTATATAGGAACTATCTCTACTCGATAGGGATTCCCGTTTTCCCTAGACGAGCGATGCATCCGAATTCATCTTGTCTGATAGAATGAGCCTAACCCAGATTTGACATTCCAACCTGGGTGTATAAACACACGATTGGATTCATTAGCGCCTTTAATTCCGATGTCTGTGGCAAATATTCCTTGCGCCATTATCCTCCAGTCACTAGAATTTTGGATTTCTGACCAAGAGTTGGCCAAGGGAGATCCTCATCCAAGGAATCAAGGTGACCAAGCCAACTTCTTAACGATCGTGGAAACTAAAGACAAAATACAGTCAAAAGTACAGATTTGAAAATAAATTCTACCATTAATAAATAAAGGACCCAAATATGGTACAAAGGGTGTCCTTCTAGGCAGTAATAAATAAAGAACAGGAGAAGGTGAAGCAAGTAGAAGAAAGTGAATACCTTCTTTCCCCTACCTCTAAAAGTAGGAGAGAGCCCGATTGCTCAGGCCCTCTTCGCCATCACAAAACTTGACGTCATCCATCGTGATATAGTTCAATAAGATGGATAGGACAACTACAATCAAAGAATATGTTCAAAAGAGAGAAGCTATCTACAGGGAGGTGTACCCAAGTTTTAAATTTTCATCCGTTACTCCTCGATGCCAGCAACCAATGGTTTTTGCCGTCAGCATAAGGTTGTTGTCCACGGCTCTTACTCCAAATCCGGCTGCTCTTTCTGCCTACCATTGCGCTGCCTGTTTCGATTAGATCTGGCGATGTTTATCTAGAGGGTCTCAACAGATCTGGGTATCAAGAATCACAAATCCTAAAAAATGAGTTGTTTTGATCCTGTCCGGCATCGGCTTAAGCTAACCGCGTCATTGAGCTTCTTGGTGAGGTTCGTGAGAAGGAAAAGAAGCAAGGGAGCTCTCTGCAACTTCATCAATTGATCTCAGATCAAGCGACGCTGGGTGGCACTAAATCAAGACACGGTTGACGGTTGAAGACTACCGATATCTGTGGGGGTTCGGATAGGTGTTTTACCACGAACATTGTCGTTATAACTTGATTCACTTGAGTCTTATGAGCCAAAAATACCTCCAGATGCTTTCCTTCAATTTGATTATCAGGTGAATGATTTTGCTTCTTATGTTTCCTTGAATTCAATTGAATCTGAGGGGTTATATTGGAGATACTTGGATTTGTAGCAATTAGAGGAGAATGGACAGAGTCAATTAGGTGAGCTAACCTCTTTCTATACTCTAGAACATTCTTAATTTGTTGAATTCTTTGGTTCATTCTATCTAAATTATTGTTCTCTTGAGTTTTGTTGCTTTGTTGTTTATCTAGATCTAATTTCTCTTTAAATCATTTTGAGTAGTACAATCACGAATTGGAGAAGGAATTATGGGGATTCGAATGAACAATTAGTGTTAATTTTGTGGATTCAATCCCTAAGAAGATGGGTAGGAAAGGCCTGAAATTCATGTTCCAGTGGCATTGAAAGGTGCGTAATGTCTATATCCCAATGCAAAGAAGGGTTAGAACAAAATCAAAATATGGATTTGTTCGATTTTCGACTTTGGCAGAAGCCTTGACTACTCTTAGAATTATCAATGGAATTAGAGTAAAAAATAAAGTAATTCACGTTTGTTCGGCTTCGTCTAGTTAGAGATCTCAGGCACTCAGTGTGAAAAGAAAGTGGGTTAGAAAAGAAAGAAGCGGTTTAAGATTTACATGTGGTGAACCCATTGTTTCTTCCCCCACTTCCAAGCCTTCTCTTACCTTGATAGGGTGAGGTACTAATTTGTTAAACCCTCATTCCTCAAGTCCTATGAATTTATCAATAGTTCAATTGCCAAAAGATCTTGATAATAGTGAGATCTATACTTCTAATAAGGATATGATATATAAAATCAAATTAGTGTTGCATAGAGTAGAAAATGTGATGGATTATGGAAAAATTCTAGGTTTGTCTATGACTATGAATGGATTGGAATTCAAAAATATGATTGTGAACCTGATTCTTAGGGAATGTGACTCAGTGGAGTTAAGTGGTATTGAAGGTTTATTATCGATAGATTTAGCTAAAGGCTTGGAACAAGTGGGTGCAGTGAACCTCGCTTCAGATGGTGATTTGAACTCGAGAGTAGTGATAGAAACTTCTCTCAATGTCGACATCGGAAAGAATCTGTCAATCGATAAAGATGGTTATCTCGACTTGAAAGATAATAAGGGATTGGATCAAGTGAATGCAATGAATCCCACTTTCAATGGAGGAGGCTCTTCCCCTAATGTTGTTATAGGAGAGAATCTCACAAACCTTGAAGACGTTTCCCACAAATCAAAAGATAGTGAAATCACTACGAAGGCCTTCTATCAATGTGATGCGCATGAACCAACTACTAAAAAGGTCTCTGATTCTTGGAGTCAAGAATGTTCTTTCACAAATGATACGGATGGTAGTTGTGTCTCCAAACCCAATGATGAAATTGATAAATTTTTCTCCAAAATCAGTTGTAATCGTCGTTTGCGATTCAAAAATAGGCTAGTTTCAATACCTAAAAGAAAAGGGAAAAAGAAATCATTGGCAGTTTGGGTATATTAAGAAATATTTCTATTATGGTTGGTTAAAGAGAGTCTTTTTTCCCTTGAGAAGGAATTTAGAGCATTGGGAAGTAAGATGAGGTGTAATTGAGCGAGGTTTTACTTCTTTTGTTCTTCTACTAAGAAAAAAAAAAGGTTTAGTTGGTGGGAGTGGATTCTTGGGGAGCCTTGATTACTTTTGTCAAAGTTGAAATGAGTTGAGCTTTGGGTAGTAAGATGGTCATCTTGTGGTTAAAGTTGATGTTTGAAAGGCATTGGTGTGAGCCTCATCATTTGCTCAGAGATGGCATGTTTAATTTCCCAGAACAAGTTGTCGCCAAAGCTTGTTGGTTTATGAAGCATTGGCAATTCACCTTTCTTTTCTGGCGTGATGTTTTGATTATTTTAAATGTATAAATATTTTATATTTATTGGGTGTTTATTCTGGCGTTTGTGAGGTCAAACCCCGGGATACCTATTGGGCCCGTGTTAGGGGTTGGAGGCTTCTTTTGAACTTCTTGTCGTGTTTTTGGTAGGGTCTTGTAGATTGCATGGTATCTTGCTACATGTATTAGGGGAAACCCTGCCCCTCATTGATATATAATCATATGCCTATCGGAAAAGAAAAAAAAATCAATAGGATGGCGATAAGCTCCCGAATTTTTGTTTTTTGCGCCTTGCTTTCTTCTTCCGTAGCTATCCTAGTTGCCCTCTACTTCACCAGCTCTGAGTGAAGCTTGTCCAAACTCTCCCGAAGCCCATTTATGCTATCTTTCTTGTCCTCTAACTTGGACAGTGTATCTAGAACCTCGGCAACCACATTGTAATGGTGGGCATCCAGACTAAAAAAAAAAAAAAATAATTACGCGAAGCTTTTCCAACTTATGCAAGTGATACAACAATCGCCTTCTCTCCTTCAACTGTTGGATGAGAATTTCATCTGTTCTCACATCACGGTTTTGCTTGGCTAAGCGCTTCTTGATGTCCTTAAGAAAATCCATAGCCAAACTCTACTAACAGGAGGTAAAAAAAATGAATGGAGAACAAACCATAAATTGGTGGCCCCAGAAGTGGTACATCAAAAGGCAAGAACTTAGAGCATCAATGATTGATTGGACGGAACGTCTCAGAAGCTGTAGTAGTATAACGTAGTTCGGACTCTCGAAAGCACACGAACCATCACATCCAATGCACGAATACCAAGACAACTTTGGGAACCATCCTACCATACAATTAATTGTTCTTCGACACTAAGGCGTCGATACCACCCAACATGGACGTTCTCGATTCGGGAAGACGATATCTATTTTGGTCGTCATCTCAACCGAGCACAGAAGTTGCCTTCAAAGGGCGACCGCACGACCTGACATGAATGCGTGGATGGGAAACAAATCCCAAAAAAGAAACTATTAGTCGACCCAAACGATAAAAGGTCCCAGACTCAACAGTAACCAGAGATCAAACTCGGATGCGTCCCACAAGTTGGATAAATCGAAAGGTCGAAGGACTTCAATCTCAAAGCGACCTCCTACTTAACTCGACCCCCTACGGCCCGCATGACATTACCCTTTCGTACTTCCTACCACTAATATTGAATTCCTTTGGTATACTACACATTAAGTTAGCAAGAAGACAAAAGAAAATTAAAAAAAAAAAAAAAAGGAAACCATAATCATCATTATATATAAAGAAAAAAGATGGAGGTGCCTCGTATATTAAAAAAAAAAAAAAAAGTCAAAAGCAACAAAACAAAACAAAGACAACGAAAGCCTGCATCTTTCCTCATTATCCCCTCTGACCTGGAGCCATTTCCTCATTAGTGGAAGGGTAGCCATCCACAACCTTGTACTCCCAAGCATGTTTAGGAGTTCGTTGATCTTCATCTTGCACACTTGGCACCGCGCCTCAACCTGAGCCCCGAAGCACTCTCTCACCCTCCAGAGTTGCCTTAAGGTTATTAGACCTGGACTCCTCTTTCTCAAATTTATCTAATGTCACGAGCATCTCCGAGAAGGTAACATAATAACTGGATTACAGGGTGAACTTTATGGCTCGAAGCTTCTCTAGCTTGCGAAGGCGATAGTGAGGCCTCACTCCATTTTTTAGCTAGGTGACCAATGTCTCTAGCTTTCGCACATCTCTGATTTGCTTCTCTCGGTAGTCCTTTTTTCGTAGTGTACGAAGTCCATGCTAAAAGACTAAAAAGGGCGAAAATCGTTTTTAAAGGTACTTGGAAAGAAATGATGGAGAAAAATAAGACAGTGCAGCACGTCTTAAGTAGGAGATTGGAAGGAGAAATTCCAAAGATGATCATCCCAAAGGTCGTGCATTGGTGAGACTAATAAATAAGGAACATCAAAAGGCTGCAACAACTGCAAAAGATGCCCTGAGGAAGGTGCAGACTGTGTCAAATCTTTGGGCAGGTAGATTTATGCTACAAATATGAAAATTAGAACAATCTCTGTTGAAATTAGCAGGCGCCAGGATATCTTCAATACTCTATTTGAAACCTGGTCCCGAGACTCCTCTCCTGATAATATTCCTGAACGCATCTCGCCATATGCCCGGGAATAGGGGCATCCGATAAAGAGGAAATTAGGCACAATTTAATCTTTATCCACGTGTCCCTAACATATGGCAGACATGAGGAACTTTTCGTCCATGCCAAGATGGCTATAGCGTTAGCCCGACTAGGGGAGATCCGACCCATTATGTTGAGGCCACCAATCGGGCACGATAAGGACACCCTGCGGAGATAAGCACCGAGTGACTACAGATCACACTTCGACTCCGTGATCATCTCCATAATTATGGGGATTAACTCTACGAAACCAATGCACGATACCACCAGTGAAACGGTTACAACAGATGTCGCTCATTTAGGAAAGAGCCACCATTGCTCAATAACGGCTTTTCCTCCCATATCCCGCCATTTATACCATGACACTAGTGACAGGTCAAGATCATCGCCACCTAAACAGTGAGGGGCTGAGAATCAAGAAAGACTTGCCAAACAAGTCTTTGTCTACTTGCAAATAGCAAAATGGTAAGCTAACCGGGAATGCATAATTTGTTTTAGCCACCACTCTAACAAATTCTAGTAAGAAATCCCCAATCGATTCTTGCATTGGTAGTGCAAAGCCAGCAGGCTCACTAGCAGTGTATTGTTTTGCAGAAACCAGAGTTAAGAGAGCGAATCAAGCTAGGAGGTATCTTAATCTTTCGAATCTCAGAGTGACGTATCCGGTGAGCCATTTTTGGACCTCATCAAATTCTATTTTAATAATTATGAGATAATTGTTAATAGGTATAGAGTTTAATTAAATTTAAACCTCTAATTTTGATTAGATTAGAATTAAAACTATTATTTCTTATCGAATAAAGATAGGTTATTAGTGTCCCTAACTGGATTAGGGGATTGTCGATAATATTTTAATTAAATAGATAAATTGTAATTCATAAATTAAAGTTATATTGATTCAATATACACTTTCAGAATTTGTATAATTGTGTTTATTATACATATTCATGAATTAAATGTTTATGTATGGGAAATACGGGATAATCAAGGACTTAGACCATTTGAGGTATGCAATTAATTTCTTTTCCTTTATTGGGAAGGTTGGATGGTTTAGTCCAATGTTTTGTAATTAGTTTTTTAAGAGCTTTTCCAGGGCTTGCATGTTTTGTCTCATCTTTTTTGTAACATTTCCCTTCTCTTGATACCAATTTCTCCCTTAGATATGTATCTCTTTCTTTCTTTTTTATATTTGATATAAATTTAAGGAAATGAAAAGAGAGACCATGAGGACAAGATCGAGAGCAAAAAAGTATGAAGAGATGGAGGCGAAGGATTGGCAAATAACTGGAGGAGAATAAAAACCATGAGATACAATCGTTAGACCTATATTCGGCTCAGTGGCTCAAGTTCAATCAAATAAAAAAATTCATGATTAGCGTAACCCGTTCATATGCATGTATGAGGGTTTTTATATCTTTATTGGTTTATATGGCATTTGATCCCATTTAGCATGTATGTATGGAACATTATTTATTTTTTTATATGTACGAGATTCATGTTGAAACAAATTAAATACGTAAGATAAATTCTAAAATAAAAAATTCATTAAATCAAATATAAAGTTAAAAGAGTGTCACATGAGATGCGTATCATTGTGGTCTTCCTCCAAAGAATAAGTTCATGATGGAGTTTTATGTGATGTTGTGCCTCAGAATCAAAGCTCCCAATGACCTTTTTTTTTTTATAACATGTAAAGAGTTGTCCCACAGACTTCAATAATTGTGATGTAAGGGCCTATTTTGACTAGTTTGGACCATCCTATGCGAGTATAGCCGAACTAGAGAGGTGAACTAATACTTATCATTTGCAAACTAGAGACCAAATAAGATTGAATCTTAGAAAAAGTAATTAGTGATAAGAGTTACTTGTTTACTCGAGTTCAATGGGTAAATAACTGTCACATGAGGCTAGCTGATTGTAGTGAGTATCCAATTCCTCACAATGAATATTTAGGGTATGTTTGGTTGGAATAATGAAAAATAAATAAGAGGAACATATTTTTATCCATTGTGAAAGAAAAACTATTTTTCATAGTGTTGTTTGATTAGGAAAGAAAAATGAAAGGAGGAAAAATAATTTACTTTAAATGTAATTTACTATTTTACTCTCATATATTACAAAAATAAATAAAAAATTATATTATCAAGAGTATAACTATAATTTTATTCATTTTTCATCACTTCCCTCCATTTTTCTCCCATATTTGTGAGGGAAAAAAATTGCCTCGAAAATTATGTTTTTGCCATCCTATTTCTTTTTCCTCCCATTTTCGATCCAACCAAACAAGTTTTTTTTTTTTTTTTTTCATTTTTCATTTCGTTTTCATTTTCATTTTCTTTTTCATCCATTTTTCACCCAACCAAACGCACTCTTTGTATGTACTCATTCCTCATAGAAGGATACAAGATTCAAAATATTTAGTGCAAGTAAAAGTAGATTCATAAAAGATCCAAAAATCTAAAATAAAATGTACAATACTTTCCTACTTCATTTTGTTTGTTAACTATACTTCTTCATATAGATTAAAATGACTAAAACATTAGATAAAGTTCTTGAGAAAATACTTTAATCAGACCCAAGTTCTCACATTAATTGTAGAAATTAAAATTCATTTTAAATTTCATACGGATAGTCTAAGTTATGAATGATCTAGTTGCGTTAGGGGAAAAATCTGAAGAAATAGATATTGTTATCCACTATTGGTTTTAGGATTATTTGTGGGCTCAATTTTATTAGATAACGTTAATGAACAACGATCTCTACATACAAAATAGAATTTTGTTGAAATCATGTATGATAGTGAAACATATGGAGTCTCTGTATGGAAAAAGAAGTCGTACTACAAGATATGACACCTCAAATGAGTTCTTTTGGACAGAGATGACGTAAATATCATCTGTTAATGGGCTTAGGCCCAAGACAATTGGCCATATTTAAGACCTAAAAGATTGAGGATCCCTTCAAATGCCAAACTAGCAGTAGACTAATTTCTTTAGATTTTAGGTTTGGTAAATTATGACATATACAAGGTTAGAATTCATCCTTCTTGTACTTCTATATATTTTGAAGATAACCAAAGGATTTTGAAAAGTAGTGATCACTACTCATTTGGAACAAGAATTCTTCGCTCCAAGAAAATGTAGAGAGAAAATTATTCTTCACAGAAGTCGAAAGCCTTGATTAAAAAAAAAATTGAGAAGAGAAAGTGTTTCCATTGTATTCAAATTGAGCATTGGAAAGGGAACTTTAGGAGTTCTTGACTTCCAAGGATATACTTTTAGGAAGCGTGCTAGAATATAAATGATCAAGAGATGAACCTAAGGAGTTTGATACATGCTAACAGGTAAGGGGCTCAGTACATGCTAACTTGTGTGGGCCCATGATCTTTGGAGACCCAGTATGCTTTCATACTTCACAACCCTACTCTAGCTTGGGATTGATGTGTCTAATAAGGTGCAAGACTGAATACTTAAACTATTTTAGAGAAATTATAATTGAAGTAGAAAATCTAATTGAAATATATTGAGACTCTGCAATTATATTGAGGAGTCCAATACTTATCCAATAAATTTTGAACTATCTAAAGGGTCAATGTATGTTATTTTAGTAGATTCCTATTGATGCACCAGAATTAAAAGCTATATAAAAAAGATAATATTGGGCCCTATTAAATATGTCAGATCAATAAATGAATTGTATTGTTTCACCTATTCGTGGAAAATGTTCTTTTGACTGTAGCAAAATTAATAAAAAAGTTCATACTAAATATGTTCCAGGTACATCATAATAGATATGGTGTAGTCAGAGACCAAGTGTCAAGTTTGTTGAAATTTGGGGTCGTCAAGCTTACTACTTGTTGCGGACGAGTAATCGAGAACCCAAAATTGTACATTTGGAGTATAACCAAGAAAAAACAATATGGAATATAATTCCTATCATTCAAGTGAATCAAAGTTGTTTTGTATACAAACATGCTATATTCTAGAGAAATAGTTTCTCAAAGTGTTTAGCATTGATGAAAAATATAATTGGATGGGTGTTGGACACCGTACAAATAAAAAAGAATCTCAGGAATCGTTTATAGTAAATGCACCCAATACACAAATTTTTTGTATGCATGGTTGGACATCCATATCATTTGATAGATATATTAGATATGGCAGTCGAGATGACGAGGTATTTTTTCAGTGTGAGGTAAAACAATCCTACCATATAAATAAGATCTTGTAGGACATCAAAAGAGGAAGGTGGCAAGAAGTTATAATTTTGAAGATGGATTGGATGTATGTCAACCGAGCTCCACTTAGATAGTAAAATAAGTAGAGACAAAGTGAAGTTAACGGAGCTAAGGTGTTAAGGACATTGTGAAATTAATATTATGGGAAACTTGACACTGTTGGCCATGCAAAGGACCTTAAGATTATACTACCACTTTGAATGTGAAATCTGGCATATAATTTAAAAATCTCAATGGCAACATTGCAAGCGATGTTGGCCCAGTAGAATACCCAAGAGGGGGGTGAATTGGGTAATTAAAAAATAATAAAAATAAAAATCAATAAGTCAAATAATTAATTTTAAGCCTAAATTAATTATTATATTTATAACACAGCGGAATTAATCAATCAACTAGGTGCACACACAAACAGCAGAAATAGACAAATTAAGAAAGTAGCACACCAGAGATTTATACTGGTTCACCAAGTTACTCTTGGCTAATCTAGTCCCCCGAGCTCCACGGAGGTCACACCCACTAAAACCAAGATTCCTTTAAAGGTAGGAACCAAACCCGCACACCGATTCTTTTACAGGCTCAGAATCAACCTTTACAATTTCCTTTTCTAAGGCTAAGGAATAACCTCTACTTTTTACAGGCTAAAGAATAACCTAATTTTTTTTTAACACTTAGGCTCAAGAATCAAAACACTCTAAATATCCTTTTACCCGATAAGGATTGAACCATTACAAAATCACTCACAAACACGCAATTCTTGTCCAGGAAGAATCACTACCTCAATCTCTTTACAGGAAGAGACTGAAACCTAACTACCCTTAATTAAATATCTCCAATGATATTTAACTTATCACAACTCACCAATACAAAAATTGATAAGTAAATCTCACTCGGAGCTTCTACCACCCTAGATATATATAAACTCAATTACTATCCCAACTAATGATAGAATTATGTGAGACGCAGAAATCTGATTTTAATAATATATGAGTAGCAAATTGGAGCACATAATCAGATTCAAGAAATTATTTGAAAGAATATTTTATTTAAAAAATCAAAAACAATTTCTAAAACCAATTTTAAAAATACAATAATAAACAAGTAATAATCAACATGGAAAGATCTCACCCGGAATACACAGAATTAATAATGAAAAAATGTAGTTTCAATTCTGGTATCAGCACAAATTGATCGCAATTGATTATTAGAATCACTCTTAGAACAACTCACAGTATCGTTGAATGATAACTCTTATAAACTCTCTCTCAAAAAGATATAGACTGATTTTAGCTCTTAGAATAATTAGAATGATTAGATCTCTTAGATAATTCGCAGGTCTATATAAGGGCACATGTAATCAGCCTCCTAATGGTTAGTTTACAAGTGTCATGACAATAAAATACTCTTATAAACCCTTCATAACATGAGGACTTCATTGAGGTTTAATTTTACTTAATAACAATTTTTAAAACTCTCAATTAAATCCCCAAAGTATTTCTCAATTAAAACAAATAAGTATAGAATCCATCTTAAGTACCAAATTGAGAAACTTGAATAATTAATGAACCATATTGAAAGGATTTAATTAGTATATGAACAATATCTCAAATGTTAAGAATATCCCCGAAATTTCTCTCAAAGCTTAACAAAAAATGGCTACTTTTGGATTTAAAATCGGATCAACCAATATCCTAAAACTGCACGTTCAATCGACTGCCCAGTCGATTACAGAATACTGGAAGTAGCCCATGCACTTGATCGGTCGACTTCTCGGTCGACTTCTCAGTCGACTTGCAGATTCAGAGAGTTTGCCAAGCTTCTATTGGTCGACCTCTCTCTCGACTTGCAAATTCGAAGAGTTCATCTTCTTTCTCTGGTTGACTCCTCAGTCGACTGCTCTCTCCTGAATCTCTTCTCTGATCTTGTTTTTAACTTATTTTCTTTTACAATTTTACCCATTTATCCATATTTATATTCAAATGAACTCCACTAATACTTTTATATTCTATTTTAGTCATTCAAAAATAATTTTTTTTTAATTCACATAGGAGTAAATAAATATACTCAACCAAAACACAAATAAAAGATAAAATTCATTTTATGTAGTGTGTGTGTTCCTTAATGGGATATTAAGAGTTTATATTTATCTGGGTTGTTTTCCCTAATGTCTTCAAACTCTTAATACTTCTTCATCATCTTGATATCTTCATTTAGCATCCATTCACTTTGACATCTTCATTATTGGAACTTTAAATCACTGAAACACTTAATCAAACATTAGTTTCACCAAACTTTCAATATTTAATTGTTCATCAAAATTTTGAGATCAACAAGCGACATTTACATAAATTAGTTAGAGGGTTTCATAATGGATTGCATCGTGAACTGGACAAATTGCAAATGTTTATTTATAGAACATGGCAATATATTAAAAATTTAGAACATTCATTTTTTTACAAAAAAAAGTTATAATTTTAACTATGGTGAGAACAAGAGATTATTCAAGAGTCTACATAAAAGTGTCGGATAAGCAATAATGTTCCCATTTTATAAAATAGCGAACACTCTTACTTTGGAATAATACCTCTGGTCATACCGTAATTCTCATTAAAATTTTCATAAGGATTTAGAAAAGTCATCTTCAATACTAGGTGTAAAGATTTATAGAGATAGATCAGGAAGGATGCTTTTATTCTAAATCTTATTATGTTGGGCCAATATTGCAAATTACTAATAAGAACCTCTGTCCATTCATCATGAGATTTGTTAAGAACGATAAAATGATTAAGATTTCAAATATTTCACCAACTGAAAATCTCATATATGTTGTGTTATGTTCTAGACTTGATATCAAACATGTGGTTAGCTTGACTAGCAGATATCAATCTCATCCAAATTGAGAGAACTAGATGGGGTTGAAATATATCCTAATGCTTTGGAAGAATTAAGCATAGATTTATGGATTTGCAGAATCAAATTTCCAACCCTATGTGAATTACCATTAAGATTTTTTCAGACACTTGTTTTCTTTGATTAGTGGGGTCATTAGTTAAAATAGTTATGAATTAGATCTACAACTGCATATTCCTCTATAAAGTCCAGTTCATTAGAGTATAAAATACAATCAATAAGGGAGTAAGGAGTGAAAAGTTTGTTTCTCGAACTCCATTCCAAACATTAATCAATGATATCTAGGTATTATGACAACAATGGGACTATAGTCCAGGAGGAACCTATATCTCATCAAAATCTAAAAAACAGGAGCAATGCTTTCCTATGATAAGTAGAAGATGAAATATCTATACATAGAGAGTAGCCACAATGGATAACGTGACAGATCTACTCACTTGGGCCCCTAACCCTAGTAGTTACATAAGCATCTTTAAGGGATTGGTATTAGATATTATACCAGATTGGCTATAGTACTATATAGAGATTGTTAGGATAAACCCTATAAACAATGCTAATTGTTGTATTGGATTTATCTCAAGTAAATAAATAGTTAAGAAGGAAAATTTGGGTATTTTACATATCACTACATAATTAATGTATAACTTTTAAAATGCCTAGATATTCAATTGAAATGTCTTAGCTTTTAGTGGTAATTAAAATGAGTGACATCATAGACATTTAATAACAAATATTCTAAATGTTCTCAGTTATAGAATTATTAAATTGATACTTAATAGTGAAATTAGATTAACTTGTGAGGTGTTTTTGCTATTGAAAATGGAAATCTCAGATCCATTAGTATGAGATATTGGAAAAACCACAATGGACCTTTCAGGATTACAAGGTTCTGAACATGATCATACATGTTGGTAAACTTACTTAATGTCAAAGTAGAATATCCAAGTTCTGATGGTGCATGTGATCTTTTCACTTGAGGTAATGTTTGTTATTTATAATTCTCCATGGATGGTGGTGGGGGACTTTAACGATATTAGTTTCACAATCTAAGAAGTCTGGACCAGTGAGCAACCAGGATATTCGCCGCATCAATACCTTTAACACCAATACATCCAAATGTGGGCTGAATGACCTAGGTGCTAGTGGACCAGCTACGACTTGGGCGGGCAAGGCTACCAATAGAGCTCGAGTTAACAAAAGGTTGGATCGTGCCTTGGCTAATGCCGATTGGTGCACCAACTTCCCAGAAGCTAGGGTGGAAACCCTCCCTCGTACGTATTATGATCATTCCCCTCTTCTTGTTCATGTCCTGGGTATTAAACTGTGTAACTCTTCTTGACCATTTAGATTTGAAGCTATGTGGATGGAACATCCTAGCTTTAAATCCATTTTGGAAGCGAATTGGAATAATTATGGTATGAACCTGGATAACAATTTAGAGAACTTTAAAAAGATTATATTAAAATGGAACAAATAAGTTTTTGGCAATATTTTCAAAATCAAAAAGCATCTTCTAGCTAGGATTTTGGGGATCCAAAAGTTTCAAGACTCAAATTTTTCTAGCCGATTGGATAACCTTGAAAAAGCCCTCAAAAAAGAGTATACGGATCTTTTGAAAAAAGAAGAGATCTTCTGGTTCCAAAAGTCCAGAATCAACTGGCTTACTATTGGGGATAAGAACACCAAATTTTTCCATGCTGCTACTAATCAAAGGCACAGGAAAAACAGAGTGTTGATTATTAAAAATAATCTAAATGAATGGCTGGATAGTCAGGAGGATATTAAGCATCACGTTCGGGGGTTCTTTCATGATCTTTTTTGTGATAACCCCCCCCCCCCCATACATTTCTGCTCTGATCTGAATAATCAGACTTGTATCCACCCTATTCAGTCTTCTAACCATCCCTTCCTTAGCTCAACGCCAAAAGATGAGGAGTTCAAAACCAATTTGTTTAACATGGGGGACTTTAAGGCCCCGGGCCCTGATGGCTATCAAGCTATTTTTTATAAAAGGAAATGGGACAGGGTGGGGAAAAATCTCTTTGATTTTGTTAAATCTTGCTTCAATAATAAAGATATGCCCCCCAAAATAAATGAGACCCTTATTGTTCTTATCCCCAAAGTGGACATTCTTGAAAAAATGACCCAATTCCATCCTATTAGTCTGTGTAATGTTCCGTATAAGTTGGTTACTAAAATTTTGGTTGCAAGATTGAGACCTTTGTTGTCCAAAGTTGTCAGCCCGTTTCAAAGTAGCTTTATCCCAGGTAGACAAACTACGGATAACATTATAATCGCCTAAAAAATGTTATACAAACTCAAGTATTCGAAGGATAAAAAAGGTGGAATGATTATCAAAATTGATTTAGAAAAGGCTTATGATAAATTAAACTGAGACTTTCTTGAGAATACTCTTTGTTTTTTTTAATTTTCCCCCTGATTGGATTAAGTTAGTCATGAACTGTGTTAGAAAAGAGACGGCGAGAGTTCTATGGAATGGAGAGCCTCTTGAAGGTTTTACATTCCAAAGAGGCTTCTGGTAAGGGGACCATCTCTCCTCTTATTTGTTTGTGTTATGCATGGAAAGATTGTCTCTGCTTATTTCAGAGGAAGTGGAAAAAAAAAATGGCGAGGTATTAAAACAGTTAAGAATGGTCCCGTTATCTCCCACCTGTTATTTGCGAATGACATTCTTCTGTTTGCCAAAGCGGACAAAGAGACATACAAATCCATTTAGAACACCCTGACTGTCTTTCCGACTGCTTCAAGTTTGGTCATTAACTTTGAAAAATCTAAAATGCTTCTTGCTCCCAAAGTTAACAATCTAATTGCTAGGGACATTAGCAAAGACCTGGGTATTCGTTTAAGTAAGTATTTGGGAACCTATCTTGGTACCCCCCTTATTTTAAACAGAATCAGTGAGAAACAGTTTAACTTTGTTCTAGAGAAAATGCAAAAAAGACTCTCCAATTGGAAAGCTAATAACCTTTCCGTAGCGGGTCGAGTTATGTTGATAAAATCAGTGTTAACATCTATTCCAATTTATACTATGCAAACTGTTCCCCTCGCCATTAAATTGTGTGACAAAATTGACAAATTGGCCAGAAGTTTTCTCTGGGAAGACACTGATGATGGCAGAAAGTGTCATCTAATCAACTGGGATAAGGTATGTGCTCCTTCTAATGTGGGAGGCCTAAATTTTAGAAAGGCTAAGAACATCAATGTTGTGCTTATGTCTAAACTGGGTTGGAAAATTGCCTCTAAAAATAATAACCCCATATGGGTGGATGTTTTCATGGGAAAATACCAGATGGATAGGAACCCCAGAACTTGGAAGAAGCAAAACAAATGTTCGCATGTCTGGAGGGGTATCTTCTGCTCCAGGCTAATCATTGCCAAAGGTCTTAAATGGAAAATTGGGAATGGCGTTAACGTTAATCTTTGGAACGATTGGTGGTGTGGCAATGGGCCTCTGGGCAATGATGAGCTCCAACAAAGATTGGACCTTAAGGTTACCGATATATTGGATTATTCTGGTAGTTGGTTTCTTCTACCAATTATCCATATTATCTCGGATAGCCAAGCTAATGATATCTTGAGCGCTGAGCCCCCGAATTTTCTAGAAGAAGATGCAACCATCTGGACTCCGGAAAATTCGGGCAAATTCACAGTTAAATCGGCTTATGCGATTGTTGCGGATTTTAATACTTCCCAATCCTCCTTCAAGTGGGAGTGGATTTGGACGCTTAAAATCCCTCAAACCCTTAAATTCTTTATTTGGAAAATCTTTCACAAACGGCTACTCACTAATGAATTGAGGGCTAAATGGTTTATGGATTCCTCGGCTATTTGTAATAGATGCAATGGAGCTGTTGAAACTATTGAACGTGTGCTTAAAACTTGCCCTAATACTTGGCACATGTGGTCCATGTGCTTTGATAGAAACCAGCTTATAAGGAATAGAGAGATGAATATCCAAAATTGGATCTCTAAATTTATTAGAGGACGGATGGTCAAACCCTCTCTCTTTTACTTATTTGTTGTCATTTTATGGGGCATTTAGAAGGACCGGAACAAAGAATCTATCGAAGGGAATAGCAATGACCCTTATTTGGTGGTATCCAATATTTACCGCCACTCGAAGGACATGCTGGAAGCCTTTTGTCCTTCGAAATCTTATAATGGATATAATTGGCCTTCTGATTTTAAATAGTCTCCTCCCCTTGCAGGATACTTCAAGCTAAATACGGATGGGTGCGCCCTTGGAAATCCAGGAAGAGGAGGAGTTGGAGGACTTATCATAAATATGGACGGAGCATGGCAAATTGGGTTTTTTGGTTATCTCCAATCTTGTACAAGCTTGGAAGCGGAATTAAGAGCGATTCACATAGGCCTTTACCTGGTTATATCGAAAGGATTTGTGAGGGTAATGATCGAGACTGATTCTCAGGAAGCTGTGGACCTCATAAAGGGAGATTGTTCGGAGACACACCTCCTGAGAGGCTGGATTATGGAGTGCAAATTCATCCTGGAGAACCACGATATGGAGATCAGAGCTATCAAGAGAGAAGGAAATGGATGTGCAGACTTCCTGGCTCGCATGGGAGTAATAAGCATATCAGAGCTCCACTATCTTGAGGATCCTCCAAAGGGTATCAAAGGCTTATTGTTCGCTGATATGAAAACGGATACCCCCCGGCCTGGCTGCTAGTTTTTGTGTTGTTCCTTTTTCTACAAAAAAAAAAAAAATTATATACACACACACACTTTGATAATGCTAAATCATGTGTTCTAGCAACGGTTCTTGGAAGATTCTCATTATTGTAGTGAATCATATACATAGACATTCGAGTAATGAATAGAGGATCTATCCCCCTTTAATAGAAAGAAAAATTACCAATATGATTATATTATTTAGTTCAATTAAGTCTTTGGTTAAAGTAGTATGATGAGTCGAATTAGATTCCAATTGGCCTCACAAGTAAATTAAATCATTAATCAGTAAATATAATAGAAGTAGGATTTTGATTTTATCCATATCCTACTAGATTAATTGTTTTATTATTTTGTATACATCACAAATTGATTGTTTTATTATTTTGTATACATCACAAATTGATTTAGGACTACGAAATTAAATTGTGAAGAGAAAATAATATATATATATATATATATATATGTGTGTGTGTGTGTGTGTGTGTGTGTAAAATTTAATTGTTTTTACGTAGACTTAGTTTCCTTAAGTATGGTGTTGAAATTTAAAGCAAATTTGGTTGATAAAAATTAGAAAGCATGTTGTGATGTTAAAGAATACAATTGTAACAAATTTAATACTAATTTTGGTGTTATTGAATGTAGCAAAATAGATTTTAAAGAAACTACTAAATTATTTCAATAAACTACTATTTCGTTCAATACAAGTAATAGCCAGTTAGACTTGTGTCGTATCCGATCAAAACAAGTAGAATATTTTTTTTTATAAGGTATATTACTTCCTTTTTTGCCTGAATTGCACACTTAGTAACTCAATGTATGGTTACAAATTGGAGTGGTTAGTGAAGAACAACCATCGGAACGGATTTGTCGTAAAATTGTCTTTTTAACCATTGTTCAAGCTCTTGAACATAGGTTGAGTTTATGCACGTTGAAGCTTTCCAATTCAAGACAGACTACCAATTGTCGTCTTTACATCTGGCAAAATCCGGTCATCTACCCAATTCTGACATTTTAGGTGGTGGACATACTACTTAGAAGATTTATTGATTCGGAGCGCTCCATCGAATTGTACTAACTAATTGACGTAATTGATCGTGTTTTTTAGGCGGGCCTTTTTATAACTCAATTTTTTGTTTTGAGTTTTTATAATTACTTTTTGGGTGTTGGGTCAATTGTGCCAAAAATTAATTGAGAAAATAATATTTCCATAAATGTCAATATGAACAACTGACAGCCAAAACAAAGGGATTGGCTCGAAAAATGACATGGCCTCATGGCATGGTTTTCTATCATATTTCGATGTTTGGTCGCAAAGAATGGAACCGTCTCTAGGCCCGATTATTACTACTTGCGCCGTTGGGCCATATTCTTACGATCCCATGTAACCCTGATTGGGCTATTTTTTATACATCAAACCATAAAAGCCAGCAGAATATTCAAACCCATTACACATATTTAGGCCTCTTAGCTACACATATTTGGGCCTCGGGTACATATAAAAAGAAAAATAGAAAGATAATATTTTTATCGGAAAAATAAAATAAAAATCGTAGTGTAATAAAAGAAAAAAAAATTATTTAATATAATTTATTATTTTATCCTCACATATTATAAAAATAAATTAAAAATTCTATTATGAATAGTATCACTTTTCTTCATTTTTTTTTCAAATTTGTGTGGGAAAAAAAAATTCCTATCTTTTTCATCCTATTTTAAATCTATACTAAGCAAGTTTTTTATTTTATTTTTCATCTTTTTTTTTTTATTATTTTCTTTTCTATCTATTTTCTACTTGACCAAACGCGCCCTTAGACTAACATGTGTTTTAATCCAGATTTTCTTGTCTGAGAGCACCCTATAAGTAAAACTAAGCCCAAAGAATATTTAAGGTCCAGCCTGCAAATGTTACCATGTTATTTTTCGGTGGACTCTGACAAAAATTTGTTTCACTTCCAAAAGTCGCTATTTTTAATGGCATTTTCGTAGATGGAGTTGTTATTTTAAAGACCGACATTCCACAAGTTTTTTTTTTTTTTTTTTTTCACCGAATAGTCCTATGGTAGACCGTTGTTACCAAATAGTCCTTTTTTTTAAGTAGGCTTTTTTCTTGGACGATTTTTCCCTTCCGTAACCTTCACGGTCAACTTCAAACTTCGTCTTCATTGTTACTAGGTTGGGCGAAATTCGGTGAACATAAATTGGTTGCCGTGACGAGGATCAACAGACTGCCGGGATAGTACCATTTGGGGTCGTCGGCACACTTTATCTCGAAACAAACCCCGCAACTCAACCCATTGTTGAACAGCGCTGCCGTGTTCATGCCGTAACCCTGAATGTACAGGTTACCATACCCACAAGCTCCACTTAGAGAGAGAGAGAGAGAGAGAGAGAGAGAGAATGTATCACTAATCCTTTAAAAAATTGAAAAATCCAGAAAAACAAAGTAGAAAACGCACAAAAAATACTTCAAATTGCGAAGAAATTGTTCTAATTAGGGGAAATACATTCTACATTTCTACCCCAAATCAAATTCCGTAGCGAAATTCCAGTAGAATCTAAATGGCTATGGAATATGTAAGTATCTACAACAATGGAGGTGAGTTTTGGTTTGTTTTCTACACCGATTAATGAAGGTTCGTTATCATTACCCATCGCCGATCTAATTTTGATTTTTTCTTTTGTTTCCAGAAAGTTTTGGTTTGTTTTCTCTGGTTATCAATGATCTAATTTTCTTTGCCGAATAAATTTGTATGTGTAGTTGAAGATTGTGTTGAGATTATTTAATACAACATGATACCATGTTGAATATAATATGATCTCGTGTTATATTCAACACGGTATCATTCTCAAAAGAATTTGTGTTGATCAAGATTTTAATTTCGTGAATCAAGATTTTTGAATAGATTGTGCAACAGTGTGATGTTGAACATAACATGATGTTCATGTTATATTCAACATCACACTGATCTGAATATTTGTGAAATTTTCAAGATTCTAATTGCGTTGATCAAGATTTTTGAATTGATTATGCAACAATGTGATGTTGAATATAACATAATGTTATTTTTTTAATGTGATGCATTAATTTTTGGAAAGAGTTTTACTGTAATTATTTAGTATTTTTATGATAATATGTGATGTTAAATATAATATCATGTTATTTTCAACATGATGTTGATTTGTTGTATTCATTTTTCCATTTGAATACAACATGATACCATGTTGAAATATAATACGATCGTGTTATATTCAATAATATTTTATTTACAAACATTATTTATTTTTTTCAAAATATTTTTCGTATTTTTTAAGAATTATCATGATTTAAAACAGGATGATATCATGTTGAATATAACATGATATTATATTCAATACAGATCTGACAGTATGAAAATATTAAATCATTTTCAATTCAAAACTTAATGATGTTAAATATAATATGACCTCGTGTTATATTCAACATCAACTCGTATTGCACATAAGAATTTCGTTCAGATTTTCAATCTTTAATTTTGTTTGTTGGTTTAGAATCGATTTGTCCATAGTTATTATTGATTTCGATTTTTTCCAAAAACGTCGTTCGTCGTTCATATTTGTTCGTCTTTCATTATCTATTCGGATTTTTTCAAATCAATGTATTTGATGAAATTTTTGCACAGATTTATGCAATTAATCTCTCTATTTTTGTTGAAACGATGGATTTGGAGTTGCGACGAAGAGTTTTTTCGTGATGGATCTCAGATGAACAGTAACGCATGGGTAAAATTGTCCAAAAAACGAAAAAGACTATTTGGTAACATGTTTTTGGAAAAGGTTTATACTGTAATTTTCTCTTCCTTTGAGGATCATTTGGTAAGCGCCCAAAAAAAATGTGAAATCACTATTAGGTTGCGTTTGGGCAAAGGATTTGACAAATTTAAGAAATTTGTGAAATGAAGGGATTTCAAAATCCTAAATTTTGAAATCCATTCATTTTACAAATTCCTTATTTGGATAATTGTTTGAGTTGAAGTATCTAAACATGTAATTAATAATTTCCTTATTTGGATAGGTAAAATATTTGTAAACAGTATTTATTTTAATTCCAAATTTCAACAAATTTATGGAACAAAACATAATTATTAGAACAATTTTATTGGGATTAAAACACAAACCACTAACAACACATAACTATGACCATAGGTTTTTTTTTTTTTCCTGTTTCTTATCCCACTTCTGGGGAAAAAAAACACAGAAACAGAGCTTGAATCGACAACCAAATTTTCCAAATCGACGACGAACGGCGACCAAATGAAATCGACGACCACCCAAATTCGAACTAGTAGAAGACAAGCGATGGAGACGGCGAAAGGTAGACGACGAACGACGAACGAAGAACGAAGATAAAGATGATGCAAAAATTTTCAATTGCTCAATGGAAAGCTCATCCAATTACACAAAATCTGAAAACAAAGCAAGTGAAAATTGCAAAGAAATCGCTTATACCTAAAAATCCGACGAAGAAGCCTTGCGACGAAGAACCCTAGATGATGAACGATCGACAACGAACGATAGTTCACAATGAACGATTGAAGACGACAAGGAAGAGCGATTGAAGGATGTTCGACAACAGGATGAGAAATCGGAGGGCGATTTCGTTGAAGGCTGAGGAATTGGAGGCCGATTTCATCGTCGGCTGAGAGATTAAGGCCTGAAAGTTCGTTGACTGCAGTTGAGAGATCGCATTCGTCGAGCGAAGGCTGGTCGTCGCGACTTCTATGTATTTTTTTTTAAAACGAAAAAGAGTAAAAAATATACATGTAAAATAGGAAAACCACCATCCCAATTGTTGTTGACAAAGTTTGGTTTTTGCTTCGAAATTACTAAAGTTCGAATTCTCCGACAATACTCTATACATGTTGCGGAAATAATTTTTATTATATTAAAAATTCAAGTGTTAGTTCGTGATACAGACAAAATATGAAAAAAATTAAGGTTAATTTGAAACAAAAATGGTATCGTCGGTGGACCCCAAATTGACCCGAAATTGATAAAACATGTTAAAAGTTGTTTTTCTCTATTTTACGTAAGTATCAATGAAACGTGAGTATTATTTTAATAAATTAAAATTTTAGAAGGCTAGATTGTGATGTATACAACATAAAAAAGGGATCTATTCGGTAATTTATGAGGCATCGTTGGAGAAATCAAACATGAGTTAGAAATCCAAGAAACTTAACGAAAAGATATTTTCTACCTCCTTTGCGTGTATATATATATATATATATATGAAGCGTGAAATTTATTTTTAATAAATTAAAAGATCGGGATGTTAGTCCGTGAAATGAACATCACATAAAAAAACTAAGATCGGTTTGGTCTTGTATATGTGTTGCGGGAAACCCTAACTTAGAGTAATGTCTAGGCAAAAAATAAACTTTGTTGACATGGTTACAAAGGAATTTGAAATGGCGACTTTTCCATTTTACATATTTTCTTTTTGTTTTATTTATTTTTTATTTTAAAAAAAACAAAAAAAAAAAAAAAAAAAAAAACAAATGTCAGTATTACTAATAGCAACTTCAAATTTTATTTTTTATTTTTAAAAACTAATATGAAATAGAAGACGGATTTTAAAATAGCAATTTCAACTATGAAAATGCTATTATGAATACCCTAATTGCGGGGATAAATTTTTAAATATCCTAGACCGAGAAACAGATAAGGACTTCACATCTAGATTGGAAGCAAAGACTGAAACTAGTAAAGTGTTTCCTCTCCTATATGAGGGAAAAACTCTTTATTTACCACTTTCTATAAAATGTTCCATCAATACCCGCAAAAAAATTATGGTAGGAATGTTGTACCAGAGTTTTAATATAATCTTCATTCAAACGTTAACATATGTATTGCAAAAGGAATCACAAAAAATAACATTTTGACTGGACAATTTTTAAATAAGTGTTGTTAAAGGGGATCAAATATTAAAACTATCATATCTACATAGCGGAATATAAAAACTTTAAATCATAATTTGATATCCAATTCCTTAAGTCAGATCTATCCTTTAAAACAAAGAATACAGATAATATTAAAAATCTTCTAATAAATATACATCTTTCTGTACTTTAGTCTCAAAGCCGATAGTTCCCAAAGTAAGATTTGAGAAGGTTCTTCTAAAAGCGTTTGAACACGAACAAAACCAGCTACATGAGGTTGATTGTCTTAGAAGTGACACAAATGTCTAATCTCTAACAATATCCATATAGAGAACCTCAAAAAGAAGAGTGTTCTTGAGATTTTTAAAATCAAATCTAATAGTAACACTCTAAGACAACTCTGATTTAAATCTAGGAAATAACAGCATTTAAATTAGTGGTGCAAAAAGGAAAATAAATCTCACAAATACAGAAGACTAATAGAGAATGGAGGGGTGGCCAAATTGGTTTTAGGGATAGGCGGCCCAATGGATTATGTTCCTTATAAATAATGTCCAAGGTTCACAACCTTGGACCCCTTCTTTTTCTTAATTGCACTTTGCCCCTTGAACTTTTAAGTTCAACATTACTATCCATTCATTTTTCAAGGATTTTTCTAACATCAATTCCCCGTGTAATCTCTTAAGTTCATACCAAAAGTTGGATGGTAAAAATAATTTATTATTTTACTAATAAATTAATTAATAATAATTAGAACAATTCAAATTTTATCCTTCAAGAAGAAATTGATTTTTTTTTCCTTAAGGCATTTCCTACAACTGTGAGTCATGTCTACCCACTTATCACAGTCAAGTCCAGTTGGAAGAAATTTAACGAAGAGAATCCCTGCAGGTATGATTTGTATATTCCACGATCTCTCTATCAGTATACTTAAAAGAACCAACACAATATGTTTAAGTAATAAATCCATAGTCCAAACATATATATTTAACTAATAATATAATTTATTGTGGTACCTGATTGAAATCTCATCCCAATCATTACACTGCTCTGACCAGAGACTTGGATAAACTATATAAATTGAATCACATGGTTTGCATACTTTTTTGCTAAGAATGATAGATATCTTGTTACACACTCGTATATTCTCATGTATATCCTACTATATCCAAGGAATACATTTGAAGACTCATGGTTAGAAAAACAACAATCAGTATTATTAAAGTACTCATACATGTAATATACAATACCCTAGGTACAAAAGTTCACGGAATACAATCACGCCTCAAATATCCTATTTTGACACAATCAAAAGAATAATGTAGGACATCAAAGATGATCACATTCAGTGTCTTACTACCTCATAGTAAGTCACTTTATAGATGTTCCAGTATCTCATAATAATGAATTGAGACTTATCATTCTCAAAAACAGAATATCATATCAAGTTAGCCTAGATTGTTCCAATATCCCATACTAATAGATTAAGACTTACCATTCTCAAATAGAAAATATCAGATCAAGCTAACCTAGATTGTTGAAGACCCTTTTCAACAATCCAATACTGACTAAGAATATTTTAGAATATCAAGTGACAAAATATCTTTGGTATCCTCCTACTTAATCATATTAAATAGTCGGTTATTCTACTCAATATTCAAAGTCTACAGCGATAAAGATATAATTACAAAAATAATATCAAGAAAAACCTATTAACCACAAAGGAATTTAAGTCTTATTTGATGGTTTTGATGATCCAATTAACTTTGACGTTTGGTTGGATTAATGTTGTTATTGAAGATGTGTTTACATAGTCAGGATCAAAGGAAGATCAATATAATGAATTAATAAAATGAGAAACATCCATGAATGATCAACATGATGATAATCAGAGATATGACGAAGAAATATATTTTGAAGAATATTTTTTGCACTTCTAAGGTAAAAAACTAGGATCACTCACTGCACATGAATTGATCATATATGCTTATACGTGTTTGATAATGTGTTTAAGAGTGTTTAAGTAATGTCTTAGATGTGTTTTAATAATAATAATAATAATAAACAAATAAAAAAGGTAGTAAGAATTGGTCAACTAATTTAAAAAATTAATCAATTGATAGTAACTATAATTTGAAATTTATTAAAACCTAAAAAAGTGCTCAAACGGTCAACTGAAAGGGAATTCGATCGACTAAAAAATACAAGTTCCTAGAATTTTGTTTAAAAAAAGGGAATTGGTCAAATATTGATAGAAATATGTTACCAGAAAACCTAAAACGGTCGACTCAATTGTGAAACCAGTCGACTGATTAATCTTCAGAACCATTGAGAATAGGCTTCAAATGGTCATCGAATTGGGAATCTGTCGACCAATTTGCCTAAAACTTATTTTTTTTAAATAGACATTATTTTGGAATATTTTTGTCGCAATACTTATGACTAAATATTTCTTAATTATTTTTAAATCATCCAAAATATTTTTAAATAATTGAATTTTTTTTTTTTTATTATTTGAAAATGTGGATTTTATTGATAATGGAGTCCAGCCCTTAAATTTCGCGATCTCCTAGTCTTTTCGGTAAAATATCTTTGCATGATTTTTGGGGCTCGTCTTTGAATTAATTTGAGCATGAATCTTGACTGATTTCAAGCCAAAGTAATAGTCTAATTAGTTGATGGTAAGTTAACTTATGGGGAGAGATATTGGAAGAGATATGGGGGATCTTCGTGCAAACTAGGTGTTGAACTTTGTCTTTCAAATTGGCTATATATTAACTACGTTTTCTAGAGATTATACATTAAGAGAAATCAGAATTTTTGTGATTAAAAAAAAATATTTTATGGGAAAAAATTGAGCCTTAAACATTCGAGAGATCTAAATTAAAAAAAAAAAGAAAAAAGTGTGAAATCATTGTGAGAATATCGATTATTCTCTTGAATATATTTATAGAAGAAGATCGTCTTGAAAAATCGAATTCATTGACTTTTCATTCAAATTACTTTACAAGAGTTCTTGGTGAGGTGGTTTTTATTTATATTCTAGATCTATATGTGCTAAATTTGTGTGCTCAATCTTGAAAATCGTTTTCAAAAAGAAATCTTTGAATCTTATTATTGAAAATCTTTTTCAAAAGATAAAGACGATTTGTATTATTTGGTTTACCTAATTCTATGTTTAACTGATATTAAATCCAAATTAATTCCTTCACGTGTTTCAATTTGATTATCTATTAAAACGTGAAACACTTCTATCACCTAGATTGGTTTATCAATTGAGTTTATTTTTAGGGTTAATTAGACTTTATCCCTTGTGATTAAGTCATTTTGCACCTTGTCTTCTTGTGGTATTCGTGTCACCACTTTGTCTCATGTGATTAGGCTTTTGTTGCACTTTACCCCCCTCATTAGCACTTTGCCTCCTGTAGTTATGCCTACATCATGGGGTAAAGTGCAATAAAGTCTAATTTTAGGGGGCAAAGTGGTGACGAAAATACCACAGGGGGCATAGTACAAAATGATCTAACCACAGGAAGGTAAAGTATAATTAACCCTTATTTTTATTAGCATTGGTAGAAGCTTTGTGTAGAATAAACAAAGATATTTTTTATATTTGTGCGAGATTATAGCTCGAACCTAAGTGTAATTGGCCTGGGTGAGAGTGTGATTAGGTATAAAGGGAACTAACCTAATCATAAGAAGTTTGATTCTTTCATGTGAAAATGATCAAAGTGGATTTTTAATTAGTGAATTGAATTCCATGCGAGAGCTCAGGGGAGTGGACGGAAGCAAAAGTAGTTTGCCGAACTACTATAAAATATCTTGTGTCAAATTTCTTTATCCTTTACTTTGTGTGTGTGCACTAAATATAACGCTTTCATATTTAATAAGATAAAATCAATCAGGGATAAAATATGTTTGGTATATTTTTAGATATACAGTACCTTTTATTAATACTTGAGATTGAAATATTTTATAGTTACAAATTTTTAATGTAATATTAAAAAATTGATTGTGTGACTTACATTGTCCCAAAAACAAAATCTTGTATAACCTTCCAACCCTTTTTTTTAGCAATTCCCTTTACTCTAGTTGGACTTAACAATATAGATGCGGATAAGGAGATGATACCAACTTTATTAAAGGCCAATTGACTGTACAATTTCATTTTGACAGTATCTTTACCATTTTATCTCATCGTTTTTTGGATTTATTTTTGTAGTTATTAGCCAAATCAATCTTAGGAGTGTAGTTAATTGTTATTAAATTGTTAAGGAATGTTTTAGTTAGAAAATGGGTGATAGCAAGTGTTGGTCTAAAGTTCTACCCAAGAAGGAGGTGAATTGGGTAGTTTAAAAATTTTAATCAAAGTAATTTTTCCTAATCAATTTTTATCATGTTAAATGCGGAAACATGAATAGTAGATGCACACAAAAAGAGTAAGGATAGAGAAAATTGACATACATAAATTTTTATAGTAGTTCGACCAACTACTTTTACCTACGTTTACTCTCTTGAGCTTTAGTAGAGAATGTGAATCCACTAACCCACACTAATTATTTTCCTACGTAAGAATCAAACCCTCACACTAATCTTTTTCACAGGTAAGAATCACACATTTACAAACCCTGATTAAGTCAGTTCTCTTTATACCTAATCACACCATCAGCTAGACCAATTGCACTTAGGTTTGAACTGCAAGCGCATAAATACCAAAAAATTCAAGTTTTTTCTCACAAAATTTTTTACCAACACTTATAAATATCAAATTCAAAATTCAGTTTGATTCTAAGTGTTATAGAAATGTTTATCAATAGTACTTGAGAATCAAATATTTTGACTTTATTAAATAAGCACAGAATCAATTAATACTAGATCTCATAAATCATTTCAATCCTTTTAAACAATATTTTTAAGGGTTAATTACACTTGACCCCCCTCTGGTTAGGCCGTTTTGTACTTTGCCTCTTGTGGTATTTTTGTCACCATTTTTTCATTTGTAATTAGGTTTTATTGCACTTTACCATTTGATTTAAGTATAACCACAAGAAATAAAGTGTTGACGATGAAGGTAAAGTGTAACAAAGACCTAACCACAGTGGACAAAGTGGTGACGGGAATACCATAGGGGACAAATTGTAAAACGGCCTAATAACGAGGGAGTAAAGTGTAATTAATCCTATTTTTAATGAAGAATATCAAAGAATTTCAAAAACGATTTTCACATAAATAACTTTTAAAGGCTCAAATATAATACATAATCAGATAATCAATATAGCACAGATTTTAAGCACATAAACAATAATTAGAATGTTCTCACCGAGCATCTTTTAGATGAATGACTTGAAAAACAATGAAATACTTCTTGGTTTTGTAGAAAAATCAGTGTGCCTCCAACATAAATTTTCTCGATCAATTGAGCATTTTCATGATGTAGAATTTCTCAAATATTTTTACGTCAACAATTTTTTTAGAATATAATTTTCTCACTTAAAGATCTGATTTTCTAGATGTATTTAAACCGAAAAAACGCAAGTTAATATATAGGGATGTCAAATATACGCTCCAGCGGCTATTTTTCAAAGATCTTGCCTAAAATCTCTTCCTTATAACCATAATAATTAGCCCAAAAAATAACGACTACTTCGACCTTGTATCTAGTATTTAAAATATCCAGATTTATGATCAAAAAATGTTTAGAGATTGGCCCCAAAATATATAGAAAGAAGTTTCAGCTACAAGACCTTAAAATCCGAAAAATAAATGATTAAAATATATTTTCAACATAATCTTTTAAAAAATATTTCTAATCATTCAAAATCATTTTAAACCAATGAAAAATGATTTAAAAATGTCTAAATATGAAGAGAGAAAAAAAAAAAGAGGCAGGAAGATCTTCATTTAAAAAATTGAACGCCCATCGGTTAACCGGTTAGTTGGTTAGTCAATTGTTTCTTGCAACGTTAAAAAAATAAATAAATAAATAAAAATCATTTTTTTAAGATATTTCGGCCAACCAAAATTTCAAGTTAGTCGACCGACTTAGACTCCGTATCTACCCCCGACCTATCTGTCGACCGAAATAATATTTTTAATGAATTAATGGAATATGTATCTGTAGCCGATTAATCTATTTTTCATCCTTTAACTACTTTCTCAAAAATTAGTTAAACCCCAACACCTCTAAACATGCATGAAAAATATCTTAACTCATTTATACTCACATGCATGCATATTTATCACTTAATCATACACAATATTAATTCCATCCATCACATATTCCAGTGTAGTATGTGAACCTAATTGGAATGAAACAAAATTGAAAAATATAAATGTTAATGTTTACCTTAGGAAATACAAAGAAATGATTTATCAAAAAATCTTGATCTTCCAATCAATTTGCTGAGCATAATCATTCTGGATTCATCATCATTTGTCAAAAAGACTTGATTTATTATCACATCACTAAATCTGTCACACATCTTAATAAACATATTCCTTAAAATATCAAGGTATTATTGTCATCAAAATCAACGTCAATGTGATTAAATTTTTTAGGCTAACAACAATGGCAACGATGACCAGCAATGGCTATCGGTGGGTACTAGCGACAGTCAGTGGTACTGCAAATTAGTTAGGGAAGTTGATGGTCCATCATTAAAAGTGTAGTGTAAAATAGAAAATAAAATTAATTAACTCTTAAAAAAAAAAATTATTGCATTTTCCTTATAATAATATACTTCTTTTGTTTATTTATATTTTTATTTATAAATGTTTTGAATTTTTTTTTATTTAATATCAATTAGATTGAATTCATCTAGTTGATATCAACTAGATGTTGAATTTGTATGCTATGGGATTAATTACATTTTGCACCATGTGGTTAGACCGAATCTCACTATGCACGACTGTGGTATTTTCATCGACACTTATACCCCCAAAGCGTAACAATTAACTATTCCGTTAACTTTAATCATCAAAAGAAAAAAGTCAACATTACATTGTAAATTAATGTGAAATGATATTTTACCCTTTAAATTAAATTAATCACATCCAATTAATTTTTTAGGATGATTTAGACATTAATTCAAAAGTTTAAGATTGTAAAGTGTAATTAAACAATGTCCATCATCCCTTTCACCCCTTGAGGATGAACCAGAATCACCATGACGATTCCAACTTCCTTCGCCACCGAACCAATCAACCTCCACCACCACTCCAACTGAGAACCACCACCACTACCTCAACGATGAACCACCACCACCATACATATGGCCTCTCTCTCTCTCTCTCTCTCTATAATATATAAAAAAAAAATGATCCGAACTTCGGATATATATATAGATAGATACAGAGAGAGAGAGAGAGGAAGATGGTGGGAAAATGCAAACAAACAAGAAGATGAAATTCCTTAATTTTAAAGTGAAATGACGAAATTAGACTCAAATCTATTAAATTTTTAACCGCTGCATTTAAGTTTTAAACAGAGAAGATATAAATGGTAATAAAAATAGGACAAGTGTATAAAGTGCAATAACTGCTTCATACAAAAAAATAATATGATTTAAAAGCAAGATAAGGAACAAAAATCAAAGGCTATAATAAAAATTTCGTAAAAAGATAGTGTCTATTGTGGACTACATCAAATGACTTTTTTAAGAAGAAGAAAAAGGGTTAATTATACTTTATCCCCTATAATTTGGTCTATTTGCACTTTATCCCCATATAGTTCGAATGTCACCACTTACCCCTTTGTGGTCTTAGGCCTAAGTGCAAATCTAACACTTTCAGTCAAAATTGACAGAAGTGCGCCTCACGCGCCAGTAACGAGGATGGGCATGTTTTTTGTATTTTTTCCCTCCAAAATGCTGATTTTTTGTTCCCATTTTACCCTCATGTTTCTCTATATAACTCCAACACTTCTCACTCATTTTTTGCACTAAACCAACAATAATTCACATTTATTATACCACAATAATTCCTAATTTATTATTTATTTTCAAGACTTCAATAATTATTATATCAATTTTTTTACTTAAAATTAATCTTATTAATTTCATTAGATTATTTAAATATCACATTTTTTTATTCAAGTATTTATTGATTTTCATGTCTTTTAATTAATATAACTTATTTGTTAAAAATCTATTTTCAGCACTGAATGCATTTGTAAATAAAGTCAATGGTCAATTTATTGAATCCGAATTAAACTGGTAACTAAATAAAAATTCTAATGATTAATTTAAAATTAAAACATAAATTGAGATGTGATAATGTAATTTATTTCCATACCCATAACACTTAATTTGGAGTTACAATTCATTTTCTCTTTAGGATTTTGCAACCAATTCATATCTCTTCTATCAACAACTACAATTCATCTCTCTACTATCAATAACTACAATTTTAAAACATAACCCAAGTATTGATACATCTTAAAATGCACAATTTCACAGTAATAAACCATGTTAATATATCAAAATGTAAGCAATCACATTTCACCATAATGTACCATTGTAATACATATCTCATTAAAATACGTCAAATTAAAAATTGTAAATATCACTGTACTAGAAATAGAAATTTGAGAACAAAACACCAAACAAACGTCAGTAAAGTTGCAACAGACATTCGTTTAACATTTTACAATAAAAACCAAAATAAAATATCAATTCACAATTCATAAATTAACGTGGCGCATGATTCAAGTGTTGAAATTGACATTGATATTTTTTTTAAGATTTTTACAGACTTCATATCTAAAGGTCTAATTCCATGAAATCAAACACCGCCAAACCATAAAATGGAACAATTAACGAATTCAATGAAAACCCAAACGGGCCCTAATAATTCTTGAATTTGCATTCATCAAATCAATAACCAAAAAATAAAAAATCAACAAGTTTCTGGGTTTTTTGGGGTTTCCTTCCTCCCAATAAATTCCAGCTAAATTCGACCTAGAAATTTGACAATAATGCCCTCGGAAATGGGTTAAAATCCAACCAAAGAACAACAATCAAAATCGTTTTTTCCAGAATCTCAATAGAGCCCGAATCTTTATTCGTGTATCGCTATTTTCTCTAAATTTGAAGGCTCTAACCATTGACTAAATACTGCGGAAAACGAGTGATCGAGGATAATACGGATGAGAACGTATGTATTGGCCACCAAGAACAACAAACTGGCGATCCAGAGTTGAAGGAAAACGTTTTTACCTCTGAATTCGAGAAGATAACCCCACATCAGCCAATGTGCTTGAGATCCGACTCTCGTCGTGCTTCGCAGTCGTCGCTGACCACCGTTGAAACCCAGATTTGACCATGATAATGCAGGGTAGTGGTGGTACTTCGAATGAAACTGAGATGGCGTTATCTCGATCATCCACGCTCTCTGTCGAACAAATAGAACAAAAGGCGTTCGAAATCGAAAGATTTGAGTCGATGATGGGTGGATCAGAAGCGTCTTCGCGAACTCTGTAGCCAATGTCTCCAATTTGGGTTTCAAATAGATGCATTTTCGACACCAATTCGCCATCCTATCAGAAACCCAGTTGTCAAAACTTTCATTAATCAAAAAAATGAGTTAGAGAGATAAAGTAGTAAGAGAGAGAGACCAGTCGACGATGATCGGACAGGAGAGCTCTCTCGCCTGAGCTACAATCCGATCAAATTCCTCACAGTCTTTAATGGGTTCCATCTCCACAGAAGTGGGTCTCGACAAATCCGGCCAAAAACCATTTGCCCGGAAATCTCTTCTCAGTATCTTTTTCCACTGGTAATCGCCTCGTCGGCGATTGAAACCGAACCCACATGATTTATTCACCAGAAAACAATTTGTGCCATTCTGAATATGGAGCAAAGATTGCGAGGTTAACGGTGAGATTTATGTCTAGATCGGCGGCGAGGGCCGTCATTGTCGCGACGGCTCAGAGGAGCGTCGACGCGAGATCGGAGAGGGAGCGAGAGCAAGATAGAGAGAGAGTAAGGAGGTGGCGGATGTCTAGGGCTTTTTAGAGAGAGAAGCTCTCATCGGAAAAGAGCTGAAAGGCATTTAGGGTTAATTACAGTTTATACCCTAATAACTGTGAATAATTATGGAAGAGAAACATCAACATTCCACATTTTCCGTCAACGGAGTTAGCGTTGTATTTAGATTCACAAACCACAGGAGGGTAAATGGCGACGTTTAAACCACAAGGGGATAAAGTACAAATGAGTCAAACTATAAAAAAGTACAGTATAATTAACCCAAAAATAAAAATTTAGTAGTTAAAGAGTCTCTTTCCCCGTTTCGTTGCGTATTTGCTTTCAATATAAGTCTAGAATTGATGGTGGTGTTTGTTAATTGTTTTTTGTTTGCTTATATTTTTTTCTTTTTATAAATAAAAATGTAGAATTTTAATGTACAATGTTTTCATAAAGTAAACCTTAAAACTAATGTATGATGATCCCCACCCACTTAAATCTGGAGAATAACAATTAAATCTGGAAAATAACAAGCGTGCTTATTTGCTTGTTTATAAAGGATATGAGTTTAAGAAGGATTTTAAATTCATATGTGGTCCCGGACATCACGATTGAAATTTTATTTTTAAAAATGAAGTCAGAGACTTTTGTAGCTTTTCGTAAATTTTTATCTCCCTCTTCAATACCAAAATAAATAAATAATAATAATCACCCACCACCCATATTTTCCACTAGCGTGCTTTTGTGGCAATCGATAAAGTCAACTGAGTGCAATTCATCAAAGTCTTACATCGTTTAATCGACTTTGAAGGTCGACTGACGTGAGCCCGACGGGAACGTCTTTGTTAAAAAAAGGTAAATTTGATAATCAACTGGGGATTCTTATATTTAAAATTTATAATAGTAAAATTGAATATTTTAACAAATTAAAATTATACTGTCTTCTTGTGCAATATGGACCAATAAAGTGTATAAGGTAAAATAATTGAAAAATCTCCTCACGATCAGGAGTTTGAATTTGTGAAAAAATACTTATTAAAAATGACAGCCACGGAATCCCGAACAAAATTAGTCTTACGCCCAAAATAGATGCGGGAATACTTGTGAAAAACCAAAAAAAAAAAATTAATAATCACAATAACCCAATGTTTTATAATTATTTAAGTATTTATTTAGAAATTTTATTAATTATCACTAATAGTTTTTTAGTTTAACAGTCACTTAGTGTGTCTTTTTAGTGGAACACTACAGGGATTCAAACCGAACCGACGGATAACCCAATGGTTCGATTTTAAAATCGACTAAATGGTTTTGGCTGCGATTTTGGTATTGAAATTAACGACCGAGATAGTTTTGGTTTTGGTTTTGATTTTGATTCTAAGATAGTAACCATGAAATCGAACTGCATAACCAAACCGTGTAACCGATATTTTACATATGTTTTTATAATATATATTCCCTCACTTTTTTTATTTATTTATTGTTTAATCCCTAGTATATATATATATATATATATAAGGTTAGGGTTTTATTTATTTGTATTGTGGTTGAATTCCAGTGCCGATCTCAATTCCCTCCATTCTCTCAGTATTTGGAGGCCTTGATTTTATATTATTGTGACGATTATATATCATTATATTTTAATTATGGTAAGAAACTTTTATTGTGACAATTAATAATTTTATGATTCGGTTTTGTTTTTTAGAATTTATGTTTTATATTTTAGTTATACTTTTATTTATATATAAAAAACAACAGTTCGAAGTTTTGCGAGTTTTGGTTTTTTTATAAAATTAAAAAATTTTAAATGCTTTCGCAACTTTAGTTTTGATGTTGTATAAAGTTAAATGGTTCTGTTTTAAAACCATTTAAAAAAACGACGGTTTTGGTTTTACATATGTCTAACGGTTTCGATTTTGATTTTGTATGAAATCGAACCGAAACTGGACCATTGACATCTCTAGTGTAGGGTTTAAAACTCTAGTGTAGGTTTAAAAAACCCTCTCCAATCATTTATACCAAAAAAAAAATAAAAAAATATTCACGATAGAATTTGTAACAAAAAAATAATAATAATCAACAATTATTAGATAGTGTTTAAAAAAATTCTTTTAAAATTCAGATTTTATTTCAATATTGTGATCTTAGTATTACATTATAGGGATTTTAGTATTCCAATTTATGTGTTAAAAAATAGTAAATAAAAAATTATCAATTAAATACAAATATAAAAATTAAAAAGTAGAAAATATAATTTCATTTAACCGACTTAAAAGTGAGGATGTAAAAAATTTTAACGTAAATTTTTTCCCCCTAAAAAAATCTTTAATCCAATCTCATCCTTACATTCCTCTCAAATCAATCTAAGCTATTAATGCAAAAGTATTTTGAAAAAACCATCAGGATTTATTACTAGACTAGCATATAATCTATGCATGAAAGTATAGACTAAAAAAAGATAAGCTTGATTTGGAAAAAAAAAATATTTAAACAATGAAACAGAAATATAAACTTTAATATTCAATAAAGTATTGTATATAAAATATCTTTTGAAAATATAATTTGAATCTATACACATTCGATCACATAGATACGTAATAAACTAATTTGTTACTTGTTAAAGAGAAAATTAATCATTGCGCATAAATTGTTTTGCAATTTATTAGAAGAAAAATAATAATTAAACACATATATATGCCAATAAATGTTCAAAAAATAAATAGAATGTAGATACAACATCTTGTCTGCCAAAAAAAAAAAAAAAAAAATTGAAATAATATTGGTGATTCTATTATGAAATCCTCTATATATTTTTTAGTTTTTAGTTTTTAGTTTTCTTTCAATGTTAGAGTAATTTATTTTTTTAATTTTTTTCAACTTACTTATTTTTCCTACTTGATATTAACCATATTTGTTTTGGGACTTCGGAAATTAAACAACAAGAAGAAGAAACAAGAAGAAAATCAACACATACAAACAATACTAATAATCGGGGCACATGTCAAAAGCCCTTTTGTCTATTTCGTCGACCAAGACTTTCTCAAGATCAGTAGTTCATATCTCAAGAATCTTTAAAGGGCAATCCTCATTTGCTCCCCTCTTCGCCAGAATGTCCGCACAACAATTCATCTCCTGGAATGCACATTGAAGGGTGTAGTCATTCAAAAGGAGGATCATTTTGCACTCTTCGATCCAATTTTTGAATCTATGATTCTCACAATTTTTTTTCAACTCACTCTCTCTTTTCAATTTCATTTGATCCTCATACACTTGTCTTGGAGTCAATGGTACAAGAGTAACGATTTTATTGTCTTTGACAGAGGAATGCCTATTATTGAATGAGTAACCTTATTGTCAAATTGTCATGGTCTGCCCAACAATATGTGACCCGTATGCATTGGAACAACGTCACAAAGTATTTCATCCTTATACTTCCCAATTGAAAATAAAACTAGCATCTACTTATTTACCCGAATCTCCTCACAATCATTCAACCACTGCAACTTATACGGTCTAGGGTGTTTCAAGGTAGGTAAGTTCAATTTCTCTACTAAGGTAGTGCTATCCACATTAGTACAATTTCTTCTGTTAATGATCATACTACATACCTTGTTGTTGACATGGCATCTAGTATGAAAAATATTCTCCCTTTGTTGTTCTGTGTCATCTTTCACGACTTGGGAACTTAGAGCGCGCCTTGCCACAAGTGACTTTTCCTCCACCGGGTATTTCATATCATCATCACAAGCATTCTCAAGTGGTAGCACTTGGTCATCATCACTCTCGCTTTCGGTTTTCACTCCTCCTTCAACACGTGTTATTATGGTCATCTTATTTGGGCATTGTGAAGCTATGTGACCTACTCCCAAATAACAAAAATATTTAATATCACAGTTACGAGTTTGGGTTTCGGTTTTACCTTTGTTGGCATTGGGTACATTATCTCTTCTTTTTGGTGGTTCGGTTTTGGACTTTGAAACAACACCTTCGTCTTTCCTCCCATTCGGCCTCCATGAAGTAGAAGAGCCCGGGTTTTGAAATGACCGAGTTCTCTTCCTTGTAAGTTGTCGTTCCACCTTTATGGCCATGTGCACCATGTCCTCCAACTCCATATAGTGTCACAACTCCACCACGTTGGCAATCTTCCGATTCAGCCCATTCAAGAACCTTGTCATTGTAGCTTCTCTATCTTCCTCGACATTGGCCCGAATCATGGCGATCTCCATCTCCTTGTAGTAATCATTTATGCTCCAATAGCCTTGAGTAAGGCTTTGTAACTTCTAGTACATGTCTTTATAATAGTAACTAGAGACAAACTTCATTTTCATAATGGCTTTCATTTTCGCCCACATCTCGATAGACCTCACATGGTTTCTCATTCTGTTCATCATAAGTTGATTCTACTATATTATAGCATAATCAACAAATTTAATTACAGCGAGTTTTACATTTTTCTCCTCGGAGTAATTGTGGTACTCAAAAATCAGTTTCACATTCTTCTCCCACTCTAAGTAAGCTTCAGGATCATTTTTTTCTTAGAACGACGGTATCTTCATTTTGATGTTCCCTAAGTTTTGGTCAACCCCATCTCGCCATCTCAGATCTCTATGGAAAACTCTACCACGCCTTTCTTTCCTTGGCATGAACTAGCCCTCACTATTCAATGAAGATTGTTCTTCATCATTTTTGAACTCATCCTCGTGGTCACCATCAGAATCTTCCACGTGGGCACGCCTTTCTTGCCTTTTAGCATTAGGGACTCTTTGGGGCTACCTCTCACGCTAAGCGACAAAAGCAGCGTCTTGCTTATCCATCCGATTTCGAATTTCATTAAACACCACATTTATGCATTCAAATTATTGTTGCATAACCTGCAACGTGGTGGTCGTCACTTCCCCTCCTTTATTGTTTGATGTGTTACCCCTGGAAGACATATCTTGAAACTAAAGAGAAATATTGGAGAATAAGTCCGCACACACTCCCTCACATGTTTGCACTCAAAGTATGTCACTCACACTCTCTTGCTTTTTTCCCCTCGTAGCTTCCTCTTTTAGTTCTTTATTGAACTTAACCAATCTCAATTAGAATTTCTCGCAATAATTCAAACCCAATGATTCACTTTACTAAGAATGAGATTTAGGAAAGAAAACAAAGTGAACAAGAATAACATAAAGGATAAGTTATGGAATAGATCAAGAAGAATGTAAATCTCACTTTTGAGTTTTGGGATTTTTTTTTTACTTTGTTTCTGTTTTTGTGTTTTTTTTTTTTTTCGTTTCTTTTTTTTTTTTTTTTTCGTTTTAATTGATGATAGTAGCAACCTTAAACAAAATCTGAAGAGAATTGAAAACTTAAACAAGATCTGAATAGAATTAAAGCTTTAAATAAGATTTGAACTAAATTGAAGCTTTAAAGCAAGATTTGAACGGTATTGAAGATGCAATTATAAAAGAAATTAATCAATGAAAAATAAGGATAGATCAAACCTAATTTTAGAACCATACTCTGATTACCAAATGACGCGAACCTCACCAAAAATTAGTGAGACCTAAAACCAATTTATGGTGTCTTTGCTAGGATCGAGCTAAAATTCAAATTTATAAACGAGAAAAGGAAGAACACAAAATAATACAAAAATTTTCATAGAAAACCGTGACCCAATGTTTATGAATTAAACGCGAACCAAAGGTATAAAGTAACAAACCTCGACCCAATGATTAAAATGAAATCACGAACTAAATATATAAAGTTTGAACGCCACCAGAAATTCCTGATAAGTTCAATGAGAAGTTCTATAAAGAACTCAAGAAAAAACTCTCTCAATTTGATATATTATTCAAGTAATGTGTTTTTTTTTTCATGGAATACAACTCTCTTAAATAGGCAACCAACATAAAGGAGAGCCTAGGCTAATGGGTAGTCAAACACACCCTACCTTAGATAGTAGGTGGCCTTACACACCTAGCGGTGGCCTTTTACACAAGAAATCTTCAATTTTAGCACACCCTACTATAAAAAGTGGGTGACCTTTCACACCTAGGGGAAGGCTACAAGAACAAGAAGTCCTAGATATCTTTCACACTTACTACAAGACCAATATTAAAAAATAAAAATACTAATTGACATTCATGCCTTACAAAATGACATAAACTAAAACAAATAACTAGAATTTTGTGGGTCTCATGTCTAGGCCCATTTGAGTTCATGACTTAGCCCATTTGCTTGTCTTGATGAGATGGATTATACCTTGATTGTCATTTGGGCCTAACTTGGGCATTACCACTTTAGATTTAATCCATATATCTTGAATTGACCCATTAAGTGTTTCTTTGATCTTCTTGGATCTTGCCCTCATAATAGGCCCAATTTGAATATGCAGCGGATCATTTGTTAGTGCATATTGGTTCTCATCTACTTCCTTAGAGATAACTTTGGAGTTTGGAAAATGGGTTATTAAGGATGCATGGACAATTGAACCCCGCTTGAGGCAGAATTGAACAGCTTGGTTACTGGCATAAACATTGCAGCCAGCAGGCAATATCCCCAATCATGGTCAAGACTGATACCGCTGATGCAGTTACACTTATTTAAAATCCTTGCCCCTAGAGTTAAAAAACAATGATGAAAAAATAAAAGAAAGTGAAAGAAAAATAGGGAAATAAGTGAGTTTTTATGCTAAGGCAAGTGATGTCAATAGTATTTTTTTTATACAAATCAGCCTATGTTTGTACTCTTGTACAAAGAGGATTGTTTTAATTCTAATAAAATTGACAAATCTTTTCCTAGTGTTGTTGTTTATTTGTTGCAGGAATATGAAGACGCGTTTCCTGACGAGGTGCCTAGTGAATTGCCACCAATTAGAGGAATAGAGCATCAAATAGATTTTGTGTTGGGCACGACAATTCCTAATCGACCAGCTTATAGGAGTAATCCGGAAGAGACAAAGAAAGTTCAAAGGAAAGTTGAGGAGTTGCTGGCCAAAGGACACGTAAGAGAGAGCATAAGTCCGTGCATGGTACTGGTACTACTTGTACCTAAGAAGCATGGAACTTGGCATATGCATGTTGATTGCCAAGCTATTAACAACATTACGGTAAAGTACCGACATCCCATTCCTAAGCTAGATGATATGTTAGATGAACAGCATGGGTCATGTATTTTCATAAAAATTGATTTGAAAAGTGGATATCATCAAATTAGAATGAAAGAGGGTAATGAATCGAAAACTGCCTTTAAAACTAAATATGGATTGTATGAGTAGTTGGTTATGCCTTTTAGTCTAACCAATGCACCAAGTACATTCATGAGGTTAATGAATTATGCATTACGTGCATTTATAAGAAAATTTGTTGTGGTATATGTTGATGATATTTTGGTGTATAGCAAGAGTTTAGATGAACATATTGATCATTTTCATTATGTGCTTGATGTTTTAAGAAAAGAAAAACTATATGCCAATGTGAAGAAATGTTCATTTTGCTTGGACAAAATTGTGTTTCTTGATTATATTGTTAGTGCGAAAAGGATTGCAGTGGTTGAGGAAAAGGTGAAGGCTATCAAAGAATAACCCACACCTAAGTCAATCATGGAGGTAAGAAGTTTTCATGGTTTAGCTAGTTTTTTTCGACAATTTGTTAAAGATTTCAGTACACTAGCCGTACCACACCACTAACTGAAATTGTTAAAAAGTTCGTGGATTTTAAATGGGGTAATGTGCAAGACCGAAATGTTATGTGGTGCTTCTTTATTAGCATTACCTGATTTTTCTAAAACTTTTGAGATTGAGTGTGATGCCTCAAGAATAGGTATTGGAGCGGTTTTGATGTAGGAGAAGCTACTAATAGCATACTTTAGCGAAAAACTAAATAGAGCAGCCTTGAACCACCCGACATATGACAATGAGCTTTATGCATTGGTGAGAGCATTGAAGACTTGGCAACATTACCAGTGGCCGAAAAAGTTTGTCATATACACCGACCATGAGTCCTTGAAGCACTTGAAAGAACAAAGTAAGTTGAATAGAAGGTATGCCAAATGGATGAAATTCATTGAAACATTTCCGTATGTAATCAAATACAAACAAGGTAAGGAAAAGATTGTGGCTGATGCACTATCCAGAAGGTATGCCCTTGTCTCTACTTTAAATACGAAGTTATTGGGGTTTAAATATGTTAAGGAATTATATGCTAATGATGATGACTTTGCTAGTGTGTATGGTGCGTGTCATAAGACAGCGTTTGGTAAGTTCTATAGAAAGGGTGAGTACTTATTTAGAGAAAGTAGACTTTGTGTGCCTAATTATTCTATGTGTGAGTTGCTTGTGCGTGAAGCACATGGAGGTGGTTTGATGGGTCATTTTGGCGTAAAAAAAAAAAACTTTAGACATGTTATATGAACACTTCTTTTGGCCAAAGATGAAACGCGATGTGGAGAGAGTTTGTTTTAGATGTGTTACGTGTAGGCAAATCAAATCTAGAGTCTTACCACATGGATTATACACTCCTTTGCCTATACCTAGTGCGCCTTGGGTAGATATTTCTATGAAGTTTGTTTTAGGCTTGCCTAGGTCAAGGAAAGGTAAGGACTCGATTTTTGTGATTGTTAACAGGTTTTCTAAGATGGCGAATTTCATATCTTGTAATAAAACCGATGATGCAACCCACATCGTTGATTTGTTCTTTAGAGAGATAGTACGGCTCCATTGTGTTTCTAGGAGTATCGTATCTGATCGTGATGTTAAGTTCCTTAGCTATTTTTGGAAAGCCTTGTGGGGAAAGTTGGAAACTAAATTATTATTTTCAACCACTTGTCATCCCCAAACAGATGTACAAACCGAGGTAGTGAATCGAACTTTATCTACTTTGTTGCGTACTATAATTCAAAAGAACTTAAAAAATTGTGAGGATTGTTTGCCATTCATTAAGTTTGCATATAATCAAAGTGTTCATTCTACTACTGATTTTTCACCATTTGAGATTGTTTATCGATTTAATCCACTAACTCCTTTAGATTTGCTGTCTTTGCCATTTAATGAAAGGACTAGTCTGGATAGTCAAAAGAAGGCTGAAATGGTGAAAAAACTCCATGAAAATGTTCAACAACACAGAGAAGAAAAATGAGCAATGTACGATCAAAACCAACAAGGGTCATAAACGAGTTGTCTTCGAATCGGGTGAACGGGTTTGGGTGCACATGAGAAAAAACATATTTCCAGCCTATAGGCGGTCCAAGCTAAATCCAAGAGGGGATGGTCCATTTTAATTCCTTGAGAAGATCAATGATAATGCATACAAGCTAGATCTTCCAGGTAAGTATAACGTTAGTGTAACATTTAATGTTTTTAATCTCTCTCTGTTTGATGTAGGTGACGATTCGAGGTCGAATCCTTTTAAAGAGAAGGGGGATGATAAAAACCAATATATACCAACAAAGGATCCGCTGCATGTTCAAATTAGACCTATTACGAGGGCAAGATCCAAGAAGATTAAAGGAACATTTAACAGGCTAATTCAAGAAATATGAACTGAATCTAAAGTGGTAATGCCCAAATTAGGCCCAAATGACAATCAGGGTCTAACTCATCTCATCAAGACAAGCAAATGGGCTTAATCATGAACTCAAATGGGCCTAGACATGAGACCTACAAAATTCTAGTTATTTGTTTTAGTTTATGTCATTTTGTGAGGCATGAATGACAATTAGTATTTTTATTTTCTAGTATCAGTCTTGTACTAAGTGTGAAAGGCATCTAGGACTTCTTGATCTTGTAGCCTCCCCCTAGGTGTGAAAGGTCACCCACTATCTATAGTAGGGTATGCTAAAATTGAAGACTTCTTGTGTGAAATGTCACCCCTAGGTGTGAAAGACCATCCACTAGCCTAGACTCTCCTTTATGTTGGTTGCTTATTTACGAGAGTTGTACTCCATGGAAAAAAAATATATTACTTGAATAATATATCAGATTGAGAGAATTTTCTCTTGAATTCTTCATAGAACTTCTCCTTGAACTTATCAAGAATTACTTGTGGCATCCATACTCTATATCTTCGGTTCGTGATTTCATTTTAATCTTTAGATCAAACTTTATACATTCAGTTTGCATTTAATTCATAAACGTTGGGTCAAGATTTTCTATCAAAAATTCTGTATTTTTTGTGTTCTTCATTTTCTCGTTTATAAATATGAATTGTAGCTTGATCCTAGTAAAGACACCATAAATTGGTTTCAAGTCTCACTAATTCTTGATGAGGTTCATATCAGAAGCCTCCAATTCCACCTTTACTTGGATCACCCTTGGAACTCCCATCAGTATTAAGTTTTAGAAACCTGCAAGGGGAAAAAACTAATCAATGCAAGGTCTCTTTAGTTCATTTAGGAAGTTTGGCTCTAAGAAAGATTTTGAGAGGCCTTGAAGATAGTTTGTAATGCTTCAAAGGATAAGATTAGTGTAATTACAAATTTCTTCAATAACCTCTTTATTTCTATTTTTTCAAACCTCCCAAATGGTGGCCACAAATAAATAGAACCAGGGATTAAAGAAACTCCCTTTAAAATTCTTCTTTATCCAGTCCAGAATGTTCGAGGAAGACTGTTGGTACCTGCAATTAGAGTATCCAACCCAATCCCAAATGACCCGAGCTTTAGGTCAAATTCTAATAGCATGTTCGATATCTTCATTAGTTTTTTGCATCTTTGACAGATGCTAGAAATCTCAATATTCCTAATTGCTCTAAAGGAATTGGTGACAATTTTTTTATGAAAAATAGTCCAAATGAGGAATTTAATGTTTTGAGAGACTTTAAGTTTCCAAATCCAATTCCATTTGCTCAAAATACCATTGTCAAAATCCAAAGAAGTTTCCAAATGATACGCAGATTTGATAGAAAAAAAATCCGAGAGTTTTCAAGGGTCCAAAAAGGTTTAACAATTTGTTAAAAACTGGGGGTTGCATTTCCATAATTTTTCGTTCTGTTTCCTCATCAATAGGGTGAAAAATGAGGGAGAAAAACCAAGAACCATCATCATCCACAATATCGACAACCTTTAGGTCAAAGGAATTTTGGAAAAAAAAAAAAAAAGAGTTGGTCAAAGGGAGTAACCAATATTTTTCGAATGGCAAAGGAGATTTATAATTTTAGGCAAAATGACAAAGGATGTAAGTGATAAATATATATACTTTAGATGCTAAAGACATAAATTATTGCATGACAGGAAAATGAAATTATCAAGAAAAACACCCATTATCAATCCTTTTCCAATAAATTATTATTATTATTATTCAATAAATAGACTAAATAAACTATTATTTTAACTACTCGGTTTCCTAGGGCTGCCACTAGGTTTCTCCCTAAGGAGAATTAGTACTAAAACTGAATATTTATTATAAATTTAAGAAAATTTACAATTACGATGACAGTTATAATTATCGATTTAAATTTTACAATACGACAATAATAATCATACTCAATTTATTGAGTCTATTTTTACAACGGTAAATGTTAACTACAATTATTATAAATAAAATTTCTAATATAATTCTTGTTGCCGTTTTTGTTCTCCCTAACCCTGCAATCAAAACTGTAGAGTTATGCGCCAACACTCAATAAAATTTTAACTCCTGTAATAAGTGCATTTAATCAAATCCCAAAATAGACACATAATAATCAAATCCCAAATAAGTACATAAATGTGTATTTCACATAATTTTTACATAATCATAATTATTTCATGAAAAATAACAATTATAATAGTACTAGCATGAACTACACAATACAAGAAGAAATTAATTACGTATATTAAAAAAAAAATTATATACATATATTAAAAGAGTTAAAAATTCTACCAGAAATCCAAAAATAGTAATAACTCAGATGAATTATTCTTCGTGTTCTTCTATGCCTTCCTTGTCTTTCTCCCTATTTTTTTTTTTTTTTTTTTTTTATCGTCCTTCATTCCTTACTCTAAAATATCTATATATTTGATAATTCTAATCCTTCTCCTTCCTTATCCTCTTCATTACCCAACACAAAACACCAACATATGCATTAAGACGTGGGACCCGCACGTTTTCTAACTATTTTCATGTTGTCCCTCTCACACACACGCACGTGGACATGGCATGATAACTACTATTCATCATTTTGTTATGAAATACATTTTTATCCCTCTCGATATCTATTAATATTCATTAACAACCTAAAATTTTATAATATACAAAACAACCCAAAAATATTAAACTTATATAAAATAATATTTTCAAAATATAAATTTTCGAAGTATTACAATTATATAAAACAAAGAGAATAATTAATAAATTAAACTTTTCAATCAAGCTTTCCAAGAACTCTATCTTTTTCTCAATGTACAAGCCTTGGACTTTCTTGAAATTAAACATTTCCCCTACAAAAATTTAAGATAATTTCCTTTCATGAAAATAGGAAAAGAAAACAGTAATTTGAGATTTCTAAAATATAGAACCACATGTTGATTTTCTAAAACATGTTTTTTTATAAATTGGAAGACAAACAAACGGGCTCTAACATGCCTTAGCGACATGAAAACTTATTTTTTTATGGTGGCTTGAATAAAAAAGGACAAAAATAAGAGTTTTAGTATCGAGTATTAAACTCACAGAGAAGTAAAAACATGACCAACGCTGGAATTTGAGAAAGGGTTTAGGAGCCTTCTTAGACCTCACGGACAAGCTTTCTGGCATTAGATTTTGAGAAAGGGTTTAGCAATTTTGAGAGAAAGCAAAAATTCACTGGCGAAACAAAAAAACGACTAACTTATTCCCTGCATTTAGAAATTTTTCGTGGTCAAAGGATTCTTGTGTTGGGTCCTGCAACCAACAACAACCTTTAGGAGCTCTACAATGACCAACAAAGACTTTGTACGGTTTGAGCATGAAAGAGACCGGTGTTTGTTCTAGGGATATTGAGAGGATTTTAATAAGATTCTTAGTTTCTATAATTAGACCCTAAATACTTACTATTAAAAATAATTTTCATTAATATTAAATTTACTTGTAGTAATTTTCTATAATTATTTATTAAACATGGAGACAACTAAAATTGAAGAGTAAAAATAAATTTCATTAATATTAAATTTACTTGTAATATAGAGGCAAAACTAAATTGAAGAGTAAAAATAATTTCTACTAATACTATTCCGTCAAATATGGAGACCTAAAATTAAAGAGTAAAAATAATTTCTACTAATACTAAATTTACTTGTCGTAATTTTTTTAAATTATTCCTTAAAATATGGAGGCCTAAAATTGAAGAGTAAAAATAATTTTCATTAGTACAAGATGTATTTGTAATAATTTTCTAATATTATTTCTCAAAATATAAAGGTAAAATTTGTCTTCAAAATATGTATAAACATATACTACATGTCACACCCCACCCCGGACACCTGTCACCCCAGGGCCGACGTCACGTCGACATGACCTCCCCTGAACAACCAACCAACTAGAAATCACGACATATATATACAAACACATACAGGCACACAATCATATACATCCTCTAAAACTGGGACACATCCGTCCCTGAATATATATACAACAAAAATAGTAACAACGAAATCATAATGTTGAACCTCCCATGGTTCGCCTCAGACAGCCTACTCCCAAAACAACGCTACAGCAAGACTCTACCTAGTGCCAGTAGAGGACCGACTCCTAACCGCTGTACCTAAAACCAAAAATTTTATCGGTGTACTGTCTTCATAATAAAAATATTTTTGTATATGGCTCAAGTATAATAATAATTTAAATACCACATTTCAAATAATAATACAAAAATCACATACCACCTGGACAACTCCGTTTTCCTGTCACCACAGAAATAAACTCTTAGATTTATAATATTCCAACCAAATATTGAAAATCCACCAGAATACTATATCTAACCAAATAGTGTAAAGCAACCAAAATAATAGATATACCAATATATATGGATACATCAATCCAGTGTAAAGTTATATATATATAAATTCATTCAACCAGTTCACCATATACGACAAAACACCCCACCACCATCCGACTAGCCATAGGATTGTTTTAACCTCATGATCGGGAGTTGCAACGGTACCGTACCCCCTATAGGATTTGCCTTCCTAACGGGTAACAACAACGCTCTGCCGGACTTTGCCTAGTAGATAATCAACACTCTGTAGGACTATGCCTAGCAGATAAACAACGCTCTGCAGGACTATACCCAGCAAATAATCAACGCTCTGCCGAACTATATCTAGTAAATAATCAATACTCTGTCGGACTATGCCTAGCAGATAATCAACGCTCTGTCGGACTATGCCTAGCAGATAAACAACGCTCTGCAGGACTATGCCTAGTAGATAATCAACGTTCTGTCGGACTGCGTCTAAGAGATAATCAACGCTCTACTGGACTATGCCTAGTAGATAAATAACGCTCTGCAGGACTATACCTAGCAGATAATTAACGCTCTGTCGGACTATGCCTAGTAGATAATCAACGCTTTGCTGAACTATACCTAGCAGATAATCAACACTCTATAGGACTATGCATATCAGATAAACAACGCTCTGTCGGACTATGCCTAGCAGATAAATAACGCTCTGCCGGACTATGCCCAACAAATAATCAACGCTCTGCCGGACTATGCCTAGGAGATAATCAATGCTCTGCCGAACTATGCCTAGCAGATAATCAACTCTCTATCAGACTATGCCTAGTTGATAAACAACGCTCTGCAGGACTATGCCTAGCAGATAATCAACACTCTGTCGGACTATGCCTAGCAGATAAACAACGCTCTGCAGGACTATGCCTAGCAGATAATCAACGCTTTGCCGAACTATACCTAGCAGATAATCAACACTCTACCGGACTATGCCTAGCAGATAAACAACGCTCTGCAGGACTATGTCAAGCAGATAATCAACGCTCTGCCGGGCTATGCCGAGCAGATAATCAACGCTTTGTCAAACTATGCCTAGCAAATAAACAACGCTTTGCAGGACTATGCATAGTAGATAATCAAACCTCTGTCAGACTATGCCTAGCAGATAAACAACATCCCTGTCGGGAAAAAATACAATGGCATAATCAGGTCAAACATCAATTTCCACCTCAAAAAAAATGACTCGGTCCACAATCATTTTTTCACCTTTTTAGAAACTAACTAGATTCAACAAATCATTTTTCACTCTTTTAAAACCAACGTAATTCACAATATATTTTTTCACAAACACCCAAAACCGCTTGATCCATATAAGTTGCAAATTCGTCCAATTTTAAATAAACACATTTTCCATAATATATACGAAAATACAATTTGTAATTTACATAGAAGACAGTACACTCACCTCGATATCCACTCTACAAAACTGTCACCGACCACACTCTATCGGGACACCGGTGCCTGTGAACCTAAAGGTAATGGGACCTAAATTAATATTTTATTCAAACTTACCCAATCATGTAATGCAGGCCCTAAATTCCACAATTTCCTATTCCCCATATTTTATTATGAAAAATTATTATTTAGTTTATTTTGCTCCGTTAATAATTACTATACACAATTTACTAATATAAACGGTCACAAAACTTATTATCGCAGTTACGACATTTTGATGCTAGTAGTTAAATTTAACAAAATTAGAAATAGGTTGAAATTTTACCCTTTTACGAATTGTCGACGTTCTACAGGTTTTTTCTGATTTTGGCTTACTGCCGAGGTGAAGGACCTACCGCCGAGGCAAGCTTCCCTCTTTTTATTCTGTTTTGGCGCACTGATCCTTCATCGCCGAGGCGAACGCCTCACCGCCTAGGCAAGCACACTCTCTTTTCTTTCTGTTATGCTTTCTGGTCCTTCATCGTCGAGGCAAAGCTGTCACCGCGGAGGCGACGACCGTCTTCTTCCTGTTTTCTCTGGTTCGCTCCCAGCCGACCATCTCTTTCTCTTTCTTCTCACCAGCTCCAGCAGCTCACTCGCCGATCCTTCCCAACGATCAAAACACACTCTCACTTCTCTGACGCTCCTTCACTCATCAACCCACACACATACACCGCAAATATCAGAGAAAACACACACACACACATGCACACCGGACGAATGGCGACTGGTCACATGCACACACCACCACTAGCTCTGTTTGGTTTTCAGTAAATCAACACACACTCACAGCACACAGTGAAACACACACACACACACACACACACTGTTTTGAGCAAAACACACACAGGTCACCAAACACACACATACACACGCCGATCACTCCCCACCCATCACCAGACGAAACTGAACAGAGCACACCCACACAACTAACAATAGAACCACACTCTGATCATGTACCCACACACATGAATCGCCAAAACAATCGGAAGAATACACACACATCACGCCGAAGAACCCACCGCCGCTGAAGGAAACACACCGCCGAACACTCTCATTTTCCTTCTCTCTCTCTCTAGATTTCTAGATTTTTCTCTACTGATTTTCTTTCTCTGATTGAATCTGCATGCATGTATATAATGCATGAATCTAGTGGTTTCAAGATTGTTCTCACATTGCCACGTCGCCCTTCTTTTTCTCTCTGTCTCCAACGGATCTTACGGCGCACACACACAGATATGCATATATATATATATATATATAAAATAAACTTTTGTTTAATTACCCTTTTCTCCCCTTAACTTCTTTAAATATTCATTTTAACCCAATTCACATTAATGATTTTCTTAAATTGTAATTTAACCCCTAAAATTTTCAATTAAAAAATTAAATGTCAATTTACCTCCCAAAGTTTGGATTGAATGTTTCTAAATTTGCAAATTGACCCCTAAACTTTTAATTAGCACATTTTCACCCCGTATTTTTATACATGTTTTAGAATGCAATTAAAATTACGTACGAGCTAAAGTTAGGGTCTTACAACCCTTCCCTCCTAAAGAAATTTTGTCCCGAAATTTTCATTACCTTGATCGAACAAATGCAGGTATCTGTTCTTCATCTCGTCCTCCCTCTCCCACATCGCCTCTTCCACTACATGACTGTGCCATAACACTTTGACTATAGGATTGTTTTCGTCCACAACACCTGGTCTTTACGGCTTAGGATTTGGACTGGCTCCTCCACGTATGTCAAATCTTCTTCTAATTCGATCGACTACGAAGTCAACACATGCGAAGGGTCTAGCACATATTTTTGAAGCATCGATACATGAAAAACGTCGTGTAGTCGAGACAACTCTGGCGATAAAGCAAGTCTATAAGCTATCGTGCCAACCCGATCCAAAATTTCATATGGTCCGATGTACCTTGGACTTAACTTCCCTTTCTTCCCGAACCTTATTATGCCCTTCTACGGAGAGATACGCAAAAACACATGATCCCCCTTTTCAAATTTCAACTCCCGCCGGCGTTTGTCTGCATAACTCTTTTGTAGACTCTAAACAATTTTTAATTTTTTGCGAATCACCTTCACTTTGTCTGCTGTCATTTGAGCTATGTCCGACATAGACAATTTTTGTTCCCCTATCTCAGTCCAACAAACTGGGGTTTTGTCTCTCCTACCATACAACGCTTCATACAGGACCATCTCGATTGTCAAATGGTAGCTGTTATTGTAGGCGAATTTCATCAACGACAAATGATCATCCCAGCTACCAGGAAATTCCATAACATATTTTTCAACGTCTGAATCGTACGCTCTGATTGTCCGTCCGTCTGAGGATGGAAAGTGGTGCTAAATTTTAGCTTGGTACCCAAAATAGTTTACAGACTCAGCCAAAACCTCGAAATAAATCTCGGATCTCTGTCCGACACTATAGAAATCGGTGCGCCATGCAACCTAACAATCTCATCAATATACAGTTGGGCATACTTATCAAAAGAGTACGTCGTCTTTACAATCAGAAAATAAGCAGACTTGGTAAGCCTATCAACGATCACTCAGATAGAATTATGCCCCTTTTGAGTACAAGGTAATCCCAAAACAGAATCAATCATAATATGCTCCCACTTCCACTCTGGAATAGGTAAAGACTGTAATAGCCCACCTGGACGTTGATGCACAATCTTAACTTGCTGACAAACAAGATACCTGGTAACGGATTCTGCGATTTCCCATTTCATTCCGATCCACCAATAATGTTCACGCAAATCTCAATACATTTTGGTACTGCCTAGATGTATCGCGTACGCTATTCTATGCGCTTCTTTCAAGATATCTCTTTTCAAATTGGCGTCATCAAGCACACACAATCTATTTCTAGTCATCAATGCTTCATCACTATCCCTGACATGATAATCGGTTCTGCAACCATTCTTCACTTCATTCCGAATCCTCTCTAATTGAACGTCTGACTTTTATGCTTCAATAATACGGTCAATCAATGTCGGCCTCAAAGTCAAAGTCGCAAACAACGCTACCATTTGATCAACCTCTAACTGAACTCGCAACGATCTTGACTCAGCATACGGATTAGTATGAACAACTTTAATGTGTGCGACCAAACCCACTGATTTCTGACTCAACGCATTCACTACAACATTAGCCTTCCTTGGATGATAGTGGATGGCACAATCATAGTCTTTGATCAATTCTATCCAACGCCTCTGCCTCAGATTTAACTCATTTTGAGTAAACAAATACTTCAAACTCTAGTGGTCGGTGTATATTTCACAAGTCTCGCTATACAGGTAGTGCCTCCAAATCTTCAGGGCGAATACAATCGCTGCCAACTCCAAATCATGCGCATGGTAATTACGCTCGTGGTTCTTCAATTGCCGAGATGCATATGCGATTACGTGACCATGCTGCATCAGAACTCATCCTAGCCTTTGGTGTGACGCGTCACTATAAATCACAAAACCACTCCCTTCTGTCGAGAGAAACAATATTACCACCGATATCAACCTTCTTTTCAGCTCTTGGAAACTTTGCTTACATTTATCAGTCCACTCAAGTTTAGACTCTTTGTGGGTCAATCGGGTTAACGAGGCAGCTATAACAGAAAATTCCTGCACAAATCGACGATAGTAACCCGTCAATCTAAAAAGCTTCGAACTTCAGTCACATTTTTTTGTCTTTCCCATTGGACAATAGTTTCAACTTTCTTTGGGTCCACCTAAATACCATCTCCTGAGATAACATGCCCCAAAAATACCACATGATCTAACCAAAATTCGTATTTACTGAGTTTCATATACAATCGCTTCTCCCGCAACGTCTGCAACACAATCTGGAAATGCTCCGCATGCTCTTCTCTACTTTGGGAATAGATCCATATATCGTCAATGAACACCATAATAAATTGATCTAGATAAGGTTAGAAGATCCAATTCATCAAGTCCATGAATGCAATAGGGACATTCGTCAATCCAAATGGCATAACCAGAAATTTATAATGTCCATATCTCGTACGAAACGTCATTTTTGCCACATCACTGTCTCTGACTTTCAATTGATGATACCCCGATCAAAGATCTATTTTGAAAAATACTTTAGCCTTCTGGAGCTGGTCAAACAAATCATCAATTCTAGACAACGGATATTTGTTACGAACCATCACCTTATTTAGCTACCGATAATCGATACACATTCTCAACGTGCCATTCTTCTTCTTTACAAATAACATTGGGGCTCCCCATGGAAAAACACTAGGTCTAATAAACCCACGGTCTAATAAATCTTGCAACTGTACTTTCAATTCTTTCAGCTCAGTAGGCGCCATACGATAAGGTGGAATTGATATAGGAGCAGTTCCTGGAAGCAACTCAATAGTAAATTCCATCTCCCTATCTACTGGAAACCCTAGCAATTTGTCCGAAAACATGTCGGGAAATTCTCTGACCACTGGAATATCCGTCATCTGAACTTTTTTCTGACTGGTGTCAATCACGTGCCCGAGGTATCCCTGACATCCTTTCTTTAATAATCTCCTGGCTTCTAAAACTGAAATTAAACTGACAGGAGTGATAATTCTGTCTCCCGAGAATACGAACTCCGGCTCGTCTAATATTCGAAAGATCACCTCCTTCTTAAAATAATCCACTGTAGCATGATATCCAGATAGCAAATCCATACCCAATATCACATCGAAATCGTGAATACTCAGGGGTAATAGATCCACCAATAACTTTCAATCACCGATCCGAAGCGGATTGTCTTTATACACACTATCTATCCACACTGACTCACCTACCGGAGTAGAGATAACAATACGATGTGATAAAAAAAAATGAGAAACTTGCCTACATACATCATGAAAGTTGCCAATACAAATGAATGAGTAGAACCGGGATTAATAAGTACACGGGCATCTCTATCATATAAAGACATGGTACTTATGACCACGTCTAGAGTAGCCTGGGCAACTTGTCGAGTAGTAGCAAATACACGGCCTCGCGTCAGAGGTCTACCAACAGATCCTCTACCACGCCCTTAGACAGTGCTAGGACCAATACTACTCATACTGCTCGCAGAAGGTATAGATGTAGAAGAAAATTTCAGACAATTCGTAGATATATAACTCGGCTCATGACAACAAAAACATATCAGTCCTCCATTGGGACAGTCTCTGATGAAGTAATCTGGTGCCCCATACTGATAGCATCTACCTACTCCAGCTTGATTAGATGGCTAATTCCTTCTCTGTCTCTGTGGGCCGACACTTGATTTAGATATATTCTATTGTCGCTCAGAGTATAATTGTCAGGGACCACGACTCCTAACGGATTAGCCAAACGATAGGGCCCAAGCAACTGGCAGTCGAAGTACCTCCCCCCCCCCGGTGAAATGCCACCTAGAAAATTGTTGGGCAACTCAAATTTGCTATTTTTGTACTGCTTATGACTCTCGATGGTTTCCTGAACATCATTCTCTACTAGTTTTGTCGTATTCACCAACTCTGCATAACTCTTAATCTGCATGCTCGTCAACCTCGAACGAATCTCTAAATGAAGTCTCTTCTGGAAACGTCTGTATTTTGCCTCTTCCGTTTTCACTAGATCAGGGGTAAAATGGGACAAAGCATCAAATTTGACTTCGTATTGCTAAACGGTCATTTTCCCCTGCTTCAGAACTATAAATTCTTCATCTATCTGGAATCGGTAAGACTCAGGAAAATACTTCTTGTTAAACACCGCAAAAAAATTATCCCAAGTGAGTTCCTCTCCGGAAACGGTAATCAATATCTTCATCTCTTCCCACCAATGTTCGGCTTCATCTCTCAGCTGGAAAGTGGCCAGAGGTACTCGACTATCATCAACAATCCCCATAGCCTCGAATACAAGTCCCACGCCTCTAATCCAATTCTCAGCATCAGTTGGACCCGCCGTTCCAGTGAAAATCGGAGGGTCCAACTCCTTGAATCTCTTCAAGCGTACTGCCTGGTAGGGGTGGGCACGGTTCGGTTCAGTGCGGTTTTCACAATTTTTGGTCCTTGAACCAAGATCCTCGGTTTTTATTTACTGAAAACCGCTCCCTGATGGTTTGGTTTCTATGTGTGAAAATAATCTTCCCTGCGATTTATGTCGGGGTCGGTGCGGTTTCGGTTTTGGGCTGGAGAACAACAACACGATAATGAAATCGAAACCCTAAATGAACGAAAACGAACAAATCCATATACGAAATGAAATACTAAAACTAACAGATTCATAAAACGATCAATGAAGATTACCTGAATGATTTGAAGGCCAGATCTGTAATGGCGGACAAGGATCTGCGAAGGATCAGCCATAGTAGACGACGACGATCTCTGACACGATGGAGGATGGCCAAAGATCTGCAACGGCTGAGCATTGCCAACTATCTGCAACATTCTGGATTTTAGCGTGAAGATGAACGATCTGTGATGGCGAACGAACGATCGTTTAGGGTTGCGAATCTTGCGATTAGGGTTTCCATGGTACAATTAGGGCTGCGATGGTTCGATTAAGGTTGCGATGGTGTAGAAAATGTTGCGATTTAGGGTTGAGATCTGTTCTCACGGCTGGGAACAAGAGGACGACGTGGAAGTGGAAGGAGATAACGATCGGGAGAGAAGCGATGAGGCGGCTACGCTAGGGTTCGTTTCTCTGGCTCGTGGAGTGTATAATGTATATATATACAAACCCTAAAATGACGTCATTTTAGGGATCCCGGTTCGGCCCGGTTAAACCGCAGTTCATGTGTGCTAAACCCGGCAACCGAACCAAGGTTGCGGTTTTACTCCAAATAGTAACCGAACCAGGCAGTTTTTTTATCAGGGGCAGTTTTTTCGATTTTTTTCAATCGGTTTTGTTCGGTTTTTTGATTCGTCGGTTTTTTTGCACACCCCTACTGCCTAGGATGTAGCAGTATCAGTTTGGATCTTTTGAATTTCCATAATTTTCGCTTGCTGCTCTGTCAATTGGGCAGAAGCCTACAAAATCCTTTCAACAGCATCCAAGTTCCCTTGCACCTTATCACTCTGTTCTTGGGGTTCCACTTGTCTGGGTTCCACTTGCCTATGGGGTCCCACACTCCCAGAGCTTTGCAATAGAATTCAACTCAACACCCAACTAGGCCAACCAGAAAATGACAGTAATTTATTGACTTAAATAACTACCACGCGAGTGCCAAAATCCACCGATACCCTATCTCAAAGTCCCTTACCGACTAGACAACAACCACGTCTTCCTATCTCATGGTCCTCTACTGACGCGACAACTGGCAAGTCTACAAAACCTATAACCTAGACTCTGATACCAAAAATTGTCACACTCCACCCCGGACACCCGTCACCCCGGGGCCAGTGAGACGTCGACATGACCTCCCCTGAACAAGTAACCAACTAGAAACCACGACATATATATACAAACACATACGAGCACACAACCATATACATCTTCTCAAACTGGAAAACATCCGTCCCTGAATATATATACAACAAAAATAGTAATAACGAAATAATAATGCTGAACCTCCAACGGGTTCACCTCAGACAACCTACTCCCAAAACAACGGTGCAACAGGACTCTACCTAGTGTCAGTAGGGGATCGACTCCTAGTCGTTGCACCTAAAACCAAATTTTTTATCAGTGTATTGTCTTCATAATAAATACATTTTTGTATATGGATCAAGTATAATAATAATTTAAATACCACATTTTAAATAATAATACAAAAATCACAAACCACCTGGAAAACTCCGTTTTCCAGTCACCATAGAAATAAACTCATAGATTTATAACATTCCAACCAAACAGTGAAAATCCATTAGAATACTATCTAACCAAATAGTGTAACAACCAAAATAATAGACACACCAATATATATGGATACACCAATCCAGTGTAAAGTAATATATATAAATTTATCCAACCGGTTCACCGTATACGACAAAATACCCCACCACCTTCCGACTAGTCATAGGATCGTTTTAACCTCACGATCGGAAGTTGTAACGGTACCGTACCCCCCGTAGGATTTGTCTTCTTAACGGGTTACAACAACGCTCTATTGGACTTTGCCTAGCAGATAATCAACGCTCTGCAGGACTATACCTAGCAAATAAATAACGTTCTGCAGGATAATGCCTAGCAGATAAATAACGCTCTACCGGACTATGCCTAGCAGATAAACAACGCTCTGCTAGATTATGCTTAGTAGATAATCAACGCTCTGCTGGACTATGTCTAGCAGATAATCAATGCTCTGCCAGACTATGCCTAGCAGATAAACAACGCTCTGTAGAACCATGCCTAACAGATAATCAATATTTTACTGGACTATGCCTAACAGATAAACAACGCTCTGCAAGACTATGCCTAATAGATAATCAATGCTTTGCCGGACTATGCCTAGCAGATAAATAACATCCCTTTCAAGAAGAAATATTATGGTATAATCAGGTTAAACATCAATTTCCACCTCAAAAACAAACGACTCGGTCCAAAATCATTTTTCCACCCTTTTAGAAACCAACTAGATTCAACAAATCATTTTCCACCCTTTTAAAACCAACGTAATCCACAAAATATTTTTCTACAAACACCCAAAACTACTTGATCAATATAAGTTGAAAAATTGTCCAATTTTGAATAAACACATTTTCCATAATATATACGAAAATACAATTTGTAATTTACATAGAAGACAGTACACTCATATCGATCTTCGCTCTGCAAAACTGTCACCGAGCACACTCTATCGGGACGCCGGTGCCTACGAACCTAAAGGTGATAGAGCCTAAATTAATATTTTATTCAAATTAACCTAATCATGCAATGCAGACCCTGAATTCCACAATTTTCCATTCCCCATATTTTATTATGAAAAAATATTATTCAGTTTATTTTGCTCCGTTAATAATTATTGTGCACAATTTATTAATATAAACGGTCACAAAACTTATTATCGTAGTTACAACATTTTGATGTTAGTAGTTAAATTTAACAAAATTAGAAATAGGTTGAAATTTTACCCTTTTACGAATTATCGACGTTCTACAGTTTTTTTCTGATTCTGGCTTACCGCCGAGGTGAATGACCTACCGCCGAGGCGAGCTTCCCTTTTTTTATTCTATTTTGGCACACTGATCCTTCACCGCCGAGGCGAGCACACCTCTTTTCCTTTCTATTATGCTTTCTGGTCTTTCACCGTCGAGATGAAGTTGTCACCGCCGAGGCGACGACCATCTTTTTCCTGTTTCCTCTAGTTCACTCCCAGACGACCATCTCCTTCTCTCTCTTCTCACCAGCTCCAGTAGCTCACTCGCCGATCCTCCCCAACGATCAAAACACACTCTCACCTCTCTGACGCTCCCCCACTCATCAACCCACACACATACACCGCAAATATCAGAGAAAACACATACCCAAATGCACACCGAACGAACGGTGACTGGTCACATGCACACACCACCACCGGCCCTGTTTGGTTTTCAATAAACATATACTCACAGCACACAGTGAAACACACACACACATTGTTTTGAGCAAAACACACACAGGACACCAAACACACAGATACACACGCCGATCACTCCCCACCCATCACCGGACGAAACTAAACAGAGCACACCCATACAACTAACAACAGAACCACACTCCGATCATGCACCCACACACATGAAATCACCAAAACAATTGGAAGAATACACACACATCATGCCGAAGAACCCACCACCGCTAGAGGAAACACACCTCCGAACACCCTCTGTTTCCCTCTCTCTCTCTCTCTCTCTAAATTTCTAGATTTTTCTCTACTGATTTTCTTTCTCTAATTGAATCTGCATGCATGTATATAATGCATGAATCTAGTAGTTTCAAGATTGTTCTCACATTGCCACGTCGCCCCTCTTTTTCTCTATGTCTCTGGCGGATCTCGTGGCGCACACACACAGATATGCATATATATATATATATATATAATAAACTTTTGTTTAATTACTTTTTTCTCCCTCTAACTTCTTTAAATCTTCATTTTAACCCAATTCACATTTATGATTTTCTTAAATGGTAATTTAACCCCTAAAATTTTCAATTAAGAAATTAAATGCCAATTTACCTTCCAAAGTTTGGATTGAATGTTTCTAAATTTGTAAATTGACCCCTAAACTTTTAATTGGTACATTTCCACCCCGTATTTTTCTACATGCTCTAGAATGCAATTAAAATTACGTACGAGCTAAAGTTAGGGTCTTACACTACAACCTATTTTATAATATAGATATATTGTAGATATATGAAATGGGTCGTCATAAACTATACAAAGATATGCATGAGAGGGTGAAATGGCCAAAAGGGCCAAAAACTAAGGCCCTGTTTGGTTAGTGTTCCTATCTCATTCCATCTCATCCTATTTCCAGATTTTTGAGATTGATATTTGGGAATAGGTTTGGTAAACTCATTTCCGTTCCGATCTCATCCCAAAATTAAGGAATTGATTCCTACATTTTTTAAGGAGGTGAGTGAGGAGAGATATATAAGCTTGCTCCATTAACCTAGTTTCCATATTTACATTCTAATTAATTTTCATTAATAAATTATTAAAAAAATTAAAAATTATTTCTATTTTACTAATTTTAATACAAGTAATTTGTTGAAATAGTTCCTTAAAATATTGAGGCAAAATATATTTCGAGCTATTTTTTAATATATACTATCATTTACCTCGTGCTTCTATCTGAAGGTACGAATATAAAAAATAGAACTAAAAAATATCTTTGAAACAATTTGTAATCATCACAATATTTCGCTATTTTTGTGCAAATGGTAAGAAAATAACCATTTCGAAACACTCATAGCCACATTATTAAGCATAAGCCAATCTATATAATAAATCAAGTCGGAAATAAAGACAATCGTTAGATTAAAGAAAAACCTCTCCATATTTTTGGACTGCTATATCAAAATAAACCGACATACAAATATTAAAATTAGGGTTGCACCTCTATGTAACCCGTCTCCATTGGCAGCCTCTCTCATCCTCTCCATCAAAACCCTAGCAATGTCTCTCATCGTCGATCCATCGTCGTGCAACACCATCTGCGAAGGTGCCGTCATCATTGTTCTGTCACTGTGCATCATCACCATCATAGCATTTCCATTCCATCGCTGTCGTCGCTCATCGCGTGCCTCCACCACTGCTCATTGTCGCTCATCGCTATCAACATGCATCACCATGAATCCATCGCCATCGTCGCCCTCAAGCTTCATTTGGCCTGGATCCCCTCAAAATCAACCACCACTACCGTCTTCAATCTTCTATTTCCCTGCCGCCGGTTTCTCTCTCTCTCTCATAACATCTTCGGCCACAATACTAAGTTGAACCAACAAGGTAAATTTCACCAAACCCCCAAAGATTCTTCAAAGTTCGGGCAAAAATTTTGGGCTTTGAAGTTCATATATGTGATACACAATTGGGATATGAAGTACCTTATTCTCTTAAAGTAGTTGTTGGACAATTATCTAATTGTATGTTTAGATTTGAAAATTTGGTATTACATTTGTATGTATATTTGTGCCATTGAGAATTTCACTCTCATTTTATCTAGATTGTATGTTCAGATTTTGAAATTATAGTGTTAAATTTGTATGTATGTGTGTGATTGAGAAATCAGACGCAAACTACCCCATTCTCCCCTCGTACGCATCATCTCCAGCATCTCCCCTAAAAGTGCTCACCCTTACCTTCGTCTCCAACAAAAAGGAAGACACGATCTTCAATTTTATACATTTGCTTCTCTCACATACACCCATTGTTCATTCTCCCCCCTCCCCCTCCCAACCATCAGCAGGTACTAATTCCTGAAACCATCACCTTCGTTGCCGTCAACTTTGCGTTGAGTTCTTTCAAGACACCATCGACGAACTCAAAATCGCCTTCTCTGATCTCTCCTCCAACAAGTCTTATTCGATCAGTACACTTGCCTTGATGGGTTTGCTTACAACAACAGAACATACACCCGATGATTGGGACATTGAAATGTATCAAATGAAACTCATTTTTTTAACATTGAAGTTAAAGGGAAAAAAAGATTTACTTCTATGATAATGGGAAATTGATATTATGACTACCAGATAGTTCAATTATATATATATATAGAGAGAGAGAGAGAGAAATTGATAGATTTTTATAATTAGATTGCATACGATATTGAAGTTTTTTCCCCTAGAGATGTTATATGATTTTCTTAGAGATGTTTTGTTAATTTTTTGCTTAAGCTTTTATGGTTGAAGACACCGATTAAGAAATGGCTCAACATCAAGAAAAAATCTGAGAATTTCCATGCCGATGATATCTTCTACGGAGGTAATTTTCATGACCCTAACAATCATTTTTTTTTTTTGCTGATTTATAGAATTTTTTATGAATTCTTTATTGTACAAAAATACATTTGGATTTTAATGATTCTGGGTCATTTGTTTTCTTCTCCCAATCTGAAAATTCATGTTTTTGGATTTCGATTTTTTGTCGTCTTATGTTTTTTAGTATGTATAGTAATTGACTCAGCGAATGGTGAAATGGGTACAACTTAAAAATTTTATGGTTTTTTTTTTTTTGCAAGAAAGGGTGGTGATAAACAATGGAGGAATAAATCCTTAGAGAAGGAGGCATGCACCATCCTAATATCATCTTTTGTTTTCAGTTTGAATCTGCAAAGAAATTGAATAGGAGAAACTCTGATCGAATCCGTCGAATTACGTTTGATTTAGATGCTTCCCAAGTTATAGATTTGCATAATTATCAATATGTGTTTAAGGATTGTTTGTTTTAATCCTAAAAACATGCTCGTTTAATCTTTGATTTTTGTTTGATTTCCCTAAAGACATATTCATGGCTTGAAGGATTCGATCTCATTTCTAAATTTTTTAGCATAATTGAGGGCATTGATCATATCAGACTTGGTTTCAATTCTCAGCTTTTTATTTCTGGAAAGTAGGATTCTATAGTGTAATCTCTAGTTGTACGGTGCTAGAAGCAGAATTAAGGAGCATAATCATCAGCATCAAAATAGTAGCAATTAGAGACTACCCTAGGGTGGAGGTTGAGTCCGATTCACTAGGATGGTCATGGGCCTAGGGGCCCGCTCGGCCCGCCAAGCCCGCCCACTCTTTTTTAGGGCTTGAGTTTGTGTTTTGAGCCCGTGGGCCGAGCTTGGACTACAAAGGTTAGGCCCGAGTAAAATTAGGGTCGGGCTTGGGCAAGACCAATATTTTCTAGGGCCGGCCCGGCCTGAGGATTAAATTAAAATATATATAATTCTATATGTATATATATAGACATTATACATTTATACTAATTACTAAACCAGTGAACCCTAATGCGCCACTCCTCCTGTGTGATTGTGTGCTGCCATATATATAGAGATTATACTCTCAACCCTAATTTGTGTACTGCTCCTGCCTGCGATTGAACTCTTTCAACCCTAAATCACTCACACCTCCTGCCCCCTGCCTCCTACTCGCAACCTCCCTCTCTCCCTCCCATTTCATCGGCAACCTCTCTTTTTCCCTCTCTGCTTGTCTTTCGTCGCCTGTTCGCCGTGAATCACTTCCGTTCGCCGATAATCTCTTATGTTCGTCGTCGAGGCGTCGATTGCTTTGTGGAGTTAGAGTTGTCTTTCGTCGCGCTGTTATGAATCGTTTCTGTTCGCCGTCGATTGGTTGTGGAGTTGTCGTTTATCGTCGATTTCGAGTCCCTCCTGTCGATCGATCGCCGCTGCGACGGATTTAAGTCTTTTCAGGTATATTCCACAGAAGTTTGTCAAATATGGCTTGCGTTCATTCAATGGTTTGTGTTTGATTTGGGTTTTTTTTGTTTGAATGCTGTTTTTTTTTTTCCCCCTATAGTTTTTTTTTTTTTTTTTTATTTGAATGTGAATGTGGTCTTTTTTGGGTGTAGAAATGCATGGTGATAAATCTGTTTTTATGTAGATGAATTTGTTTATGTAGAAATGAATGGTGATTATCTTGTAACAATTGTAGATTCATCTGATGATTATTTTGGAGCAATTGGTGATTAATCTAATTATTATGTTTTTGTTTAATTTTTAAATTAAAAAAAAAAAAAATTATAGGGCCGAGCCCGGCCCGAACCCGACTCGGCCCAACCCATGACCAACCCTACGATTCAGCGGAGGCAGTCACTCTAATTCAAGAAACTTGCCTGAAAAACCACCGATTTAAAACATCTTTAGATTAGGTGAGTTTTGTTTATCATCTTTGCCAATACCCAAACATTATTAGTGGATCAGTGGATGGCTATTTGGTTTATAGCCAGTGTACACAACACCGGCTATAAAAAAAAAAGTATGGTTTAATTGTGTGGGTTAGGCACTACGGTTTCAAATGAAACCAGTGTTATGAACACCGGCTTCTCCTGCCAAAAAAAAAAGAGGTAGAACCATATAATTAACAATTTTTTTTAAGGCCGGCGTTAGGAACACCGGTTTTAGGAAGCCGGTCTTCTTAACATCGGCTGATCCTCTTCTTAACATTGTTAATATTATTTTTTCTGAAATGGCAGTACCTTTGAGATGTCCCATTGTGCAATATTTCACATTTACCAAAAAAATAAAATAAACGTGATCCCACTTGGAGCCAAAAATTTAGTAAGTGCCTCAGTGACAGCTGTGGCCTGTCGCAAAAGGTCCTTTCTCTTCAAAGAACGGACACCATGTGCTATTATTAATAAATCCATTTCGAATTCTTAAATATATAAAGTAATAATAATATTTTTTCCACGTGTCAATATTTTTAATCAATATATTGCTTTATGTAACGGCTAGTCAATTGAATTATTATCCTTCAATCGTCCATCGATTTAGATTTTGCAATTAATTTGTTCTTTCTAAAGCACCATTTGGTTTTACAGAATTCAGAAATAAAAATATAAAAAATAAAACAAATTAGATTCATGCTTTTCAAATTCTAACTTCAAATCATCTATATTTCTCAAATGTTCTTTTAATAAAATTGAAATTTAAAATTATAAAATTAATTCATTAAATATTTTTAATTGAATTGAAATAAAGATAATTTGTCATAGTACTAATTAGATGGCCTAATACATGGTTTACCTTATTTTAATTTTAAATTTAATATTAATTCCATAATTATGTCTCTAATATTTTCAATTAAGATTTTGCATCGTTGCTAGCATCACCTTCCATATAATTATTGTTTAATGTATATTTTAATTATATTTTTTAATTATATATAATTATTTTTTAATGTATATTTTAATTATATTTTTAAGTGTATTTAAAAAAAAAAAAGTTAAATATAACCAAAGAATTTATAGTGACAACGGAATTTCGACGACCGACGACTAGAATTTGGTGTCCACATTTCTTTGGCAACGGTGGTGGAATAATGGATGGAGATGTAATTCTAATTGAAACATTAGCGTTTTCATGAACTATGATAAATAAAATTAAATTTAAAATATGTATTGTATTTTAGAATTCTTATTAATTTAGTGTAAAAAATTTACCAAGTAGCAAATAATATATCTATGAGTATATAAAATACCAACAGGAATAAATTGACTAGAAACTCTACTAATCGTGTATATCGGCCATCATCACAACAATAACAAGAAAAAAAAAAAGAAATTAAAAAATGTGATCACATAAAAGAATTGAAAAAAGAGCGAAAAAAGGCGAAGACCAACGAGCAAGAAGGTCAGCCAAATCGGAGATCTACCAATCGAGTCCACACCTGGTCGCCTCGAAGGTCCCTGACGAACTGCCGTTAGAGCTCATAGGGACCTTCAAATCGCACTCGATCCTCGGCTTAATCCTCGGCGACTTGAACACGCTGAATTTGAACCTAATTCGAAGATAAAGTTTCAGATCGATGCTGTACTCACCGGAGCTCCTCTCGTCGTTGTACTTCGATACCTCCGAACTCTGAAGCATCACCACGTTTTGCCCTCGGAAAACAGGGCTCAGGACGGTGGTGTTCTTGTGTCGCTGATAGAACGGCGTCATAAATACGCTGTCGAACCTCTCGCCTTCGTAGCTCGCCCTCGCCTCGATCCGGTCGTAGTAGATTCCGATCCGCTTGTTCGGGTTCCTGATCGAGACGTTGAGTGCAAGGTCGTAGTGGAGCGTGTTGGTGGCTGAGGTGAAATTGAACTCGGTGAGCGCCGCGTCAGTCACGTGGAACCTGACACGGTTTGGGCGGAAGACGAACCACATGATGAGACAGACGGCGGCGACGATTATGGCGAGCGTGAAGAGAATCTGGAATATGCAGTTGAAAAGGCAGCTACAAAGGCAGCCGCAGCAGCACGAGAAGGGGTTGCATCCGCCGCCTCCGCGTCCGGGGCGGTGGTAGGTCTTCGCCGGAGGCGGAATTGATGGACCGTAGTAGGCTCCGTTCAAGTGCACTTGCTTAGCCTCACCCATTTTAGAGAGAGAAAGAGAGGAGTAGATGAAGATTATATGGGGGGTTGGGTGGGGGGGTGGGTTTATATAGGATGGGGGTAGTGGTATGGGTGGGTAGTGGTTGACCGTTTTCTTGGTGAATATGAATGGAGAGAGGAGAGAGAAGATGAGGGGGTATTTACGCGGTTGCTTTGTGAGCGAGATTAGTGTGAGAGCCGGGTAAGTTCGTTCCATAAAGTGTGAATCTTCTTCGAAGTTGCGGTTTCATAATCCAATTCGTATTCCGGATAATAATATTTAGGGTTAATTATATTTTATCTATCCATATTTAGGACACTTTGCACATTTTGCTCCTATGACATTCACATCATCACTTTGTTCCCTATGATTTAGCCTTTGTTGCATTTTACTCTTTTCGTTAACACTTTGTCCCCTATGATTATATCTATATCAAGTGACAAAATACAATAAATCCTAATTATAAGGGATAAAGTGGTGATAAAAAAATCATCGGAGAACAAAATGTAAAACGGCCTAACTATGGGGAATAAAGTGTAATTGACCCTAATATTTAATATTTATTTATGATATTAATTAATGAGCTGATTTCTTGTTTTTTATTTCATGCTCTTGATTGTTTTCCCATTTTAGCATTCGCGAAACACGTTAATAAATTAAAAAGTCATAACTAGAGAGCCAAGCTTTCATAGCTCAGTTGGTTAGAGCACCCGTTTAGTAAGCGGGAGGTCTTGAGTTCAACTCTCAATGAAAGCATTATTTTTCCTCTTTTCATTCCTTGTTACTTTGCTAGTTTTTGTCTGTGAAGTACCACTTTTGTTATCACACTTGAATAAGTTGTAATTTTTTTCAATTGAAAAAGTATGTAATAAAATTATATTTTTAATAAATTAAATTTTGCACTCTTAAGGCATATAATATTTACTAGTCTATATAATAAGATAAGTCAGATATAAAGAGGACTGTCAGTTCAAAAACAAACTCATCTATATTTTTTAAACTATTAAATCTAATTTACCTTAGAATTGGGGCTACTTCATCCACTAAGAAACCTCAGCCGTCCCCGTCTCTCACTCCTCTCTTTATATTTTTAATTTGGTTTATTAATGTCTATACATTTCTATATTGTTAGGTTTCTATGGGTCTACTAGGATTCTTGGGAGTGATTGTTTATTATCTGTCTATTTAATATGTCCATTCTTCGGATGTTTGATTCATTAATTAAATTTTATTTTAATTGTAACCGTAACTAGTAAGTTAGTTTGCAGGTTTAGGCTCTAAGATTTATGTTTGAAGTGTTTTTTTTTAGTTCTTTCTGTTTTAAAATTGTAATCTTCTTAGTCACAAATATAGAGAAATAATGTATTTTTTCCTTCTTTTTTTATTCATCAATTTAGACAAAGAGAAACACAATAAAATATTTTCCTATAATTATTTTATTTAGTTGTAATTAATCTCTAGATGTGCTTTTATTTTGTTATGATTCGTAAAAATGGATTGTCTAAAAGAAATATCGAAGTATATACTTCACTAACTAAAAAAAAAAATTAGAGTTTCAACGTTCTAACAAAATATATTTTTTTTCAATAAATTAAGAATAATTATCATTGTCAATAACCTTTTTGTTCTCAAAATTAATAAGAATGGAAAGTAATTCTTTCTCATCGTATTACTTTTGAGAAGAAAAACAGAGAATTGAAATAGAAATACTAAGGCCAACATGGTAGTGGGTATTGACCAGGTACATCCATTTTCGTGTGGGCCTTCTATATTGATCTAAATCTTGGTTTGCTTTATGGGCCATATTTGTTTCCTGTACCGAGATGCTAATTATGTATAAGGAGTGAAATGAAAGAAATAGATAATGATATGGAAATTTGTTTTAACAATATTTTCTATTTTAATTAAAATTATTTTTTAATTATTATTTATTTTTAAAGTATATAAGTGGAGAGAGAGAAGATGATAGATAATACATGGAACCATAATTTGTTATCTGTATTTAGAAAACCAAATGTGATCTCTAAAATAAGGAAGAAGATAAGAAAATTCTTGGTACTCACTAATTGCTTAAAATAAGGAAACTCTTAGATGATGTTTGGTACACAGGATTCAATAAAGAAATAGAATGGTTTTAGAAATGATCATTCTGTGCTCATGTTTGGTAGATGAGACTTATTTTCATTCTTATTACTAAGCATTCATTAATATCACGAATCATAGGATAAGTCAATTCCAAGTAAAATGTGGTATTACTTAATCAAGGATTAGAGAAGTAAAACGAGTGATGCTGATCATTTGATTTATGTTTAATATTGGTTTCATTTTATTTATGTTTGAATATTTTCTATTTAAAAAAATTAATTTATTCTTAACACTAACCAAATATTGGAATGAGAATAGTCATTCCAAAATCATATTTATTCTCTTCTATCATCAGACATAAGAATGGTAATATCCATTTCATTCTAATACCGCAGTGATTTCAATTTTATTGTCATTTCATTCCATTCTAGCGTATCAAGTATACGAGACGCGGTGTTGGAGATACTCTTACGATTTGTTTGGTTAGACGGAATGGAATGAGGGTGGAATTGAATGGAAGAAGTAATTAAATGAAAGAATGAATGAAATGGAATTGTCAATAGAATCACTATTTCATTCTCTTATTTGGTTGGTATAGAATGAGGGAAGGAATAGAATAGTGAAATATAGTAAAATTCTCATTATATTCTTATGAAATTATTATTTCATTCTCTTGTCTAGTTAACATGAAATTAGTGAAGAAATTGAATGAAATACAATAAAATTCTCATTATGCCTTTATTACAAAATTTTATTATATTTTATTATTCCATTCATTTCCTCATTTTATTATATTTCACTATTTCATTCAATTTTAAGTTTTTGTTCTCTAATTTCTGTTTTTGTTCTTAATTTTCAGTTTTTATTCTCTGATTTCTGTTTTTGTTCACAATTTTCAGTTTTCATTATCTAATTTTCTGTTTTGTTTTCAATTTTCAGTTTATGTTCTCAATTTTTTGTTTCTGTTCTCAATTTTCTATTTCTGTTCTTAATTTTCAGTTTCCGTTCTCAATTTTTTGTTCTCTAAATTTCTGTTTTTATTCTTAATTTTTAGTTTATGTTCTTAATTTTCTGTTATTAATTTTCTATTTTTGTTCTTAATTTTTATTTTTTGTTCTCAATTTTCAGTTTCTATTTTCAATTTTCTGTTCTCTAAATTTATGTTTTGGTTCTCAATTTTTAGTTTATATTCTCAATTTTCTATTTTTGTTCTTAATTTTTATTTTTTTTGTTCTCAATTTTCTGTTTCCGTTCTCAATTTTATATTATCTAATTTTATATTTTTGTTCTCAATTTTTTGTTTTCAATTTTCTGTTTCTATTCTCAATTTTCTATTTATATTCTCAATTTTTTGTTCTCTAATTTTTATTTCTGTTCTTAATTTTTAATTTTTGTTCTCAATTTTCAGGGGTTTAAATACAAGAATTATTATGTAATTTAGGATGTTAATTCTATTGAGTTGGAATCTCATTTTATCCTATTTTAAATGGAATCACATTTCATCCTATTTCATTCCAATGGAATCACAAAAGTAATTTTATTAGAGAACCAAACAACAAAATAGGAATTGAGGGCGGAATGCGATTCTATTCTGCCTCCAATTCTATCCAACCAAACATGTCGTTAAACCTTCTTTTCTGTGGGTCATTATGTTGGGTTGCCCCAACTCCAACCCATTTACTACATACTCTATTTGTCCGGCTTAGTGGGTGGGAACTAGGTCTCCTCTCAATCTCATTAAAAATAAATAAATATATATTTTTAATTGTATAGTCATCTCGTAACTACTAGTGTCATAGTTCATTAATCATTTTTTAAATCCAATTTTCTTTTGGGTGTCATAGTGTCTAGTTAATCCCGTATTCCCTAAAAAAAATTATTTATGACAATTACTATTTTATCTTCTAAATAAGTAACACATATATCCTTATATTTTTTTAAACTTTAAACTCATCTTTCTTCTCCTACCTACCTCCATTCTCCTCCGATCAGTAATTTTATCGATGTGGCCACTGACGCCAGCATGGATTTCTCTCTCTCTCCTCTCTTAGTTTCTCTCTTTCTCATCTCCTAAACCCCCACCTCCATTGTCCCTCCACCCCTGACTACCCCCACCGACGTTGCCTTCCTCCTTCGCCCGCCCTCCTCTTTCTATCACTCTCTCAATATATGTTGTTGGGTTTATCTCATATCGAATGTGGAATGGGCTGATGGTCATGTTATAAGTGTGAGAAAAAGTCTCACAAAAAAAATATGAATGTATTCAAGATATGCAGTCAATATACAAACAATTCAATTTTTTGTTTAATCGCAATATGAATGTGTAATCAAAATTTGAAATCAATAGCAATATGAAATGGAATCGGAACTGACCTTAGCAGCTGATCGTCTGAAGTAAGGATCGATTAGATACTAATTGTGTTATATTTATAATAAAATAAGGGTCTTATAAGCAATGGAGAGAGAGTTACGAGATGGAGGGATTCTATTTGGGCACAAATGATTTTCACAAATTAGGGCAAAGACTGATAGGTCTAATTAGGCAGGCAGAGATTATGGAGATTTGATTAGAGAGAATGGACCGACTGTTGTGAGGAGACGACAAATTAGGGCAGAGATTAGCGGGTGATTCCGTTGTCATTGTAAAATACCAGATGCGATCATCTTCGAAGCTTTGCCAACTGCTCAACCACTACCAAGCTCGCAGTCAGATCTGTATAATTTGAACACAGATTTATCGAAATGGAACTTATATTTAGACAAATCGAGCTCCAATTTGTGTATTGAGAGAGAAAACTCGAGGGGAAAGAGAGAGAGGGGACGGGCGAACCTGTGGGTGCTCGAGAATGAAGACTCCAAACAGAGAGGATTCACCTCCAGAGCAAATCTGATGTCGACCATCAACGATTGCTCCGTTAGTCCAAATCAAGAGCACTTGTTAGAATTTTTGGCTACTTTAATTAATTAATTAAAATGAGACCCGTTAATTAAATTAATCGGATTATTATTCCATTGCGTTCCTCGTCGTTTGAGAATCAATGTAGTATATTTATATGCCAAAAATAATTAAATTTTGAATGAAATTTTAATTCTCAAAGAAATTCATTTGAGATTGATTGAAGATATAAATGAATGAATTATCCCACATTGCTTGGAATGAGATGAGTTATCCCACATTGTTTGAAAATAGAGAACTTGAGTTGTAAGGTATAATTATCACACATTGGTTGTAGAGAAGAAACTCAAACTTGTATTAACTTATAAATTGAGAATAAAGGCAAGCCACTAACAATCAAACCTTCAAAATCAAATTGAGCCAGGTTAAGTTTGGGTTGGGACAAATCGATCCATATTTGGATTTAGTTTGGACTGAATTCAAGTCGGATCGGGTCGAATCTTGAATCACCAGAATAGTTTAAAATTTAATTAGTAGCAGTTAAGTAGTTAATTTGTAAGACCCCGACTTTTCATATACAAATATTTCAAGTCGCGTTTTAAAAATATTTTGAAAATGTCGGGGTGGATTACGATATTAATTATGTAAGTTAATATTTTAGGGGGTTGTATTGAAATTTTAAAAACCTTAAAACATACTTTTGGGTTTAATTTCTATTACAACATAATATAAGGGGAGACTTGTGTAATTTTATAAAAATATCTCAATATATATATACACACACACACACACACAATTACACAGATAGGGATAAAAGGGAGCGAAGAATCGAGAAAAATAGAGAAAAGAGAGAGAGAGGAGAAGGTTTTGTCGTCGCCGGCGGTGTGTTCAGTCCGGTCGTGTGTGGGTGTGCGTCGTCATCGTTCTGTGGGGGGTTAGGTCGCCGGCAGTCGGCAACAATAAGGGAGAGAGAGAGAAGTCGCCGGCGGTCAAAGAAAGGTTGGTCCGGCGGTCCGAGGATTGTTCGTCGGCGGTGAGCGTTTCGGTCGGCCGTTCAGCGTGTGTGTGTGTGTGTGTGTGTATGTGAGTTCGGTTCATCGCCGGTTGTGGGTTGCCGGCGTGGGTTATCGGTAGTTCGCTACGGAGGTGCGAGATCATCGCCGTTCGTCGCTGACGTTCGGTGAGTGGGTGTGTATTGTCGTGTGTGCTTCGGCGGTATGTGGGTGTGTGTCGTGTTTGTGGACGTGATCGGTGTAAGGTGGTCGGCGATGGCGTGAATGATTGTTGAGAGTGGTCGGATGGCGAGGAGAGAGAGGGGGGCGGTTGAGCAGAATAAAAAAAAAAAAAAAAAAAAAAAAAAAAAAAAAAAAAAGGGAAAGAAATCGGTCGGCGTGGTGGGTGTTCCGGTCGGTCGTCTGACGTCGTGGGTGTTCTGTCCTCGTGGATGTGTGGGCTTGATTGGAGCCAGGGATTAACGGTGGCGAGTCGGTAGTGTCGGCGGCGAAGCAGAAAACAGGAAAAAAACAAAAACAAGAAGAAGGAAGAAGGAGGGAAAAATGAGAGAATTACACAAACAACCCAGAATAAAAACCTAATTCGCGGCCGGCTGTGGATTCGGAAACAGGTAAAATTTTAATCGGGTAACCTTTCTAATTTATGTTGAGAATTCTAAATTTAGTTTTCTAACCTTAAAGTAATTAAATGAAAATAATAAATCTTGAGATTGTTTATAAGAATAGAGTTTATAAATAGTAAACCGTAACGAAACGATACTAGTTGAATAGTTATATTTCGTAATAAAAGATGCGAAATAGGAAATTAAGGAAATTAGGATTTCAAGACGTGATTAGTTTGTTTTATACAAAAGTATTAATTTAGGTCCTGTCACCGTTAGGTTCGCAGGCACCGGAGTTCGGATAGGGGATAGCCGGATAAAGGTTACAAAAGCGAATATCAAGTGAGTGTACTGCCCTTCTTGCCAAACTATTTTTATATCTATATATGATAGAAAATAGTTGTATTGAAATTAGATGTTTTTAAAAAATGAAGTGGATCAAGCAGATTTTGGGTAAGTGGGTAAAAATGGTTTTTCATTAAATTACGTTAGTTTTGAAAGAAAGTTGAAAAGGATTTTCGTTGGACTTGGTGGTTTTAAAAGAAAGTGAAAAATATCTGTTTTTTCTAAAAATGCATGGTTTCTAAAAATAAAGGGGGAAAAATGGTTTCGTTGAAATTAGATGGTTTTCAAACAAAAGGTGAAAAATATGATTTTCGGATTAAATCGGTTTTGGAGATAGATGTTGATATTATAGATTTGTAGTTTGATGATATTATTATTGTTTTGTCGATGCTGTTGATTTTATCTGCTTCGATAGAGCGTTGATTATTTATTGAGTTGTAGTTTGATGATGATATTATTGTATTGATGAGGTGGTTGATTGTGGGCAGAATTGTTGTTGTTGAGTTGGAGATGAGTTGTTGTTGTTGAGGTGAGTTGGAGATTGGTGTTGGATTTTCACCCATCTGGCATAGTCCAGCGGAGCGGTGTTTCACCCGTCTAGCATAGTCCAGCGGAGCGTTTTTCATCCGTTTGGCATAGTCCAGCGGAGCGTTGTTATATCCCGCTAGGAAGGCATATCCTACGGGATACGGTACCGTTGCAACTCCCGATCGTGAAGTTAAAACGATCACTATGGCTAGCCAGTGGGTATGGGATTGAGGTGTGTGATTTAAATAGTGGTGTTTTATATATACTGGGTGACTTATTATTAATTGGGTGTTTGGCAACTGAATTTATACTGCTTTACTTCCATTGCTTAATTGACACTAGAAATTTTATCAACTCTGTGTGGTGTTTATATTTATTTACGCTTGATCTATTTAAATTTTGGATTTTATGTAATATATTGTTGCTATGTATAAAAATAGTTTTTACTAAGAAGGCAGTACACTCGCAGGTGATTTCTTAGGAGACGGTCCCTTACTGGCATTAGGTGGAGTCATCTGGGAGGTTTTTGAGTTGAGCTGTCAGAGAGGAATAATAAGATAGTGAAAGTTTATGTATTTGTTGTATGATTGAAATTGTATAGTATAATTATGTAATTGTGTAATGTATAAGAAGTTGATAGTGAAGCAAGTGATGTCATATTGTCGTCACGCCGGTCTTGGGATGACAGGTGTCCGGGATAGGTCGTGACATAATTAATTGCTTAATCGTTAATTTTGAATTAACACCAATGAACAGACATGAAGGTTCATTAGGTGATTGTTCGCGTTAACATTAACGCGAACAAATGTCTTTCTAAAGTTGCATCTATTCAATTATGGCTTTTGGTCTTCTATAAATATGAGACTTTTCATTTATTTTTAAGAGTCTGATTCATAACATTATCACTTCATATCACTACCAAAGCACATATCATTTAGAATTTTATGAGAGTTCAAGCATAAGTCTAGTTCGCCTAAATTTTTAGTTTCAAGTGCTTGTATTAAAAACTAGAAGATCGTTGTATCATGGGAGACAGACGTTCATTCAACCATTAGCACTAGTGTGGGGGCGTGAATATGCTTTAAGGATATAGAGTCAAACTCTAGCATCGATCTATTTCAATTCAATTTGTTGTTTGAACATCCAGGTAAGTTTTTTATATAAAGTTTAAAACACTATTTTTGTTACGTTAACGTTAACACATTCTGTCACAATTCTTCTTTATTTCTGTTATATTAACGTTAACACATTCTACTATTGTTCTTTCTTGTTTCTGTTACATTAACGTTAATACATTTTATCACTACTACTTTTATTTTTTCTTACGTTAACGTTAACGTCACATTTCTGATTTATTATACACTTAATTTTGCTTCACATAATTTTCATAATTTGTTTTTAATACCCTTACATGAATAATTAATATTTATATTAATATTGTTTAATAATTATTAATTTTATTCCATGGTTATTTAAATATTTATCTTGAAATTTCAGCATTTCCACCAACAACCTTAAAGCAAATTCAATTTTTATTCTGAAATTTTAAGATAAATAAGTAAATGTTCATATTTTAAATTTGTTTTGTAAACATTTATGTACAGAATCTGTCGTGTGAACGTTAACATTCTGAATTGATTTATGATTCTTATGTGAACGTTAACTTTCAATTTCTAGTTAGTGAAACATTTGATTCCTTAGTTTGTGCTTTGGTTGTAAAATTTTCTAAATATTTATTATACATTTGTTAAAATTGTAGACATACTACTCTATGATAGCAAGTGAAAACACGACGCCAATTGAGACATCTAAAGTGACATTTCCTATGACTCAGACCATTATCACTACGGTGCCTATTCCATTGCCTAAGGCTGAAAAGCCTGACAAGTTTGATGGGAGCAACTTTAAGAAGTGACAATAAAATATGATGTTTTACCTTACGACTTTGAGATTGGTTCGTTTTCTCAAATAAGATGCTCCAGTATGACTGAGAATGTCGATGATCATACAAATGTTATGATAGAAGCATGGAAAGATTCTGATTATCTGTGTCAGAACTATATCTTCAATACTCTCAACAACTCTCTGTATAAAGTATATGGAGGGATTTCAACCGCTAAAGAACTATAGGAATCATTTGATAAAAAATATAAAATAGAGGACGTCGGCTCAAAGAAATTTGTAGTTGAAAAGTTTCTTGATTATGTAATGGTGGATTCCAAATTTGTTGTCAATCAAGCCGAAGATCTTCAAGTCATTATACATCACATTCTCGTTGAGGAAATATCATGGAGTGAATCATTTCAAGTAGCTTCTATTATTGAGAAATTACCACCGACCAGAAGTGATTTCAAAAATTATTTGATTGTGAGGCTTAGAATTGAAGAAGAACATTAGTTTGCTAAGAATCCTAATAGTCGTAATTCCATGAACTCAAAGGCAAATGTTTTGGAGGTTCACAAGACCAATAAGAAATGAAAGTTTCATAATCTTGGAATGAGTCAAAGCTTTTGTCCCGAAAGAAAGAAAATGAAGAAATTCAAGAGGAACTGCTTCTCGTGTGGAAAGGCTAGACACCGTGCAAGTAAATGCCGAGTGAAACGTAATGTAAAGAGATCTACACATCAAGCTAACGTAACTAAAGTCGAGCATCTTATTTCAGATGTTTCCGAAATGAATCTTCCAGCAGTGGTGTCTGAAGTCAACATAGTTGACAACCCGAAAGAATAGTACATGGACACTAGGGCTACACGTCAAATCTGCTCAGATAAGAAAATGTTCACCACCTATCAACCTGTGGATCAAAACGAACAATGCTATATGAGAAACTCCTCGACTTCTAAAGTTGATGGACATGGAAGGATTGTGCTGAAAATAACTTCTGGAAAAGAACTTACTCTCAATGATGTGCTTTATGTGCCGGACATTCGCAAGAATCTAGTTTCCGGATCTTTGATGAGTAAGAAGGGCTTTAGAATGGTCTTTGAGTTTGAAAAAGTTGTAATAACAAAAAATGGAGTGTATGTGGAAATGAACTGTGATTCTAAAAGCTAATAAAACTACATCTTGTGTTTATATGATTGAGTCAATTGATGTTTGACATGCTAGATTAGGACATGTTAATTATGATTCTTTATATAAATTGATTAGTTTAGATTTATTGACAACATGCAAAATTGGTTCAAGTCATAAATGTGAGACTTGTGTGAAGTCCAAGTTGACTCAAACTTCTTTTCAATCCATTGATAGAAGTACTGAACCTCTGGAGTTAATTCACACTGATATTTGTGATTAAAAATTTGTACAAATTAGAGGTGGTAAAAAGTATTTTATTACTTTTATTGAAGATTGCACTAGATACTGTTATATTTATCTTTTAAGGAGTAAAGATAAAGTCTTGGAAAAGTTTATGCAACATAAGGATGAAGTTTAGAATCAACTTAGCAAAAAGATTAAAGTTCTTTGAAGTGATAGAGGTGGTGAATATAAATCACCGTTTGTGGAATTTTAGGCTCAACACGAAATAATTCATCAAACAACTGCACCTTATTTACCTCAGCAACATGGAGTAGTTAAGAGGAAGAATAGAACTTTAAAAGAAATAATGAATGCTATGTTGATAATGTCACAACCCGTCCCGGACACCCGTCATCCCGAGGCTGGCGTGACTACAACATGGCATCACCCATACCCAAATAACCAAATG